>SRMA01027329.1:378769-725470 GCA_007224835.1 Danionella cerebrum
AGTGTCGATGCTATATTAATATTTTTGGTAAACCATTCCTCTAATGATAGAAAGAAGTGCTATAAGTTTGAGATCACACACCTTTATGGCAGAGTTTATGAAACAATAAAAATCTCTATGTTAAACACTGTCACAAGCACACACCACACACATCCCTGAACTTAGAAACTTAAGGCAAAAAGATTGATATAGATGAAAATATCTCTGGTGGTCAATGTTATTTCTTTACAGTATGATCATTTCACTGAGAGAGGTACTTCTTTGTAGCAGCTCAAAGTTTTAATATTTGTGAGGTGAAGCAAGAGCAGAAATAAGTGAAGGTTGACCTCAAAATCAAAAGAAGAAGTAAATTGTTCTTAATCTGTTTTTAAGACCATTTCAGGACTATTATGACCATGGAGAAGACAAACTACAGTGTATTATAGAAGCAAAAAGTGGGTGCAGTCAGCTGTTTCCTGCATTGTTACTGTAAATGAGCGGAGCTACGCGAAATTGAAACACAAAAGAGGATTGGCCTCTAGGCAAAGGTTTTCATTCAAGGTCTTTGATTTTTGATGGTGAAAGTAACATAGAGGAGAATGTGTCTGAGACAAAGAATAATCTTGAGGATTTTTATTCTTGAGACAAATTACCTTCCAAAATTGGAGCATTTTTATGCTCCCACTACCCCCTTGAATGACAGGGTAGACTTAGTGCTGCTAATATCAGGATGGTTCTGGTGCCCACCAGATATGCTGTCATTCATGTCATTCAAGCATGAAATCATAAAATATCAGTTACACGTAAAATCAGCATTTGAGCTATTCATTACACCAGCTGGAAAAACTTTGATGTGACTGATTTGCAGCCTACTTTGTTTTTCTCATTTTGGCAGGAGTGCAAAAATTGTTTTTTCTTGTCAAATTGAACCTCTACATATCTTTGTTCCAGTCTTTGCTAAAATAAATTGTTATTATCTTTATATATTATAAATAACAAAAGTGTATACCAATAAAAAGTACAAAACTAATAAAGGAACAAAAATATGTACATCTCCAATTTTAGGTGTAATCCAATAAGTAATCTATATGTATAAAGAACAGGGAATAGGGGAGTGTTGTTAAGTAGTCGACAAAGACTTCAAACATCTGATACTAAACTTTTAAATTGCTGTTTTCAAATTGACCCCAGTGCAAAAAGGTGTTTGTGTATTTTGGGGTAAATAGAGGGTTAAACAAACAAGTAGAGTTGTTCCGATTCCGATACCAGTATCGAAAATCCTGCCGATACCACAAAAAAATCTGGCATCGGTATCGGCGAGTATTTGAGTCCACGTACCGATCCGATACCATTTTCATAAACATAACCTAGTTATGCCCGCTAGCTTTGCTTATCGCTGCAAAGCGGAAATCAATTCTTCTTCACTGCTCAGAATGTAAACACAGGAAGTTGTGTCGTGTTGCCACAAGCAACCAAGGAGAAGGACGAGCCGCGCCAGACGCAACAAACATTGGAAGCTTCATTCAAACAAAGAGAAAAGTTTACACAAGACATCCAACAAGCAACAAAGATAACCGACAGGATTATCGAGTCTATTGTACTGGATGACCAGCCACTGTCAGTGGTCGAAAACGTGGGCTTTCGCCGCTTAATTAACATTTGGAGCCCTGGTACAGTTTGCCTGGTCTCAAATATATCTCAGAAACAGCGCTCCCTAAATTATATGAGACAGTGCGCGAACACATTTCATGTAAACTAAAGGACGTGCGAACTATCAGCTTCACTACTCACATCTGGAGCTGGACACAGTGACGCAGTCACCTTTTACTCTTCAAAGTGCAGTGCTGCAAGCTAACGAAGTTCGCGGCTCGCACGCGTCCATAGCTGAATCAATCGAGGGTAAGCTTGTGAAGTGGAATATTTCTAAATCCTGTGTTTATGTTATTTTTTTACAACGCAAGCAACATGAAAAAAAGCCATAAAAAAACAGATTAGCTCCTCCACCTCGTCTGTAGCGGAAGTGATCCCCTCAGTTACAGTTCTAAAACGGCTCCTTGCTGGGGAGAGCCAGGAGGATACTGGTATAAAAACAATGAAAAACACTCTTCTTGAGGCCGTCAAGACACTATTCGCAACCATCGAGGAAAAGCCCTTGTATGCAGTTGCCACTCTCTTGTATCCATGTTTCAAAGATAGGTATGTCTATTAAATTTTTTTCATTTCCATATTGATTATTGTCATTGCCATATTGAGTATATCTGAAGCACAGCATAAAATAATTTATTTTAAATTATAAAATTCATAAAATGTCAATTAATACAGGGCTAGTAGCATCTACTGCTGTATATACAGATACACACCCAGGTATCGTATCGGTACTCGGTATCGGCCGATACCCTGAGCCCAAGTATCGGGATCGGTATCGGGAGGGGAAAAATGGTATCGGAACATCTCTACTTACGTTAGTAAGTGAACATGGCATAAATTCTCTCAGGCGAAGGAGAACTTTTTAGGACCAATTACACCACTAGTGTGTGTGATTCCGTCTCGAGTACAAGCTCTGAAACCATGACGGTTCCATCCTCATTAGGAAGTTTGTATGGGCATTAGTAATTTAAAACTAAAATCCAAAGCATTGTATTGTTGGCATATTTGTGAAAAGATCAACTTTTGCTTTCTTTGCTCATGTTCCCTTTAAAGTATTTCACACTTGATTCATCACAAAAACAAGTTCATAACAACAACTGAGCAGTTCTCCCAACTTATTTTAACGTCAGAACTGTCTTTTAATTGTCAAAATCAACCTCTAGAAGAAAATTCTATAATGTAAAAATAGAAAAGTGTGAGAAGCAACTCTCAATCTACAAATTCAACCTTCACTTAGTAAGATTAAATATCATTGAGGTGAGGTGTTTGTGTTGAAACTTGTGTGAAGACTTCACCTCTATTATACTTGTGGTCCACACAGCGGACAAAAACAAGCCAGAACAGTCTAAAAAACCAAGACTTTGTTTGCATGTCCTACTTTCATGTTTAGGGGTGGCTGCCTTCACTAAACAACAAGCTGACAAAAGAGCTTGTAAATACAGAGCTGAATAATTCAGGCCCCTGTGTAACTGAATCCACACGTTGTAGGGATGCAAGCCATGGCAGCTAATGCCCACAGCTTTCCACTTCACTCTGAAATGGGTTTTCTTACTTGTGTTTTTTATTAAATGTCTAATATCTGTTATAATGTTAGGTGTAACTGCTTAAAGGCTGTCCTGTGCCTCATTTTTTAATTGTGGGGAAAAAACTCTGACTTAGGAACAAAAAAAGAAAATGTGGAAGTATGCTGATGATACAGTTCTTGTCTGCTTGGAAGCAAGATGTAGAAAATATAAATAATGAGACTATGTTTCTTCTTAAATATTTGGTTTTTGGTCATGAAATAAACATTAAAATAGATGCTAAACATGTATCCGCTATAACATATGTAGTTTTGGGTTCTTTAAGGACGGTTTGATAATGCAAATCCCATGTCATCATATCAGCCAAGCTCAACAGAAATACTCAAATTAAACATGACAGTTGTGGAAAAGTGACAAATAGGTTTTTACCAGTTGAAATGTTCATACAAATATTGGCCACCTCAAAGCTAACGTAGTTCAGTTTCATAATGGTGTGAACAGAACACAGCCCATGGAATCCCATCCAGTTGAGTCATTTTTTTAGCACCTTATGAATCGTCCTATGATTTATCTTCGCATTCAAATGTGGTCACGGCCGTCCCTTTTTCCAGTGCTGATGAAGAAATTCCAGAGCAATGATATGTTGTTTTCATAGACTGTGTTCATCAGGGTGCTACTTCAGATGTGCGATGCCATGTCAAAACAGAGCAGACTATCACCACAAATACTAGCAGATGCTAGCCGCTGACCAATACAAAACCTTTTTTAGCACAAAAAAATAAAATAAATAATAATAATAATATATATCACAGGGCTCACAAGCCATAAAGAAACGTTAAAAAAATAAACTGTGTAGCTGATATTGATTATATAAAGTCATTATGACAAAGGGGCTTAATATAAAATAAAAACTAAAATTGTTTATATTTGTACACACTCAGTGTGAAACCAAATAATACTAAAATGATTTAGACCGTTTGTCACGAAAAAGTGGACCGCATTCCAGATCCAGACCCAGAAGCTGTCCCATAGGACGCGGAGCTGTAGACCAAACCGAATGTTTTGATTTAAGATCTAGCTGAGCTTTTTTTTATCTGCACACCGAAACTTTTTAATCTGATAAGAAAAAAATGCACATCAACTTTGATGGAAACGCATTTACTGAATAAATCCCAATGCAATGGCGGTGTGTTTTTCAGTTGGAACTGGGGAGCAATGAGGTAGAAATAATGGACGGATTTCGTTGCACAACATGAAATGTTGTTTTGGTCATGTTGTTTCATTTTGGTGGCTCTGTATCGTTCCAGAACTCTCGACCAGCGGCGTTCCCAAAGAGAAGTCTCCCGCCTCCAAGATTATAAGATCGCTAATACAGTATTGCGTTTCATCTACGTGTTCTAAGACGCAAATACGTTATTATATACAAAATAACACTGCAACTTCCATTTATCTTTATCTGATATTTGGCACCAGTTTATCAGAAAGTGACAATTTTGGACTCGTTTGATGGAAATATTTATTCACAATAATTTTCCAGTTTTGCACATGAACCATTAGAAACATTGCTAATAACTCACAGCACACTGGTTGAAAAACACTAAATCATTCGGTGCATGGATTATTTACCATCTCCAATTTCATTTCAATTCATTCATGCCTTTGTAGTAAAATTGTTTATCTTTCATTTGTGAACACAATTCAGGTGCTCGTTAAGAAAGGAAGAATAGTTGTTGTGGGGATAATGGGACAGCATAGACTAACTGGTAATGTCTGTGTATATTTCAGTTGTGATTTGCAGAAACTTGGCACTTCTCAAAAACAATAATAGTTGATAAGTCAATGGCAATAATGGAGATCAAATTAGCATTCTGTATGATGACAAGCTGAGCAAAAAACATTCAACAAACACATACACAACAATAAAATACAAGTGATCATGTTAAAGATGCACAAGCTGATTTCGTTTGTACTGGTTTCCATCTTCTCAACCACAGGACTGTCCTTCACCCAAACTGTCATTGCTTGACCAGAGTTAGCAGCTCGGCTAGCGGGCAGTCTCACAAAGTTGCTGAGGCACAGATTCTGCACTAGCTCAACAACTAGCCTCGTTATGTAACTGTAATAGCTTTAACTTTGACTTCTGGTGAACTTTCACAGTTTGTGGTGGCTAACCCAAGTTCGTATAATTTGGTGTAAAAAACGAGGTGAAACGTTCCCTTTGAGTGTCAGCCTAAAACATGATCGAGCGGCCAACTTTACCTTAGTCGACTACTCTCTGACAGTTTTCTCACAAAAACGTGTAAACTAGAGTCAAAAGAAAAACACAGCTGAATTAGCGAACACTTCACACTCGTTACCGAGACTCCGAGAAGGACCCGGAGTTGTTATAAAACGCTTGTGATAGTGTTTCGGACTCGGGAGCTAAAAGCTAATGCAGTTACGCGCTTACCTTAAGCGGCCTCGCGGAATTTCTCTCTCATTTCTTCCCACTCTAGGTTGTTCTTTCGCTGAAAGTACTTCCTATCGGGTGATATGTTACTGTTACTTTATGCAAATGTCAAAAAACGTCTTTCTTTTCTGTCTTATTAAGACTTAACGACTAAGTACATTCTTACTCCCACAACAACAACGTCAAGGCAATACAAATCCGCCCATCTGAGGACGCGGGACTGCCAGTTTGGGCCAATCGAAGTGCGACTTGCGTTTCACAGACAGAGACGTGAGCCAATGAGAGTAGGAGTTTCCATAAGAGCTCCGCCTACTGGCAGAAAAGGGCAAATGTGAGGAGAGTGGGTTCTCAGTGTTCCATGCTGGTTGGTTAACCCTATTGTATGTGATTGGCATCTCCCTCAGTTGCCTATGAAAAAAATTCGGCTTCGGCGACAAAGCGGTATGCGAGTTAAAATTAAGAACTTTTCATAGGCAACACGTGACAAATTGTAAAAGTGCCATTCGCCAAAGTTGAATTAACGTGTTTTTGAATTTACAAACTTAAATTATACTTTAATTACAAACCAGGTCAAACTTGTATTAACTGACTAAATTACCCTTGTGCATTTTTAATATAAAATCAAGAGTCTGAACAGGTTAATTCCTGAAAGGAAAAAAAGCCTACAAATGACATACACAAAACGGTCCAATTTTATTCAGCTTTTTGCAAATATTGACCACATATTATATATAGTTGACACAAAACACAAAAAAATAAATAAATAAATAAAAACACCAAAACTTTTCAACCCAAATTAATTTATTGTACATAAACACTCTACTCCTTACAGTTTGATAAGTGAACAATATGTCGATCCAGATTTTCGCATTTTGTATTGTGTTGATCCACTTTGTATAGCTAAAGAAAAAAAAAAAGTGTATAAAAAAATGGTACATGCACATGTATCAAAATGCACATTTTAATAAATTCCGCTACTGTTTGAATAAAACAAAAAAGCTAAAAGAAGACACAAAGACTCCAAACTGACTGTAACGTTCTTGAGATCTACACCAGCAACTAAATGAACATTAGATGCAAAATGGGAAAAAAAAATGCAACAAAAAAAACTTGTTAGCGTCGTCGTCTATCAGGACTCCTGCTGCGCCTTCTCCCACCCCTAGAAAAAAACAAACAAAAAAAAAAACACAGTAGTTTGTAAGTTATGTTGTAATTACATCGCCACTGTAAATTGAATCGCTTGAGTTCAATACGGCAAGACTCACCTCCTCTTGCTCTTTGGTGGTCCCCTCACAAAGCCCCAGTCGACACTGATGGGTTGACCCATTAATTCTTGGCCATTCAGTCCCTCCATTGCAGCCTGTGCTTCTTTGTAGGTCTCATACTCCACCAGAGCATAGCCCTACGAAACAAAGATAAAGTTATTTCAACAAACCAAAAAAAAGTCTATCTTGCACATTTTAGACTAGCTAAACCACAACAAACAGGAGTACAAATAAATCCAGACCGAAAGATGGAGAATATTTTATAAATACGGAAAAAGTGTTTTTTTTTATTATAAAATTTTTAATTAACTACACATTCCTAACATTCACAGTTAGGTTCTGCCCGAAAATAATTGCAGCAATCATTCCCATGGTAAAAAAATATCATTAATAATTGTATATAGGAGCATAAAGGTACATAATTCATAGTTCATATTTATTTAAACCAGTTTTTGGTTTGGTTCTGATCACTCAGCAAATTTAGTATTTCTTCATTAGGATCTGAATTCCCTTTTTTATTCTGCAGCAAACATCGACACCACCAAGGTGCACTAAATATTATCTATGAATAGCTTTTCAGAAAACGAACAGATAATAATCAGCAGAAATGTACTGGGTGGTGATAAACACGGTTCTGGGTGATGATAAACGCGTATGCCTTGTATTAGACGATCCAAAATTCCACAGGCCAACAACTGTGTTGAATTCAACAAAACATGCTTCTCCAAAATGTCTTTGATGAAAATCATTTTTGATTAAATGCCCCTGTAGATTATCCGTAGAAATTCCGGGAGCACTTTTCATGGGATTTGTTGAATGGGTCTTCCCCATTGTGATTTTTATTTGGAAGCCTGCTTTGACCTGACATGGAGATGTTTCAAAATTAATCCCAACTTTAACCTGTTAGTTGAACACTGCCATCTAGTGGACAAAAAAACAAACAAACACCTGAACACTGCAATGTCTGAAATTCTCAGAATCCTCTGATTCGGTGAAGAAACAGATTTGGTGGAGCAGTGAAAACATGTTTTGAGTAAATAAACAGTACAGTAAAGTTAGCAGTACAAAAACTAGTCAATAAAAGCCAACATATTGAGGGATAGACGTAGAGCGGCACATATTTAATTTTACACACCAAGAGTGGAAAAGCAAACAAATCTGGTATGAGCAGGCCAACAGATTATTAACTAGTTAATGAAAAGACTTACAATTTGAATGAGCTAGAAAAACAATACGCATGCATGTAATTATTTCCACAGAAATAAAAGTGCACGAAAACACACTTTTAAAGAGCTCACATCATTTTTGAAAAGTTAAGTATTTAGTTGCAGTTGAAATGCATTCATAGACAAAAAAAAAAAAAAAACAACACTAATTACGTTTTAATCCGTGTTTATTTTTACCAGATTTTTTTACCCCATGTTGGTACCCGCAACGATTAAAGAGTTTGAACCGACTGTCGTCATTGGATACTGCACCTTACATTTACCTCCGAAACGGATGTCTATCAACAAATATTACACTACTGTTATTATATTATGTAAAAGGTGTATTGAAAGTCAACAATACCTTGAGGCCGCTTCATCAGTATGAACCTGTCACAATGGGGGGAACTGAGAATGTGGGAGCTGGGGATAAAGTGCTGAGTTTTACAACAGTGGACACACGAGGGAGAGCGAGGAAGCACAATTGTGTCTAATGTATGACACCAGTAACTTGGCACTAGGAGGAGCTTTGTTTTAAAACATGAATGGATGACACTTTGTGGTAGGAGGGGTGTAGCGTTTGGTGATTCGTTTCAGCATTGCAGAGTCAACTCTGAAATATTAACAACTATAACTCGATAAACGACACTTTCATATTTAAAACTCATATGTTCCTCCGTCTTAGAGCTATGTTAACCACTGTATGACAATTAAAAAAAAAAATCCATGAAATGGGCACTTTAAAGAACCAATAGTTTACTATGCTTTTTTTCTTTAGAAAAATAAACAGTGGATTAACTTCAAACCATCAATTCTTCCTAGATTTCATTTAATATCTGGAGCAAAGTCTAAAGCTTTTACACACTGGTCCGAATTTTCACATCTAAACGAATAAGTTGTGTAAACGAAAGAGTTCGGCACTGCCATATCTGAAAGAAATAACGTGCCTCTTTTCTCCACATTTGTCAAACAGTTCCCTGTGATCAGCCACTAACAGCATTTGACTTTTGTTCTTTGATTTCTTCTCTGTCATTGTCTTCTTTTCTCTTTCAGTGTTCATTTGTTGTACCGCAAATGCCACCTTCGGGCAGAGGGCATCAATATTTTCCCAACCTTGGTGTGTAGATGTCTTTAATCGCTCATAATTCAAAGAACACTGCTAAAACAAACCTTGAGGTAACCGGTTCTTCTGTCCAGGTTTAGATGCAGGTTCTTGATTTCTCCAAATTCGGCAAACTTGTCATGGACATCTTCTTCTGTTGCCTCTTCATGTACACCAGTCACAAACAGAATCCACCCCTCGACAGCTGAAAGTAAACCACAACTTGTCAAACTGGTTCAAATGGTGAAATTTCAAAAGTGTCAAACAAAGCTTCTTATGCTACCGTAGATAGTGGGGCTGAGTGCATACAGTGGAAAAAAATCTAAACTTTCATTCAAACCTTTCCTCTTACTTGCATTCTAAGCGTTGTAAGCGTGGGTAATGACCGTAGCCGACATCCCAGGAGAACATTTTCCACTCATTCTACCAAATGCAGTGAGTCCTCTGTATGTTGTTGCCCATGAATGAGTACAAATAACACGATTCTTGTTTTTTGTTTTATTATTTGAGTTCATTGGTGTTACAGATTAGAAAAATATAAAACCATAATAATAATTAAGGATCAAGTTTTGCTTTATGAATGCTATACAAGCAGTCTCACCAAACTTTCAGGATGATTATCTTTCTGTGGAGGGTAGAATATTGTCCATAATCCATGTCAAAATTACAGCACTCTGCAATAGACAGGTGCTAAGTAAGTTTACACTCTGAGAGCACTTCTTTTACCTCTTCTTTGTTCTAGTGTTCATAGAACATGATGCTACTCCTGTGCCACAACAACAGAAACGGTCGACTACTAAACTGACCAACCACGGAGCCTACTGTCCTTGTCTACATATGTTAAGTTCACATTTTTGAGAGGTGGACATCAAGCTACAGAAAAGGGGTTTATGGCTCCTCTGACAAACATTTGCAAAGGCTTGCCGGAGAAGCATAATCGCGTTTAAAAAAAAAAGGTAGGACCATAGACAGTGAGGTGTGAAAAACACAAAACATGACAAGTTAAAACAAAAAACATTTATTTAAACTCTGCTTACATCTCTGTGGCCCTGGCTCATCTCCATCCTGTTCTACAGTATCATAGTCCTCTCGGACTCTGGAACGTGCTCCTTCCTCTGTGAAATAAAGCAGAGGAACACCGTTAACCAGTGCTGCAGCGAAATTACCAACATGACGGAAATACCACAATAGACTCACCAGATCCAAAGCCACGACCTTTCCTCTTCTTGGCCTTCTCTTTCAACTTGTGGATGCTCTCTGAACGAACACACAAACATACAACTTTGAACAGAAATTCTGATGTACTAAATTACACAAGTACATTTTATTCTAGCAATTATAAAATAGCATTGTTTGGAAGCTGGAGCATTTTGCTCCTCGATTAAACACGTTAGCGTTCCGTTTCAAGTCAACTGACTGACTGTATGTATCCATTGTAGGTTAAAGAAGAATAAGCTCGAATAACAAGACAACGCAGAATCAAAACAGTAAGCTAACTTTCCGCGCGGCTGTTTTGAATCAGCTAGCGTTAAGCTAACTGTTAGCACGCGCGCTAACTCGACTAGGCCCACCACGCACAAATGGGTGTTTCACATAATAAACAACTGTATACTTAACCACTTATAAATAATCAACTAGTAGCATTATGGGTATCATACATAAATAAAAATCAACTAACCATCACCATCCTCGTCCATAGGAAAGTCTTCACCTCCCGCTTCATGAAGATCCAGTACGTCCGCCATGATGCCTGCTACAGAGTGGAGACTCGCAGCGCATGCGCACAGAGATCAATGCGGCGCTATGTCTGAATGACAAGTTCTTAGACAAATACTTCGCCACCTGTTGAGTGGAGGTCGCAATAGTCTGTATATAACCCTCATTTTCTCTGATTAGCCCAGAAAACCGATTATAATTTAAACAGTTGCAGTTTAAGCATTTTGATACATGTTTTATCTTCTCAAACCTGTTCCACTAAATCTACTGTATTCTCGGAAATCGCTAAGAATAATGGAAAATTTCCATTGACTTAACATGGGGTCAAGATTTGTCAAACTGTAACTGTTTTATGACATCACTGACAGCAAACAAACTGTTTACCCTACCCTGAATTTTCTGAAATTTTTCACATTTTGGGGGTTGGTTTAAGTAACGTATAGCGCCAAAGGCCAGGCAACATTGTATGTAACTGACTTCTCCATAGCAACCAGATCGCTTACCATAGCAAACAAGTTGGCATATCTGTCTCAGCTTAGGGAAATAATAGCAACATGGCGTTTGGTTTATGGCACTCATGGTGACACAGCACTTCAAAGTACAAGCCAACATGAAACCCTTTTGTGGGCTAATCAGAGAAAAGGTAAGAAGGTAAACATGATTATAATTCTCATATTTTTAAGAGAAATTTAAGAACTTCCACTACCTAACAGTGATACAAGTTACGCACTAAAGTTGATCAAAATGATTCCCAATATTGCAGACAAACATTCCAGATGAAGATAGACTTTATTAAACTTGTTTTAAGAGATATAAGAAATGTTCTTTTAAGAAATGTGATGACTAGAGCAGTTAATTAAGTAAATTTACACTTAACTTAAATTAGGTTCAGATTAAAGTCCGGAGCAAACAATTGGACTCCCAACAATCCTCTAATTACTCAAACTAAGAGAGTAGAGACCTGGAAAGCCAGACTGTAGACGCACACTCTCTACTCCACAGATAAACCTAATCAGTTTGTGATAGGACAGAAGCTGAGCTGGTCAAGTTGACGTTGAGTTCAAAGCTTAGGATGAGGTGAATCTACTGCTCCAGAATGTAACAAAAGAGAAAGAGCAACAAAAATGCAAAGCAGCCAAGTGTTAATTCTTCAAAATGCTGGAGATAGAATGTGATTATACAATTTTTTTCATTCTCTCAATGTATTTTTATTCATAGAGATTATGTTAAACATTTTGAAATGTAAAACGGTTAGTTTCCGTTTTTTATCTTGTTCAGTTTAGAGTTTAGTCAAATTTTAATTACAGAAACCCTTCTGAAGGAAAAACATAAATCTACTTCTATATTTAAAAAGTCTTCAAACCTTAAAAAAAGGCTTCAACCGTAAATGCTGTAACACACTGTATATAAAGATGCAACATTAACATATTAGATATTTTCGGTGTGCATTTCCTCAATCAAACCAAAAACCAAATATATGAATTTCAGAAAACGTGATTTGAGTGTCAAGATCATGACGTTGAAGTGAGTGTTGAACTTTGCTTCCATCACTAGAGTCAGCAGCAGGTTCTGTCTCTGTGGAAGATTTCATCTGAACACTTTAAACTTTGAACTTCTTCTGTGACTATAAAATCCCATGGTTCTTTGAAGAACACACACGATCTGCTGGACAAGGTAAGATTACAGCTACATTGTGTGAAATCACCCAGCTCTTAAATTATGAATAAAACTGAAATTAATTATTGTCTGTTTGTTCAGGTAACTCTGGTTGAAACCATGAAACTCTCCGTCATCGCCGTCCTTGTTGTGGCTCTGGCCATCGGTGAGGATTTAAAGCTCTTCAGAAATGTTGTTTATGTACAAGGAGTTAAAGAACAACGAGAATACTTTATAAAGCACTTAACATGACAAAGTGCTGCATGGATCAGTCTTTCACCTGATTTAGCTTGATGTAGAAGAGTATTGATCACTCATCTCTGCTCATGTTCAGGCTCTGAGTCAGCATCTCTGGTTAAGAGAGACGCTTCTGCTGAGCTGGACAAGATCGCCAAATACTTCCAGGATTTCGTGGACAACCTGAAGAACGTTGAGGGCCCGGAGCTGGTCAGCAAAGCCAAGTGAGTCCATGATCTCAGATCTAGTTTCTTGAAACGAAACAGTTCATCACTTGAACGTTTTACTTTCCACACAGCACTTACCTGGAGCAGAGCAGAGCCCAGTTCCAGCCCATGGTGGAGAAGCTCCACGAGCAGCTGAAGCCCCTCTCTGGCAACATCGAGGAGCAGATCAAGCCTCTGGCCGCCTCCGTCCAGGCTCAGGTTGCTCCTCTGGCTGGTATTGTCCAGACACAAGTTGAGGACATGATTGGGCTTTTGATTGACAATGCCAAAGCCATCCTGCGTCCCCAGTAAACCCACTGGAAACCTCAATCCTTAGTTCACTTGCACTGTGAGATTTTTCTTTTGTACTGTATGTTGTGGTTTTGAATAATAAAAAGTATTAAAAATCAATGTGCAGTGTCTCGTTTTCAATTACGTTACCCTGGTGCCTTGTTCAAATTCACTACCCTTTCGTGTTGTTCGCGATTAATCGACTAAATTTATTTGCTGAAAAATCTTGGAGATCAATAATATATTTTTTTTTGCATAAATCTCTTTATCTACATCGGCTCTAATCAAAACTACTATATTTTTATGTCCGGGATTTCTACCCTTTAATCGCCAAGAGATTCTGAAAAACAAACAAAAACAAAATTACTTATTTTTGAAATTGATCAAAACCCCCACAATCATGGGAGGTAAATGCAGACGCTTCTCAGAACAGCCTGAGTTGTGATAGATCAGCTTATCTTCTGACTGTTAGACAGCTGCATTAACCACTGCATCACACTGGCACCTCTGTAGTAGTCAGCTCTAACAGTAATATCTAAGGCACCAGAAATCCAAAGTTGAGCTAATCCTTAGATGTCAGGGGGCCTTATGTGGACTTTTTTACTACTTTACAATTCGCTCAAATAAATTACCATTAAAACAGATTTTTGAGGCAATGCTTGACATAATTTCTTTAGTACAACCCCACCTTCGTTTTCCCCATATTTTTTCATTACATTACACAATAATCCCACAAAAATCCACAAATTTTACAAAAAGTACAATTCAGAGAATTCAAAATTGGCATGTTTTAGTAAAAAAAGTTTTATCAAAAATAAAAAGTGTTGAAACAAAAAGACAATTCATAAATCCCTGCAAAGCGCAAAGACAAGGTGAATAAAAATGTGAAAATTGTATAAAAAAGAAACAGCTGACCCTCTTGTGAACTGTATACACTGTTCCAAGCACTTTGTCATTGTGTTTTTTTCTGTTTTTGAAAACCACAAGCCAGATCACAGGTCTTGTACTTCCAAGGGTTATCCGTTCTTTTCACCACTAGATGGCACTGTCTTTTACAGACTTGGGGTCTGTAAAAGGAAACTGAAAGATCACAGATTTTAAATAAGCTTTTGCCATAACTCTTGTAATGTTCAATTAAAACCAAATATATCCAAACTACTGCGATGGACTGGCGACCTGTCCAGGGTGTACCCCCACCTCTCATCCAATGTGCATTGGCAGACCTCCGTGACCTCAAAAAAGGGATAAACGTGTTGGAAAATTAATGAAATGAATGAATATATCCAAACTAATCCCTACACATTATATTTGAAATGAAAATTAAACAATAGGTGGGTTGCTTATTTCAAAATATACGCTGTGACTGGCAAAATCACTGGTGCGTGCAGAGACTTCTAAGGATGAAATAGACGCTTTTTCAGCAAAAGATAACTAACCATCAATATATTAAAATTCTCATTTAGTTACAGGGGCAAACGTCTGTTCATATCACATCGGACAACAACTACAAATCTGTTTCACGTTACAATGCATTTTTGCAGAATAAATGGTGGTTCATATGGATTTCAGTGGCATTTGCAAAGATGCTGTAAAATATACAGTAAGTAGGTGCTTTATAAAAACAATGTATACTACTGCCATTCCTTGTGAATTGCTGTAAAGCTGGATACATTGCATAATCTCCAAGATGAGGTGTAGCCAAAGCTAGCGTTTGCTTTGATCAAAGTGATTCATCACCAGCTGCTGACCCAAGCAGTCAAAGAGCGTAAGGGCTGTTGCCTCCTTGCCAAGCTTTCCCTGGAAATGGCAGCGTTCTGACAGTTCCTAAGTCCAGCTCTCATGTGTCTCATCTGTTTCCCATGTCTGGTCTGCTGCTAATGTTGGGTCTCCGCCCGATGCTTCTCTCTGTACTGGTTTTTTGCCATTCCCAGCATTAGAACTTTATGTATTTCCTGTTTTTCTGAAGTTTGCGCTCAACAAGGTAGAAAGATTACAGAAAATGGCAGATGATAATGAATGAAACACACAAAAAATGATAGGCATAAGATAGAGGGGGAAAAATAGTGAGGAAGGCGTGCCAATGACTGGGAAGCAAATGTATAAGATGTGGAAGAAGGAAATGAAGAAAGAGATCAAATGAGGGAAAGCAAGAAAAATGTATATGGTATAAATACATTCATCCATTCCATTTCCCCTCTAAACATAATCTATTCCATAGGGTTAACACAAGTGTGTCTCACATGGTTAGCGGAGTGATGCCAAACCGCTGAGATGATGCTGGCTGCAAAATAATTTCTGCCCAATACAAGTCTATGAGAAAAAGCTGAATTTGATTTCTTCCGAAATTACATTATTTACACAAACTGTTTTAATGGCTTTCGAAAGTTATCTATAAAGTGAACAAAGCTCAATAATTTCATTTTTTGGTTCAAGTTTATTTTCGTTTGGTTCACATTGGCTCAATTTTCCCCTAAAGAAAACTAGGCGGGGCTATGTGATTGACAGCTACACTGAACAGACTGCTGACATCACACTGTGAGAAAGATCATTTACGCTGCTAATGATCAAATTTAGAGAAGTTGTTGTTAAATTCTTGTTTATAATTACAAAATACGTTGGATATTAGAGGGGCGTGTGCGGAGCTCTGAAACCACGATGGTTCTACGTTTAATAGGAAGTCATGTGTGCGCATGTGCACCCATTAATAGCAGCCTTGAGTCCAGCTCGGAAATTGCCTCATATTAGCTCAATGGCAGTAGGCGGTGTCACATCGTCTATATTGTTTACAGTATATGGGTTCACAATTAAAAAAAATTAATTCAGGAGGAGTCATTAGGGCTAAACCATGTGCCACCATTCAAAGCCAATTTAGCCACGGCCATTTAATCCAATGCAACTCAAATCAGATTTTTTTGCCGTCATACAACCTGTATGTGATTTGTTCATAGTAATCTGAACGACTCAAATGTGACCCAGGTCACTAGATTGGATACGTTTCAGATTATACGTTTCTATAGTCTTGACCAAAATTTAGCATTTTCTCTAAAGAGTGGCAACATAGGATCCTCAAAACAACTCTCAGATGAGCTGAAAATAATGATTGTTCAAGATCACAGATTAGGGGAAGGATAGAGAAAATCTGTCTCTGCGATTTTAGCTCTCGGTTTCAACTGTGATGAACATTGTGTGGAATTGAAAGACCTGGCGCAGTTCTAGTTAAGGTCTGTAGTAGTAGACCAGGAAAAACCTCAGATAAGCAGAGGTGCAGGATTGTGAGAACAGTCACGGACAACCCACAGACCAGCTCCACAGACCTACAACATGATCTTGCTGCAGATGGCGTCATTGTGCATTATTCAGCTATTCAGCTCAGTTTGGTTCTGTGGACTGATGAATTATTTGGGCAAAATAAGGATTGTCGTGCATGGTGGAAAAACACAGCCATCCCAGAAAAACGGATTTTGTGATGCCTAAATTTATACACATGCTTAGTTTTGTTTAAATAATTATTGCACACTTTTCATAAATCATATATACTCCATTTCACTTCTGAAATATCACTGTGTTTGATATATTTGTCTAAAATATCTTATCCAAACAACCAATGATGTACAGGGGTATTCAAACTTTTGCATCCCACTGTTGTAATAAATAAAAGGATGGCGGAGGACGAAAGCCTATTTTAAATGGTTGGCTACACAAGAGTGAGAACATTTGAATAGCTGTTACTTGTGAGGTAAGATTTTAAATTATTTAATTCAGTACTATGCAAGTCGTTCTGTACATTTCCATAAAGCTAATCTTCGAGCAGATGTTTTGTTGAAACCAATCCGCCCACCGTCTGTAAAACAGAGAGCAGAGTAAGGAGGCAAAACGGGAGTCACAAAGTAAACAAATCTGTGTTTATTTCTAATTGTGGTATTTTAATGTACTTTTTGATTCATGTAAAACATCGCTCTCAACGCCTTAAGACTCATTACTTAACAACGTTAAGAACTGCATTGAGTGGTTTGGGTTAAGCTAAATCTACATTTAACCTCCCATTTGTGATGCAAATTTGATTGTAATATAACAAAAGAAGTGATTCTATCAGTATCGGCCCCTGATTGAGCCCTGGCTGGCCTCGCCACAACAGTGAGGCATTGAGTGAGATGAGATCATCCGGTGACTGAAGAATCACAAGAATGCACTAATGAAGCACAAACAGAGATTAGTGCTGAACTTTGATTCAATCACCTCAGTGTTGGCAAAGCCTAAAGGTTTAGTTTCAGTCTGTGTGTCTGAATGATTTCATCAACGGGGTCACCCTTTGAACGGCTGCAATCCCAGAGTCGCCGGACTATAAAACCCGGGATCTTCAGAGAGCACAACATCGCATCACTTGAAGATCCTCTGGACACAAGGTAGGATTACAGCTTCATTCTGGACATGACTTCTTCTGTTCATGGAAAATAATGTGAACGTTAAACTAATAATATTTCGTGGCGTCTGTTTGTTCAGGAAATCCTCGCTGAAACCATGAAACTCTCCGTCATCGCCGTCCTTGTTGTGGCTCTGGCCATCGGTGAGGATTTAAAGCTCTTCAGAAATGTTGTTTATGTACAAGGAGTTAAGGAACTACGAGCACTTAACATGACAAAGTGCTGCATGGATCAGTCTTTCACCTGATTTAGCTTGATGTAGAAGAGTATTGATCACTCATCTCTGCTCATGTTCAGGCTCTGAGTCAGCATCTCTGGTTAAGAGAGACGCTTCTGCTGAGCTGGACAAGATCGCCAAATACTTCCAGGATTTCGTGGACAACCTGAAGAACGTTGAGGGCCCGGAGCTGGTCAGCAAAGCCAAGTGAGTCCATGATCTCAGATCTAGTTTCTTGAAACGAAACAGTTCATCACTTGAACGTTTTACTTTCCACACAGCACTTACCTGGAGCAGAGCAGAGCCCAGTTCCAGCCCATGGTGGAGAAGCTCCACGAGCAGCTGAAGCCTCTCTCTAGTAACATCGAGGAGCAGATCAAGCCTCTGGCCGCCTCCGTCCAGGCTCAGGTCGCTCCTCTGGCTGGTATTGTCCAGACCCATGTTGAAGATGTCCTCAAGTTTGTGTCCGACAAGTCTAAGACCATCTTGCCTCCCCAGTGAACCCAAAGAACACTTTTTCATAACCTGCATTTTAAAGTCCTAATGTATTTTCCATCCATCTGTTACTTTCCTATTTATAATCAAGCAGATCTCCTGGGGTGTATGTGTTTGTAAAAACAATAAATACAATTTAGAAAGTCACTGTCTGTGTTGTGTTTAATTAATAGAATGCTCTCACATCATACAAAGTGGGAAAACGTCAAAGCTGTGCTGGTTTTTATGTGCTCCAGTTACAGGAAAGCACTTGACCAAATATCAGTAAAATATCAGGAATTACTTAAGCTTCACTTAAATTGAACTCTACATATAAATGATAAAGAAACATGTTTTGTCCAATTTAACACAATATATATGCAATATAAAGAGCCCAAAAAGTGAAACCTGAATCCAAATGTATGTGTTTATTGACTACAGATAATAAAAAAACAACATAAACAACATAATGTGCTCCTGTAGGTCCTCGATCCACACAGGCCAGCATTCACACAAAGCAGACCATCTTCAGCTTAGTCTCTATCACCAATGTGTATGGATATATTTAAATCAGACTCAAAACACCATTCTTTTGTCTTTTTACTGTGAAAAACTGTGTTTAAAAGAGATTTAAAGTGCAATCAAAGGTAGATAAACACCTTTTTTTTAAATCATAGTTGATCTTTAGCTTATTATTGTTATTTATTGCTCACCGGTATAGATGTTTGATGGTAATAAATTAATAAATGTATATTCAAGTGAAATTGTGAACATTAAAAAATTTATCCTGCATGGGACACAAAAAGTTTGTCGAAGCCAGTTGGAAGCCAATCCTTAAAAATATTTTTTACTCTACTAACACTTTGTACACACATTAAATAAGTTCAGATTTCCATATTTTTGGAAGAAAAAACAATTGTAAAAGCTGCAAGAAATAAACACAGAGAGTAGAAGTGTCTTACCATTTTAATGATTTGTAAAACCATTAAAAGAAGCATTTCAACTACAGTAAGGTACAGTTTCATGACAAACAAGCACAAAAACTTCTTTAAACATCCCAAATAAAAGACCAGCTGGCTGGTCAGGCAGCAGAGGGCAGTGTAAATAAATAAATGGAGAAACTTGTTTTCTGCCTGCACTGATGATGCTCGTCTCAGAGCTGCAAGGAAGACTGAGAATTGTTGCTTCCTCTCTAAACAGAACAACAAAATCACTAGTCTTCCACGCTGCCCCGGACTTCATTCAATCATCTCTGGTGGGTCAAGCAGGATTTATTATGATGGTAATAAAAGATTATTTGTATTTGGAGTGAAGTAAGTGTTCAGGAGCATTTCTCCAGAGAAAGAGATTTAAAAATATAATGGGTTTTGATATGTTTAAAGCACTTTTGAATCCTGGAATAAAATTATAACCGGATTGTTGATTGATTTGGTAAACAAATGTTCTGTTCATCCTCAAGACACACCTTTTCAAATCTAGGATCTGAGTTTGAGTCCTCCATTGAAGGTCCCGTTTTTTCAAAACAGTTCAGGAAGAGACTCCAGTGGTTCAACCTTAATTTTACTTTCAAGAACTTTAGAAATGGTTGAAAATGAACAAAAAAAGGTGGCAGGTGTTTAATATTGGGACAAACAATCCTTTAACTCATCTTAGTGGAATACTCATACTGTTTTTACTCATATTTGGTAGTGGAGCGGTATAATATCTGCTATGAAGGTCACAGATGTGAGGCACACACTATTAGCCGTGCACAATGACCTTCTCCTTGTACGTTCGGATAAATAAACTACAGCCGGCTTTTATGTTCAGTGGCCATGCACATTTCAGCCTTCAGAAAGCACACTGCGAAACTCAATGCCATTTTCTGGACCTGGTTAATCGTGGCCATTCAAAAGAAAACTGGCAAGTATGGCCGAGCATCAGAAAGGGATTTGTTTTTTTAATAAATTATTACCAGAAAAAAACGTAAATTCGAGTTCCCAAATCAAATCCAAACCATTTTACACAGACAGAGAGAACATTTTTAACATGTTAACTATTTTTAAGCAAATGGAAATTGTCAATTTGGAGCTCAGATTGTGCATATCCCAAAGAAAAGATTATTAAAAAGGCTGATATTTATTCATAATAAATGAAAAAATACATCATAGCATTCAAAAAGTGCTCAATAAGGCACACGTCTAAGAAATTGTGCATATTCTGAAAAAAAAGTATCAAAAAGACTTTTATGCTTTAAAAATAAATACAAAATACATCCTTGCGTTCAGAAAGCTCAACAAAGCACATTTCTGAGCTCGAATCGGTTCACTTCAGTTTTATTTACTTTTTGGTCTGATTGCAGTATTTCAAGATGTAATATTTTTTTAAAAACAACCAAAATGCAAAGGACGCTGACGTTTTTTTGGTGTTAAAACAAGTAAAAAAAATCCCAGAAAAGGTCTTTTTTTACTCACGGATCAGTGCTGGAGCCAGCTGCTGACCTATAAAGATGAATGAAAACAGGTGATTAAAAGATGACACGTAACAAAGCAGGTATGTTCACGCGGTTACAAATGAAAGAAAACATTGGTACTCACCACAAACTGCCATTGTGCGTCTCAGGAGAAAAAGTCAAAAACCCTGGCTTTGATGAAAACAAAAAGCAAAAATAAGGCTCCCGTTGATTATTGGAGTCTCAGTTGCACTTAAGAATGAAACAAAGGCCAAATGAATGGAGAACAGATGAGAAAGAAGCTTGGAGGAGAGCTGCAGGTTAGTTTCTGGAGAGTTATCAGTGCAGCAAAGGGCCCGTGTGCCTCTGGTCACTGGTGGATCCTAATGGCTGGCTTTTATAGACATGGGTTATGTTTTTTATTCAGAGCTGACAGACAGAGCCCCCCACCCGTACCCACACACAGGTGCTATTCAAGGATATTGTGTAAAAATGACGTCAAGCAATTTTTACTTGATGGTTTGTTCAGCGGAAAAGTCCCGCCCTCTGATTCAAGTATATATACATCCATGATCCAGGAATATATATCCATTAATGAAAGGAAGCCTACTTTCGAAACATTTATTTATTGTAGGTATTTCGTATCACAGTGACAATGTTTTATGTTTCAATCAAACGTATCATCGGTGAGAGAATGATGGAGAAATGTAAGTGTACAGCTGAGTGTGGAGACGGGCAGAGCAGTGAACGCTGCGCTTCGCTCCCAGCAACAATGAAGCGCTGGCCTTGGTGATAGTTGCTAGGCGATGGAGGAAATACAATGGCCTCCTTGGAAACCAAAGTATGTTTTTTGGGGCTAAAAGAAGAGACAGGCAAATGAAACTTGATGCAGTGAATTAAAAACAGATTTCATTCGCCAACAATTAGAATAAAATAAATAATTTGCCTGGTTTTGAAATCTGATACAAGTGTAAATGGGGAGATGGGTGGAGGTAACTGTAACTACCACACATGGACATGCCAAATATATAAGCATGAAACTATATATGTCATATATAGGCAAAATTGCGGTGCATATGTGCCATATAGGTAACTCTAAACACGACCTTTACCTACGTTAATTTGCACAAAACATTCATTCATTCATTTTCTTTCCCGCTTAATCCCTTTCGGGGTCACGGGGGTCTGCTGGTGCCAATCTCCAGCACACAACGAGAGAGAGAGGCGGGGTACACCTTGGACAGGTCACCTGTCCATCGCAGGGCTGCACAAAACATGTTCCTTCATTATTTAAATGTAGAGCTCAATTTAAGAAAACCTTAAGTTATCCTTAATATTTTACTGATATTTGGTCAAGTCCTTTCCTATAACCGGAGCACATAAAAACAAGCACAGCTTTGACTTTTACCACTTTGTATGATGTGCACGAAGGCTTAATTTATTAAAACAGAACACAGACAGTGACTTTCGAAATTGTATTTATTGTTTTTACAGTCCCCAGATCCGCTTTATTATACATGCCATTGTAATGCTTGTTTATATGACCAAATAAGCCGTCTATGTACATTCAAGATACGTCCCCTATATAGTACAAATCTCACTTTGGCTCATACATGATGGCTAGCTCATATTTTCAAACATTTAGGCAAGAACTACAAAAAAATGCAAAATTCGTCTTTATGTGTGAACACGAGAAATATATGTATCACATGTAACAAGCTTGTAAATACTTTTCTTAATTTAATTATGATAAATAAGTGAGAAAAGATTCCATTTACAAGGTCAATTCTTTCTTGTATGAAGATAGTGGAAAAGCAGAAAATGTAAAACAAAACGTTTTTTTTTTTTTGTCAATCAAGCCTTTTTTCCAATTTCAAGTCACTGTAAATATGCATTTGCGTTGAAAATATGCATTTTTCCATCACACTGATACACCAATATCTTAAATTGTTATATGGTGAAATGAAAGGGTCACTTTATATTTTTGTAGAGAGTGAAAATAGAGTACATATTTTCTCAACTCACTTCCTCAAAAATTTGAATCATGACTTCTTTGATATTTTATTTTTTCGTGGAAAAAATGTAAAATTTATCTTCAAAATCATCAAGCAAAGAAGGGCAATACTCCTCAAATCTTTAAAAAAATCATCTTAAACCTTATGGTAAAAAATTACAAGAAAACTGATAAACTACATAATTCAACTGCAGTGTTTATAGACTGATGTAATGTTCCCATGTAACTTAAAACTGTTTAAAACACATTAAAATACATTTTTTGTACAACCAGCTACAACCAGTATCATTGTTGACCATTTTGTAATTTTTTACTCCAAAAATTGAGAATGAGCCGTTTTTATGTTTTAAAACAAAAATCAAAAGGGTTGAGAAAAATGAATAAATCCCCCCAAAATAGCAAACACACTATGAAAAAAAAAACAACCTGCACTTCTTGTGCCATTGTGCTTTTTTGTGCCAGAACTTTGACAAACACATCACATCACAGGTATTGTACTTCCAAGTGTTTCCAAGTGCCACTGATGCCACTAATTTAGGGTCTGTAAATAGAAACTGTGAAGAAACTCATTTTATCACATTTTAATTTGATTAACCTCGCAAATTATTTGTCATAACTTTTCATTAAATACAAAAACATTGAAGCTAATAACCTTTTTGAAACCTACACATTATAATTGATAACAAAATTAAACAGTAGCTGGGTTGCATTATTTCTACTTAATTCAAAACAGCCGCTGTGATTGGCACACATGCAGAGACTTCTAAGTGTTAAGTAGCAAAATAGCGGATTTGTTGTTGGTAACATAATTTGTTGTTAATCACTCATTGATAAGCGACTAAACAGTGGTATGCACACTAATGACGGCTCCGCTAATCTCTGGTTGAAGAGCTGCAGTGCCCATGCTGGGAAGAGTTACAGGATAGGATAAAAAAAAAAGAGTTCTAAGCACTCACAAACTTGTTTGAGCTCCTCTCGAGTGAATTATACTGCAATCTCGGGTCCAATGGAATGTCTCTACGTTTACAGGAGACTTTTCAGTTTGTACAAGCCCCTGCAAAACCCAGCCCTCTAGCAACGTCTTAAATCAATAAATAATGTGTTCATTATTAACATCCCATTTTCAGCAGTCGTTCCATTGTGCCAACTGAACAGATTCCAGTTCAAATCTGATTCTCAAGACCATTTCCTTGGGATATTTCTGTATTAAAATTAAAGTTATTCAACTTAACTTGCGCAGTATAAAGACATGCAATTTCCAGAGGAAAACGTTCTGCAATTAGAAGCCCATTCTTTCATTAAGCGGAGGTCAGCCCATTAACAGGAACAGAAAAGGAATGGCGTAAAGGCAAGTTTGACGCACCCCAGTGAGTTTTAGACAGGTCTTCACAATGGGACCCGCAGCAAAATGTAAATTGCAGTAAATTGCTCTAATACACATGCACCGGGCTCAAGAGGCACCATGGGTCTTTTTATGGCCATGACTGATGGGTTCAGCTACAAAGGGCAGGTGAATTAGAGAACTGACTTGAGAACAGTAGAGAGTCGGTGCTGGATTGTTCTTTTGTGCTGGCGGAGAGGAGGCAGGTGCACTTTGTGGGAGATTGAAGGAGAAATCACCCAGCTCACCAGAACACAGCATTTGTGAGATTGAAACAGAGCAATTTAATTAATTCTGTTTCACTTAGCCCTGCTTCCACCACACCCCTTCATATTATATTTCCTTCTTAATTAGGAAATTACTATTAGCGTGGAAACACCCTTTCTTTACAATGCTTTCATCCCGAATGAAAAATGAAAATGCACACATCATTCGAGCAGTTCAGAACCCGCAGTCGTTTCTTTTTTGTACCAAACACAAGTGGTTTCTAAGAACTAGCCACCGGGTTCACGGAAAAACGGTTTTTTTTTTTTTTAGGTCTTGTTTATAATGATTTATGAATAAAACTTTATTGTGAAAGGAAATTGTTAGATGAGGGTAATCTTTAGAGATACACTGTAGTAAACCTAAAGAAAAGCAGCTTCAAGTGTTCTTTTTTTTAAGCTGCTCCTAATATCAAGGATCCATCTGACCGCTGATAGAGCACCGGGTCTAAGAAAATTCCTCTGCTTTTCCCACATTTCATTATTCAGCTTATTCATAACTAGCGATGAGTATAAGTAACAATTGTCAACTGAACATCCTAAAATACTTGGTTATCAAAACCTTTGTTATCTACCATACGTCACTTATCTCGCAGTTCAGCATGCAGCACTCGCTCTAGAGATCAGAACCTACTGACAAGCTTTTTCCCCCTTCCTGCTCTTACTCCTCCTTTTTATTTAATGAATATCTTGTTTATTTAATAAATCTCCTTCTATATTTTTGTGACACTAAAAATCCTTTCAAATATTTCTTGAAAGATATTCATTTTCACTCACAATTTTGATTTATTTGGGTAATCAAAGTGTTCAACAATACAAATCAGACTTTTTGCTTGTAAAGAATTTAGATTTTTTTGTAATTGTAATTAAATAAATAAAAAAACGTAAATAAGTCAACAGATAAATGAGTCTTTTTGGCATTTGTAACACAGATTAATTATTCACAGGTATTGACAAACAATACCTTTTACATCTTGTCAAAAACTTAACTAACCCGTTAATTCTGATGCCAAACAGACTTGTGATGTGGAAGTTGTCCACGGTAGAGCTGTTATCATGCCTAAAAAATTCCTGAACCAGAGAGAAATAGCGCCGACCTAAACTCGACTTCATTTACAAACACAGCTTTTCAAGAATTACACTGCAAAAATGTCAAATTTTTCAAGGCAGCTAAAATCTTTGATCGACAGAGAATGGGGGAAGAAAAGTTGATAATTCTTGAAACAACAATAAAAAGCTTGTGAAATAGAATCTTAAAACAAGAAAGTTATTTTTTATTAAGTTCCTGTGTTTGTCAAGGATTATGCAAAACTTTCTTGTTTCAAATCAGATTTTCATTAAATTGGTCTATTCGCGATACGTTTAAATTTTAAGCTGTTTTATGTTCTAGTTTTAAGATTTATGATATTGTAAAGACTCGTTTTAAGCACAAATGTCCTTGTTTTTAAACAGTTTTTCCTAAAAATCTTATTTTAAGCTATAATATGTAGTTTTAAGATTTCTTGTTACTTTGTGCTATGCTCAAACATTCTTAAGTTCTTGCCGTTTTTCCCATAATTTTACTTTTCTTAAAAACGATAAACTCTCAGTCGAGGCTCGTGGTGTGGCGTGCGAGCGTGATTTCTGAGTGAGTGGATAAATTCCCAAAAGTTACTTGCTTCAGGTCTTTCTATACTTTCCTATCTGACAAATGGAAATATTCCCGGACCCAAAAAAGATTAAAATACATTTAATTTTAATACCGAATTTCTTGTTTTAAGACCGCATACTCTATTGTGGTGCTAAAAGTAAGCACAGAAAATCTTAAACAAATACTTTTTTGCTAAAATATTACCAAATATTTCACATTTGAACACACATTGTATTGTTACTGACTTGATTTCAGGACATAAACTTGTTTTAATGCACAAAACAGCCAGTTGTAAGACAATTTGCCAAGTTTTAAGCAGTTAAAAAAAAAAATACTTGTTTTTAAATAAATTTTAAGATTCATCAGCTTTTGTTGTCAGCTGAACATTTTGACTAATTTTTAGATATTTTCCAAAGTGAAGTTTGCTCTCGACCCCATTTCAGTTTTTTTTCTTGTTCCAAATCGACCGTTTTCTGCAGTGTAGGTGTCTGTAGATATTTATCTATTTATAAAAATGCTAATCTCCAGAAATAAGCCCCTGTATAACCTTCTCGTGTCTCTTGCCTGAAATGACCAGTCACTGCAGAGCGCGACCCGAGCCTGCGTATAATTATATAAATTACACCCAAACCCAACACAAGCCCAGGCCCAGTTCCACTTCTCTCTTAGCTCTACCACTCGTTGCTTTAACCCTCATTTGAGGGGCAGTGCACCCCTACACGCTTCTTGACTCTGCTTCTCATGTGAATGTAAAAGCGCTGAAGGGTTCACAGCTCAGCAGGAGAAATATAAATTGTGTCTTAATCCCCATGAATGACATGCTTTGGACAACTCTGTCTAAAAATTGTCTTGATGGTTTCAACCTTTCTGTTCAGACGTCAGTCGCTTTTAGTCAAAAATTGCATAGTAAAACTCTAGCTGCCTGTTTACCGAAGACTCTCTAGTGAAAGCTTGCGATCGTTCATCAATCAAGGAATAGAGCATTGATCAAGCAGTTTACACAAACTGCTATCCACAAGACCTTTGAAATAAAACCTGTTGGAGACCCTGGTGTGCTCGCTGTAGATTAGCCATCAAGTTATGAGGAAATTAGTGCACATTTGTTACGAGAAAACACTCCTAATGACCTCACTGTCTAATGATAGCATTTATGCTATGAATAATTCAACACGCAAATAGAGATTTCATGCAAGGAGCAACAAAAAATAACTTTGATTAAAAACAATAGCTGTACAGCTCACGAAATAGACAATTTAAAAAAACAGGGCTGTTTGGAAAGACGGGAACCCTAAGCCTCTCCATTAATGTACCTGCTGTTCCAATGCTGCAATTTCATTTTCATTTTCCCCATCTGAGGAAATGGTGAAGCTCCACTCAAAGCCCCCCTCCGTCCAGCCCCCAATAACACAGCCCAAACCAGTTAGGCCTCTTAATGTAAATTCCATTTCAGCAGCTATTATTCCATGCAGTGTCTTTTTTTTCCAGAGCTTTCCTCAATGCATCTGGGCCACGGCCCAGCACCAGCAGCCCACGGGCCCCAGGGGGAGCTCTGAAAACTGCTAATCCAACAACGGTCCGCCATAAACATGCCTAATGACATTTTAGAGACAGAAAGTACTGCGTGGTTTTTAATTCACGTTTAATGGTCATCAGGCTAAATAGGTCCACGGCCCTAAATGAAGACCCCCCCCCCCACCCGCTCTCTCACTTAGCCTCTGATGAAGTTATTTTTTTATTCTAAATGAATCACTGATTGCAACAGTGCTTGGGCTTTTATAACAAGCAAATATTATTCTTTACCATTACTTTTTTGCATATCTGTCGTCTCTTCATCTCCTTTCTGATTTCATACTCCATTAAAGCATTATATAATAAATTAATAGCCATCATATTAATAAAAGAAACTTAGAATGAGTTGTGTCAACTGCATTCTGTGATTTTTAGTTTAGTAAATAAAGTAAAAAATGTTACTTTTAAGTGAAAGTCTATTTTAAAATTTTATCCTGTATTACAAAAAAAGGGCAAATTGATAAAAGTATTTTAACAACATTGTAACAGTTTGAATTTTGGATTAAACAAAAAACATATTTGCGTACAAAAAACATATATGTATGTTTCATTTACATATTTGCATTTAGGAGTCACCACAAGCAATTTGTTAATCATAAGAAGTGCTCACAGAATAGTTTCCGAATTAACTGCGAAGAAGTGAATTCCTCTAAAAAAAAGAGATATTTAGTTATTAGGTTGAAAGAGACTCAGCTTCCGGATTGAGATGGTAAGGAGGAAGTTCTGGTGAGAGATTTTCTGCACGAGTTGGGACCACCAGGCACTGAATTCAGGCAACTGGACGGGACGTAGTACTGGAGGAGTTTGTGGAGGTATGGGGGAGTGGAGCCTGGGACTGTACTGTATGCAAGCACCAGTGGTTTATACTTGATATGAGCCTCAATGGGGAGCCAGTGGAGAAATGAGGAGTGATGTGAGCTCTCAGAAGTTCCATGAAGATCAGTCGAGCTGCTGAATTCTGGATCATTTGAAGAGGTCTGACAGCGAAAGGAAGACTGGCGAGAAGAGCATTGCAGTAGTCGAGTCTTGATATGACCAGAGCTCGGACTAGAAGTTGAGTTGAATGTTTTTTCAGATGTTAAACAGAACAAATCTACATGCTTTAGCGATGTGTTCCTTGAATGTTAGCTGCTCAGCAAAGATCACTCCAAGATTACGGACAGAAGTGGATGGAGAGATTGTTGACGACTCTAATTGTATGGTGAAGTCATACTGGACAGTGTGGTTGGCAGAGGTAACCATCAGGTCAGTCTTTGCCATTTTGAGCTGTAGGTGATGGTCCTTCATCTATGTTGAAATACCGTTCAGACAGTCTGCACGGGGGTTGTAACAGTAGAGTCATCAGAATGGAATGACAGGTGGAGTTGAGTGTCGTCGGCATAACAAAGGAAGGATAAGCCATGTCTCTGGATGATGGGACTTAGGGAGGTGGTCTAGGTCAAGAAGAGCAGAGGACCAAGAACTGAACCCTGTGGAACTTCTATCAGCAGCTACTGCCTTTTGGACACCACACACCTCCAGTAGACTCTCAAGGCACAGCTGAAATACATAATTCCATCCCAAGTCACTTCAACACTTTACATCAAGCACGTCAAGTATCAAGCATTCCAGGGTCTTTGCCGATAACTTAAATATCAAGTATTGTGCCAAAGTATCATCAGATTTCTAACTCTATGCAAACAGCCCCTAGAAAACTCAGTGGCTAAGCTGATTAGCCATTAGTTTCCAGTAGCACACACGAAAACCATTTTTAAACCAGATGCTCTTGTACCAGTGACACCTCGGAAATCCTGAACTCAGCCAATACCTAAAATCACAACCCTGCACTAGGGCCGCTCGGATCTCCAGTCCAAAACCAGTGCTTACAATCAAAGTTAGCACCTCTCCAGGCTTCTAGACAAGAGACTGAACCTGGGAAGTCTAGTCCAGAGCCTAAACCTTTGTGGAAGCATTGTCTAAACCACCATGGGCCGGGGTGTTTCTAGGTGCTCTAGTGTCACAGCTGGCCCTCCTTCTCCTGCAGCCCCTGTAACCCAGGTGAAGCCGTTTTCCTTCTATTTATTATTTATAACTTTACGTTGATGTCATCACGTAGTTGACGTAGTCACGTGACCGCAGTACCGCCAATCAGGCGGCATATTAACCGGAAGTTAGACGCACCGGTCAGTGCGAGGCATAGGGTTCCAGGGCAAACATTACAGGAGCTGACTACCGGGTCCTGACCAACACTAAAACGAACGTGATCGCTTGTTAACTACGGAATTGGCCAGGTTGGATGGCGAGCCAGAACCGAAAGAAATGAACTGAACTGAGCTAAGGCCCTAAGCCTTACACATTTTCACTTAGCGGGTCAATACCGCAAGACCTCACCTGCTCGGTTGGGCCGGTAGGAGGCTCTTGTAGCTGCCTTTTGTGATTTTTCTTTGAACTGAGCTATTGAATGTATGTCTCTCTTGAATGGCCATTCTCGTTTTTCATTATTTATTGTATTGTATGTCTTTCAATATATGGTACCAGCAAAAACCAAATGAACTGTCTCCATCTCATGTTTTGCACTCCACTCCTAGAGTTGATATCTAGAATCTTCTGATCTAGCCCAAATCCCAACATTACCTTTGGTTATACTTGCATCGTTGCCTATTAATTACCAGCACAGTAATTGTTAGAGTAACATACATGCTAAGCAGCAGGAGACTCCTCACTGCGGCACGCACCATCATTTTGAGGGCGCTTTACTCCCAATACAGAATAATTCCTGAACAAACCTGAAATTGTACAAAAAATACAATTCAGTATTAAATTTTCTCATTTCAACAAACTGTTTATATGTTTTATAACAAAAATAAAAAGCGTTCATGCATCTTCCAAAAAGCAAAGACAAGGTCAAATTGTATAAAAACCAGGCGAAGCGGGTATATAATCCTTATACACTGTTCAGTGCACTTTTTGTTCCATTGTGCTTTTTTGTGCCATTACTTTGAAAAACACAAGCCCCATCACAGGTCTTGCACTTCTGAGGGTTATCCCTTCTTTACCAGTAGATGGCACTGATTTACATTTAGATTGAGATTATTGTAAATGTTGGCTGTAAATTATTTCTCCAAAAAATGACAAAATTAGTGAATTTTTTTATACAAAAATAAGTGTTCATTCGGAATATCTGAGTACATCTGAACTGCTAATTTAATACATTTTACTTAACACTTTAATCTAATAATTGCATCGCTCTTTTGTTTAGTGTTTAAATTCATGTAAAAGTGAATTTAAAGGATTAGTGCTGTTCAAAATATCAGAACAGTTTAGAAAGAAGCACAAAGAGCTTCAATCAAGGCATCATCATCACCCCTCCCACCAGACAGGGCTGAAGCTCTGTAAATAAATCTATCAGGGCAAGCAGCTTGAAGATCAAGTTTCTCCTTCTTACAATAAAGAGCCTTTTCATGCCGCCCATGAGGCCTGTTCTTGTAACGCTAGCACACGAGAGCCCCGCGAATCATCTCTGTCTCACAACACACACGCACACTGAGGAATAAACGATATCATCCTTACTTTCAGTTTATTTATTAGTATCTTCCTCAGTACATCACTGCAAACAACATAATTATTGTTTATCCATAATTTATTTTCAGTTCCCCCTACAATGTTTTCTCTTTACGTTATTTTGCCTCTTGTTTGACAGTTTTTACAATCTGTTCTGGCTATAAATTGATAGAATAGATAGAATTAAACCCCAAAATTTAAGCTAAAGTAAATATCAGTAAATTTAACTACAAATACCGGTATTATATAAACGCTACAGAAAAAGACTGTATTTCACAAAATGTAAATACAGAGTAAAAACGTAAAAAACTTAAAAAAATATATAATATTTAAAGATTTTACAGTTGAAATCATTTGAATATGGTCAAATGCAGAATGACCTCTAATAAAAAAAGAGCATTTTTGTAAGAAACCTGTCGAGTCACAGTTATAAACCATAAAAACATCATTACAACAGGGAAAATTTACAGTACAATAACATAAATTCAATAACTGTGTTACCGTATATTTGACGGAAAAGATATGTTTTCCTTTTTAGTTACCTGTAATTTTTATATTATAAACCTTTAAATTATACATTCTGAATTATTTGGTAGTTATTATATATTGTATTATCGTATTATAAATGGTAAAATTATACAGTTATAAACCATAAAAAGTGACAGTACAATCCCGTAAAACCAATAACAGTGCATTTGTTTGTTTTTTTACTATAAAACTAACAGGTCAAATAATCAAATAAGTTCTTTTTAATGTTTTTTTTTTTACTGTGTAAAATATTTGTTTTAACAATAAATTAGATAAGTGTACAAAATGTAACACTAAATGTAAAAAATTATTATGATATTAATAATTGTGATAATTATTGACTGCGTCTTACATGTTCGAGACACACCCACACCTGTTAAAATCACAGAACATTGAGAGTTTTATGATCAGTTTTATTTTTTATCTGCACTAATACAGATTTTATTTGTAATTGAGGAACACGCTGACTATTAGAACATGAGTATTTCTCACCAGTAGCTATCTCCTTGTATCGAGATTGGTGCAGTATCAGACCAGTACGAGCCTGATCTGTCTGTTCTTGTACTGTATGGGTCTGTTTTCTTCAGTATCTGAGTTGGAACTAAGCGTTCTTGTTTAGTATCTTCGCTGGTATCTGCTCTAACCTCATGTAGACAGCACACAAACATCAGAGTGATGAGAGAGATCTCCAGTCGTGATCAATGTCAGGCTCAGCCGCCATCGATCTGTCTCTGTTGGCACGCTCATGCTCTCTGACCGGCAGCGGTGAAACCTTCTTACACGGGTCAGCGCTGTGTTTGGACACACAGATGAAGAGGTCATGAGATACTGAGAACCCAATGGAGCTAGAAGTGATCCCAATGATAAACAACAACGGTACTTGAACATGATACCAAAATACTGAAAACCACAATGATTATAAAAGAAACAATAATAATAGTAAGAATAGAAAGAATAGAAAGACAATAATGAGACTTTCTGATTAAAATACCCTGATCTATTCAACACAAATTAAATTCACACAAAAGAGAGGAAATGAAATTTCTTTTAAATGAATCGTAATATAAACAAAAAATTTTAATTATACATATAAAAACTTTAATATAGATATAAAATGGACAGTACAACCCTGTAAAACCAATAACAGTGCTACCGCATGTTTGACTGTAAAGTTTTGGCAAAAGCTGGTGTTTTTTATTGTAAAATCTACAGTTTAAAATTAAATTGGCTGTCGTTATTACAAGACAAAACCTTAAAATTAGACAGTTCTAAAATAAATTGTAATAACAACAAATTATGGTAATTATATAGTTTTAGAACATAAAAAGTTATTGAAATCCGTACAATTGACAGTACAACCATGTAAACCAATACAAGTGCTACTGTATATTTGACTGTAAAGTTGTGCCAAAAACTGGTGTTTTTTTCTGTAAAATTTACAGTTTATTTTTTAATTAACTGTAATAATTACAAGACAAATCTTTAAATTAGTCAGTTCTGAAATAAATAGTAATAGTTACAAAGCATGTTAACTATACAGTTATGAACCGTAAAAATGAGTGAAATAAGTAAAATTGACAGTACATCCCCCCAAAAAAACAAATAACAGTAATACTCTAAATTTGACTGTAATGTTTGGCAAAAACTTGTTTTTTTTCTGTATAATGTACAGTTTATTTTTTTATTTAAACTCTTAAAATGTACAGGTACAAGCTGTTTTTATAGCAACAAAATCTGTTAATTTGACTGTAAAAAATTATTAAAATACATAAAATTACAATACAGTAAAACTAATATAGTGCTACCGTATGTTTATCTGTAAAAATCTGGCAACCCAAGCTGCCGGGTTTTTATCCAGAAACCTACTGGTTTATTTTTACAGAGTAAAATATTCCATTTACCAAAAATATTCCAAAAAATTAAAATACAATAAATTAAATCAATGTAAAAAATTACACTGAAAGTTAAGAAGTGAAACGCGTAAGAATGCTTTTGAAAAAGAATCCTCTTTCTAGTCAGACAATCAGATAATAATGAGACTTTCTGATTAAAATACCCTGATCTATTTAACATGTACACAAATTAAATTCACACTAAAGGGAGGAAATGAAATTCACTCATCAATTCATACACCAGAAAGGATAGCAAAGCTTCACAAACCCAGTTTTCGTCAATCACTTAATATTGCAAGCTGTTTTTAGGAGAATGAATGGGAAAAGGGCAATGACTAACGTGGCCAAGCACCTAATCCACCTGCACCAGCCCAAGGCGGGGTGCTGCTTTTTGTTGGCCCTCACTTTAGAGAAAGAAGTCTGGATCCTTGGATTCTGCATCCTGCAACAGTGTTTGTTTAAAGATCTGTTTAATGCAGTGGTCAGACTTCTTTTATAGGCGCAGGAACAAGCATCTTCTCTAAGTTTCCAATAACGATGGTTGTGTCCATTTACTGCTAAATCGTTGAGGACGCATGAATAAATCATCATGCATAAAATTGTATAATGCATCGAGCCATATTGACCTTTAACCCAAGCTAGGTTATGAGATTAATCAAAGAAATTTCACTCACCCAGATATTTGGATAATATTTGCCGTCGATGCCAAACCACCCCAGCAATCGATCTCCATCAAACCCTGCCAAGAAGAAGATGGTTGTTTTAAGTGCTATTAGCTCATAACCAGTATTTTATTTCTTATTTACTCCAGGACATATCCATTTAAAACTTTTAAATAAAGCCAAGAAAAGCAACAGTACTTTTTAAAACCATTTTGCTTCGCTTTAAGTTACAGTTGTGCTCATAGGTTTACAAAACGTTTAAATTCCTGGCAAAATTTTCTGAAAATATGAATGATAACACACTTTTTCCCACTCAAGAATTGTGTTTACTCTTTTTAAATCATAATAACAACAGAAACATTCCAAATGACATTAATATTTTGTATCCCGCCCTTTACCATCAATGACAGTCTGAAGTCTCTTGAAGTAGTTGTCGATGAGGTTCTTTATCTTCTCTTTTGTTACAGCAGCACATTCTTCTTGGTAAAAAGTCCCCACCTCTTCGATGATGTCAGAGATGGTCGTTCCAGACCCTTCACTTTGTTCTGGTGAAACCAATAGCATGTGGACTTGGCCTTATGTTTGGATCGTTGTCGTGTTCAGTAACGTCCCATGTGCAGCTTCCAGGCTGATGATGCTCCATATCTTCCAGGATCCTTTGAGAACATTCTGCATTCATCTTCAATTTTGACCAATTTCCTGTGGCTTTAGACACATACCCAAAACATCAGTGACTCGCCTCCATGCTTCACAGTGGGAATGGTGTTTTGTCCATCATAGGCTTTGTTGAATTTTCTCCTAATGTAGTGTTTATGGTTGTGGCGAAAAAGTTGAATTGTGTTCCCATCAATCAAAATACCTTTGTTCCAGAAGTTTTGAGGATTGTCTCTGAGCTGTTTCGTGTTTTGTAAGTGGCTCTTTTTTGAACACTGTGAACAAATGATGTGTCACAGCTCTTGATAAATTAATGGTTTGTAGTCTTGTTGGTAAACAATAATCATGTTATAAACAATTCAACTCATTGTGAACAGACTGGCAAAAAATATTCTGTACCAAACCCCCCCAGAATTGTACATTTTAGATATAAGAGCACAATCTTACAGGCAATATTATTTATTACAGGTGAAATGATTGTTATTTGGAGTTTCTTCAAGGGTGGAGATGCTGGGCACTTCATGATCTCATGAATGGTAGTTGACCCTGAGTCTCTCAGAGCTTAACTCATCCACCAAACATCCTTGGGCTTTTTGGGAGCATTTAAACTAAAGAAATTAAACAATATTCTTGAAATAGGAGTTTAATACTGGAGTGGAATACTAGTTTAATGAGATTTCTTGTAATATTTCATTACACCCAACTAAAATCAGCTGAGATGCTCTCTATAAATGAAACATGAAAAGCACATTACACAAAAACTCATGTTTAGTGCCCAAAAATACAGAAATGCTTATTATTAGATAAAGAACTGTTGAAGAGGGGTCAGCCCAGTGACAGGTCTTTGCATCGGAATAAAGATAACAAAAAGCACACACTGAAATCATTATGCCTTAATTTCAGTTAAGAGGGGCAGTGAAATGAGATCGTAAGAGGGAGCTAATGCATCCAGAAGAGGTAGGAATGGAGACAAAGAGCACAAAAGTGCAGAGGGAGGAGAGTCTGAGGGGAGAGGCTGGATGTTCATTAGTCTTAGGCGAACTGCTGCTCGAGTTTCGGCTCATCTGCATGAAGACGGGCTCCTCGTGTCCCTAATGAGAGAACCTGGATACAGTTACATTACCAAAACCCCAGCAGCAGGAGCCAATCGATGACAGGTTTACCCCAGCGAGGCTCACTAACACTAGGATTGGGGTGTTGATGTGCTTTGATTCCTGGTAGAGATGTTGATGATGATGATTTGAGGAAAGTTTGCTGAAGCTGAGACTGCCTCACAAGAGTTGCATATTAAATAAAGCTCTGTTAACCTGAGAAAAATTCACAGATTCAAAGGAAACCTGAAAAGAACAGCTCGAAAAACAGGCAAATGCCTCGACCAGAAAAACAGGGAAGCAGTGCTGGCCAAGCTAGTTTCCATACAAAGATGCGAATTAAATTTATTCGCAAAACTGGAATATCGCATAAAATATTTGTGAAGAAAGCACCATTTCCGTTTGACGAGTCTGAGAGAAAAAAATCAACACTTCCTGATAATCTTCCGGCAAAAGGAAAGTGGATGTCACTGCCTCAGGAGATGCCTTTTTTCGTATTTAATAAGTCGCGTCTTAGAACACGCAGACGAAACGGAATATGCGCAGTCATTTCATCTTGCTTTATGACTGCTCTTTAGTAAGAGTCACTTCTGGGGAGGTGATGATCCCGAAACACTTTGATGACAGAATTTTGGAATTTTAGAACGATTAGAAAGATTTAGAACAACATTTCAGATGTTATGCAATGAAATTCAACAGATCGAATCACATTGATATTGCGCTGCATTGAGATTTATGAATTTTGAATGCGTTACCATCATAGTGCATTTTTTTATCTGACAAAATGTTTATTCGAACCAGTTGTATGCAATTTTTTATGCAAATTTTCATAATTTATGCACATTTTGGTGTTTCAAATGTGCAAATTCCAAAATATTACAGAATGCGCAAAATAACTAGCTTTCCTGTGACTTTGTCAGTAGAGCATTGCGCTAGGTCGTGGGTTCTAACCCCAGGGAAAGCAAGAGTCAATGCAATGTGTTTGCTTGAAATGTAAGTCGCTTTGGATAAAAGCGTCTAGTAAATGCATAAATGTAAATGTAGGTGGATGGAACACAGCTACTGGAAATATCTTGTGGAGTCACAGCTAAAAACGCCACTTACTACAGTACAGCGCTACAATTGCTACAGTAGTAACTACAATACTCAGTGCATTCTGTTTCCTATTTACCAAATATTCCTATATTTCATGGACTGAGATGGCACAAACCAAAATAATGAAATCAAATCACCAGGGAGCAGATAATCTCATGTGAACTACAATAATACACTGCAAAAAATGCACACGCAAAAATAAGAAAAAAAACAACAAAATAAGTAAATAAAACTTAAATCAAACAAAATTATCTGCCAATGGGGTGAGAAAATTTTACTTGGTAAGATGTCTTGAAACAAGAAAAAAAGTCTTCTTACATAGAAGGTTCTGACTGTCTTAAAACAAGAAAAATATAAGTAAATTTAGATAATTAAACTAGATTCAAGCAAGACATAGGTCTTAAAAACAACATAAAAATTGTCAAATCTAGCATTTTTATCTTTAGTTATCTTAAATACTCTTGGTAAGAATATCTTGATATAAGAATATATTTAAACATTCTAAGTGTTTCAAGCTCATTCTAAGAAAATGTTTCAGTTTAATATAGGCATTCTAGTGCTAAAAATAAGCTGATAAGTGAAAAAAAGAAGAAGAGACAAAATCTCTTTTTATTTGTTAAATGATCCAAAATCATATTTAATTTGATGTATTCTTGGCTACTGTTAAGGAAAATATACATGTCCAATTTTGGACTTACTGTGAATACTTTTTGGTGAACAATAATTTGCCTGCCAGCATGAAATAAAAGGTTCTGCTTTAATGATTAGCGGTTCTTGTTCTCATTTGATTCAAAAGAAATGTTAAATGAAAATAACATTTTTTAAAATTAATAATTTATATTATTATAATAAAATAAAATAGAATCCTTAAAATAAGAATCATTGTATTCTTAAAATAAGGAAATATGACTTGATATTTCTTGTTTCAGGAAGTACTGTGTTAAAATGTAATGGTCACTTTAATAAATTACTTAATTCAATGTAAAATATCCTCAGAATTAGCATTTTTTTCTAAGCAAGAAAATTCAAGTCGTATTTTCTTGAAACAAGTAAAATAATCTTTCACTCTCAATTCTAGGCTAGTTAATTTATCTTGGAAGAAAAAAAAACAGGAATTTTTGCCTAATTTCAAGATTTTTTGGCTTGTCAAGAATTTATTTTTTGCAGTGTAATTACCAAATTGACTGATTTTTTGAGAACATCTCTGTAATGAATAACTGATCTTATGTAGATCAGTAACCAACTTAATAGCATGCACAATAACAAACTTTTTTCAACTAATGTATTTAATATTTTTTTAATTCTAAACCGGTTACCAATACAGATCGAGGTTCTATTGATTACCCATGTGCCGTTATGTTGGTTTGTAAAACTGACAAGACATCCAAACTGGTGTGACTCTTTTCAGACAGGCGCCACTAAAGCAATTCTGGAACAATCGCTGAGAATGCTGGGAAACGTTCCATTGACTTTCCATTAGGGTCAAATTTTGGAAAACTGTAACTCAAATCGAGAACCTCATTTCTTAGAGGTTACCAGTCTGTGCAAGAGCCTACAAATCCCTTAGCAAAAGTATTTCAACCCTGAGCTCTACAAGGAGCTAATCCAAATTTTTTTGGCATTACTGACAACTCCCTAGCAACAAACTGTTTACCCTAGCAACCAAAAACTCAATTTCAGCTTTGGTAGATGCTAGAAATATGGGGGTTGGTTTGTATTAATCACAGTGACATTGGGAACATTAATTTAAGTCATAGACCCTCCATAGCAACCAGATTTTTTTACCATAGCAACCTCATTGCCATTTATCTCAGCTTTAGAAAATTGTAGAAACATGGGGCTTGGTTTATTTTACTCATAGTCACATGATGACTAAGATATTGTAATAATATGTCACAGCAACTAAACATTTTACCCTAGCAACCAAATCATCACAGCTATATTTCAGCTTCAGAAAAAGCTAGAGGCACAGGCCTTGGTATATATTACTCATAGTGAGAAGGGAACCTTTTAATGATATCATTGATTTCTCCCTAGCAACCAGATTGTTTACCCCAGCAACCGATACAAAAATCTTCAGATTCTCTCAGGAAAATCATTGATTAATGGTGTAAAGTTTAAAACACTCGTAGTCACAAGTGGCATATTTTTTAAAAAGTTTTAAATGGCACTTTTACAAGCCAATATCAAAGTTTGTGTTCAAACATTAGCCATCTAGCTATTGGCTAGTTTTTAGCTGTGTAATGGGGAAGCACATATAAACATTTAATGATTTCTCCAGGAAAAAAGAAAACATCCTGCATCTAAAACCTCTCGTGTACTATTAAAATCAGTTTTAGAAAGGATTTCCCATGTTTCACTGGACATCTGAGAGGTGTTTTGGTCAGCTTTTGGAAGATGTTCTTTAAAGGGAATATTAACAGCCGGCCTCTTCTCATGCTGACGGTTTTCCCTATTTCTTTAAGACCGGGAGAGCTCTGAAAAAAAAAATCAATGGATTGTGGAAGCACACAGGTAGACTGCCAAATGTAAAGAGGTAAACAACCTAGGCAATAATAGAGTCCAGAATCTTGGAAAATGCTCCTAAAAGCCTCTTCACAAGCTGAGCTTTTCAAAAAGCGCTGCAGAACTGTCCACTGCATGTTGCCATTTTAGGCTCAGCACCTTGGATGGATTTTTCTCTCTATCTAAAGCTTTATTTCTGTTTGCTGATCATGAAAGAGTGGAGGAAGACTGGAGCCATCACTGTGCTCTTATTGTGGTAGAAAAAAGCGTGCTCAGGTCCTGGCGGTAATTGTGGTCAGGGCACTTTGACCTTAGTGCTGTGCATGTGGAGACTCTTAGAGAGGAAGGAGCAGCACAGCATCTTTCCCTCATGGGAAGATGAGACTCAATCACAGCAGTCAACTAACAACATCCCTTCTGCCCCAGCAGCCGTTCACAGCAGAAAGCCTCAAGGGTCCCTGAGCTTTAGCGCTACAACACAGCTGGATCTGCAATAAACTGCTTGAGAACGTGTGAGGACAACCTCAAGTCTTTAAAACTTTAAATGTGTCGTAAACTGGATTAAACTGCAAAAAACACTCCCATGGAACAAGGAAAAAAAAGTAAAACTCTTTCTAGATCAAGCAAAAGATTACCATTAAAACAGTTTTTGTGGCAATGCTTGATATTATTTTTAGTACGACCACAGCTTCAAATATTTCACAACAATCCTGAAAATAAAATTATGAGTAGTAAATTTTGTCATTTATGATAACAAACAGTTTTTATGTTTTATAACAATAATAACGAGTGTTGAGACAAAGTAAAAATTCATACCGCCCCCCCCCCCCAGAAAAAAAAGCAAAGAAAAGGTCAAAACTATGTGAAACTTGTATTTTAAAAATCCAGGAGATAATAAAAAACTTCCAAAACATTAAAAACTTTTCCAAGCACTTTTTGTTCCATTGTGCTTTTTGTGGCAGAACTTCGAAAAACAAACCTTTTCACAGATCTTGCACTTCACTTTTCACCACTAGATGGCTCCGATGACAACGATTTGTTGTCTGTAAATGAAACTGAAAGACAATTACTTTCAAGAGTCCTAACTCTTGTAAATAGGGATGCATTAAAACAAGCATGTCCTGAAATCAATTCAGTAACAATATAATTTGGTCTTAAAATTATAAATGCTTGCTAATATTTTAGGGAAAACAGCATGAAAAAAATGTTTGTGCTTAATTTTTATTAGACAGTGCAGGCAGCAAGAGAGATGACAGGAATTTAGCCATTCAGGTCGCCCTGCATCCGGACCAGGCTTGTATAAGTGTCGAGCGCACTGTCCACCACACCAAGGCCATGGTGTTTATAAGAAATGCAAAATTATGGGAAAAACAGAACAAACTCAGGAATATTGTGTTCCAAAAACCAAGAAATATGGTGCAGTCTTACATATTAGCTACATATTATAGCTTAATTGAGGACTAATTAATAATGATTTAACGTTTCTTTACTAGGACATTTGTACTTAAACTAGTCTTTGTAATAGTTACTTAATTTTAGTAATAAAAATGCTTATTCTGATTTATTTGCTTGAATTATGAAACTTTGTAAAACAAGCTTTAGATTTTGCCACTGAACTTAAAACTAGAATCTTTAAAACAAGAAATTTTGACTCAACATATTCTTACTGCAAGAATATCAGAGACGATTGACTTCAATGATAGGTTCTGACAAGAAACACAACTCTTAAAACAAGATAAAAATGTTTTTAAAATCTTCTTTGAATTAGTAAAAACTCTATTAATGGGGTGAGAAAAATTTATTTGACTTGGTATGAATTCTTGGAACAAGAAAAAAAAATCCCTTTTTTAATAGTGTATTTCCTTAAAAAAAAGTTTTATTATAAAAAAAGAGTACTTAGTCTTTATAAAAAAATTAAATAAAATCAGTTTAATTTTAAATTATAATATGTATTTTTATATATTTATTCCAAGTTTATTGTTACTACGTACAAAGCGCAAACATTGTTAAATTAGTGCTGTTTTTTTTCCTGAAATTTAGCAGTTGTTATAAATAAAAAATCTCAGTCGAGACATGTGGTGAGGTGGACAAGCGGTGGCATCTGAGACCAAATCCTGAATGAATGTTACTCATCTCCTATCTGAATCATGCACAAAAAATATAAATGTTTTAAGGCAGAATTTCTTGCTTTTAGAATTTTTTTTATTTTTAGTACTAAAATTTTACAAATATTTCAATTTTAAGACCACATCGTACTGTTACTGACTTGCTTTAAGGACATTTGTTTTAATGCGCAAAACATCCTAGTTTCAAGATCACTTGTGACTATTTACAAGTTCAAATCATTTCTAAATGGCTTTAAAACACTTGTTTAGAGAGTTTTTTTGTAAATTTTTTTGCAGAATTTTTTGCAATGTATATGTTCATGACTTTATATAAAATGAGAAACATAAAACTTTTAGATAAACAGCAAAACCCATGCAGAGTCATATTAAAACTATGAAGCTCAGCCTCAGGGTCAATAGTGGGATGGAAAACTCTAGTTCTGTTAAAACGATGAATACATGGTGAAGGAAGAACACAAATATATATTTTTCTCCAGTGTTTCTGTCTCTTTTCTCTCCTCAAAGTTTCCACTCAAGCTCTAACAGGTGAACATCGCATCCATGCCCACCTGCAACCCACACGTCTGGCTAACCAACCGCTCCTGAGAGTGTCACAGAGGTGTCTGGTGACCATTACTTTCCCTCACACTCAACTAATGGACTCTTTCTCCCTCCCCTCTGTTTCCATCTCGGACTGGGAGGTGGTGAGAGGAGGCAACAGCCCGTGCTCCCATGGGCCCTGCAAACTACACAGCTCAATAGCTCAGCTTCTGGATGGGAACAGAACCCCTGCCTGCTGGCCAAGAGAGGAGCTGTGTCTCTGCAGGGAGGACTTTACCCAAGGATAACAAACTCTTTCTGATCCCGCCATGGCTTACGGTAGGGTGCCTCCAGTCATTGGTTATCTCCTTATTCTGGTGGTACCAGCCCTTGGTGGATGTCCAAGCGCCTGCCGCTGCTCCTTCGCAATGCTTCAATGCCTGGAGTCAGATGGCATCATCAGCATCCCAGCCCTGGCACCACACGAGAGTGAAAACATCACCGAAATGTAAGTTGTGGGTGAAAGTTGGGGAGAAGTTTGCTGCGGAGCCATTGTTTTAATCAAAGTAATTGACCTCTGTCATGTTTTATGGAGAAATCTGGGCTTTTGGCTTTTTGCATGTGTAACTTTGTTCCCTGGCAGACCACTCCAATCATCCTCAGGGGAATATTCATTGTTTTTAAATGAATCATTTCATTTGAGGAATCACAACTTTTCCAAAACAGGGAAATCCCTGACTTTAAACCAGGAACGTGCTCGGGGTGTTTATGCTACAGAATAAAAAAATCCCAGTACTTCTAAAAACATCAGATAAATAACAATGCAGGAAACCATTGAAGAGACATCTTTATATACACCTTTTACAGTTTCACATGTTTAATTCAAGACAGTGTTTGTATCACTCAAGCAATTGAGCCAATGGAAGTAAACAGATTTAGTGTGTAAACACTAGTGGGAAGACATTGCTATTTTCTTATTAAAAATCCTTTTTGTAGTGTAATCAGAATCTGTGTTACGATGAAGACGTGTTTAGTTCCCACTATACGCCACCCATGTCCAAGTCTTTCTGCTGCTCCACCTGTACAGCCTGTGTACAGGGCTGTGGATGGTGTTGGTGCTCCTGAGGAGATAAAACACACAAAGAAATAGTTTTAGATGTTAAAGAGAATCTTAATGAACTTAACCGTAAATAAACAAATCTTTGAACTGATGTTTAGCCCTTGGAAGTCTCTACCAATCACAGCTCTTGTTTTGAATTACGTAGGAGTGATGCGGTCCACTTATTGTTTAATTTTGATTCCAGATATAATGTTTACGATTCAAAAAGGTTATTTGTTTTGATATTTTTTAATTTTAATGAATATTACAAGAGTCATGATTTGCGTGTAATTTTAAATTAAAATGTGAGAAAATCATTTTACAGACCCCAAATCGGTGAGATCAGTGCCATCTGTTGGTGAAATGAAGGACGTAATCTTGGACGTACAAGACCTGTGATATGGGTTAATATAATTTTTTTAATTCTTGCACAAAGTGAAGCACAATGGCAGAAAAAAAGTGCTTGGAACAGATGATAAGGTTTAGGAAAGGTTCGCCTGTTTTGTTTAAATTAAATTTTCACATATTTTTGACCTTGTCTTTGCTTTTTTGGGGAACTTATGACTTTACTTTATCTCAGTATTGTTCATTTTTGCTATAATATACCGGTATACAATTTTTTAAGATTTTTGAAGTAAACAAATTACTAAATTTAATATGCATAATTGCATTTTTTTGTACAATTTCAGAAGTTTTGTGGAATTGTTGTGTAATGTAATCTAAAAAAGAAGCTTCTAAGGGTTAAATTGGAATTCCATGTTCATTGAATTTATAGTTAATCATTAGCTTCATGTCAATATTAAAATCAATTATTTGAGCTAATATAAATCATCTGAAGACAATTTAATATTGAAGTGTCTTTCTGAGTTCTCCTCGTGTTGAATGGTTCCTTCAGTTCCTCAAAGTGCTCATAGGAACCAAATCCAAAAGAGTGGTGAACTTTATTTATTGCTATGTCCTGTGTGCTTTACTAGTTCATTTTTTTTACTAGTTCATTTAGGTGGAGAGACAGTATGCTTCATGTAAAAAAACCTGACTGAATATATATATATTCTCAGTTTCAATTTTTAACCAGAACTGAGGACCACTGACAAATGAAGATGTTGTATTTAGTATTTGGGAAAAAGTTACATTACTGGGTATGTGTCCTTAAAGAATAATTTACTGCTAAAAACGCTCTCTTGAAACAAGAAAAAAAACTAATATTTAGTTAAACTCTTCCTAGATCAAGCAAAAAAAAATCTGCAATTTCTTAAAAGTAGCAAAAATGTCTAGCTGACAACAAATGCTGATGGATCTTAAAAAAAAGCTGAAAAAAACTCTCAAAACAAATGTTTTCAAGTTGTTTAAAAAAGTAAAACTTCACTGAAACTGAAATACTTGAGCTTTTATCTTGTCACAAAAGTCTTAAAACAAGGCACATTGTCTTCAAACGAGATGTTTTGTGCATTAAAACAAGTTTAAATGACCTTAAATTATCAGTAAATATTTGGTAATATTCTAGGGAAAACAACTTTCACTCAATAATGTTTGTGCCTAATTTCGTACCCAAAACAGAGTATGCGGTCTTAAAGCAAGAGTTTCTGGTTTAAATTGTATTTTTATGTTTTGTGCATATTTCCATTTGTCAGATAGGAGAGTATAGAAACACCGGAAGCAAGTAACTTTTGGGAATTTATCCACTCACTCAGAAATCACACTCGCATCAGTGTCGAGCACACTGTCCACCACACCACGAGCCTCGACTGAGAGTTTATCGTTTAAAAGAAATGTTAAATTGTAACAAGAAAACTACATATTACAGCTTAAACATGTTTTTAGGGAAAACAGTACTAAAACAAGGATATTTGTGCTTAAAACTACTGTTTAAAATAATCTTAAAACTAAAAACTGATTTGAAACAAGAACGATCATTGCCATACACAGGATCTTAAAACTAGAAATAACTTCCACTTTTAAGATTCTTTTTGTCACAAGCATTTTACTCTAAAGTAAAATTAGCTTTTTGTTCGATCAAAGAAGATTTAAACTATATTTAAGCATTTTTTCTTGTTCCCGGAGGGGTGTTTTTATCACAACTCATTGATTTCTTAAAAGACATTTCTACAAGTAAGAATATTTCTTGTTTTAAGATTCTAGTTTTAATTTTACTGCCAAAATCAAAGGCTTGATTTACAAAGTTTCTTATTTCAAGCAAATAAATAATCAGAATAAGCATTTTTTTCTATTCACGAAAAATTTGGGCATATAAAAAGCCCCTAAAACCCTAAAAGTCTTCAAAAAATTAGAAAATGTAGATTTTTAGCTTTGCTTACATTTCCGTGGCAGTACAGTACCCAGTGATAGACTGCAAGTCTCAGTGGCGTAAAGTTTAGATCGGTTAAAGAAGCTGAATTTCAATTGAAACTCAATATAGTTTTATAATTTTTTATAGTTTTATAGGGGAAAAACGTCGTTAATGTTATCAAAAGAGTAAGAGACAGAAAGCAATGCTGGGAATAACAGAAGATGACACAACGTTTCGATTGTAGCCTGACTGATTAAATTTATAATGCAAATAAGCCAAATTGAATCTCAATCCAATTTCCCTGGACTGAAAAAATGGCTTTGACAGTTTGATTTAACCCCTGTTGTTTGTTTCTAATATTCTTAATGAGTTTAAAGGATAGAAAAGCCATCGGAGTTCAACTCTTTGATGTGCTCAGATGCTGAGATTGTCACGAAGAAAAAGCATTTGAGATATTTTGAGGTGTGGAGAGACGGATAGATGACAGACACATTATTTGATCATCTTCATGCATACTGTAACAACGATTAGAATACCACATTATGGCAAGATGTTCTGGTGCTTCATCTTGTATTTTCCTGGTAAACTTCTGCTCTGCAGCTGATTTAATGCGTTGTTTGTCTCCGCACACCTGCTCAAGTGTAATTCTCAGAGCTCCATCAGAGGCTCTACATTTACTACAAGCATTCAATCAATAAATGAGAAGGCTCTTTGGCCACGTCTCTACACAGAACACTCTGTACCCTTAAAACCCAACATTTCACTGTATTATTAGTGACCGGCGCTTCAACCGGGGAGGAAAACAAGAGCCCATTAACTTCATAGCAGAAATACATCATTCATCAGACGCTGGATTCCATTCGCTGAATTGCTTGCGAACGCCCTGCTGAAAACAATAGATGAAATATTGCCCACTCGACTGGATTCAATAAAGCCCGAGCAGTTTGAGATGCCGTCCCCACCTGCTTTGTAATTGCATTATGGCTCTCTGAGTCAATCAGACGCTAATAAATATCTGTTTGTGCTTCTTGAACACTGGACTGAATCACAGATCAAAGGATTCCACTGAAGCAAACGTCTTTAAGGCTTCAGTCCATAAGTGACGAACGCAGTGGTGTAGTGGTGAACACTGTTGCCTCTCATGCTTTCTGTTTGGCATACGTCAGACATGATTGAAAGTTGGGGGTTCATTGGGAGTCACTATGAATAACAAATGGCACATAAATTAATAATAGTTAAAAAAATGTTGAGATTTAAAGCAAACGACAGTACAAGAGGCAGAAGAAACCTTGGACAAATTATCCTGCAGGTTTTAGTTATGGACCTCCTTCAAAACATCTACCAGTGACTACAAAAAAAGAAGTATTTGAAAAGTTTGGCTCCAAAACGCAATAAATCCATAAATGTTCAATTGAAACATTTGTCCTCTAGAAAGGAGCAAACCAAATCATTCGCATCAAAGTATTACTAGACCCTCCTCCCGTCTAAGTTTTTCATTTCAAGTATATCATGTTAAAATGATGGTGTAATAAGACCTGATTTTATGTCTTCAACATATCTGTTGGGACCTGAAACCCTTTTGAAGATACCACCACTAAGTCTACCCTGTCGTTCAAGTGGGGAGTGGGGTTATAATAATTTAGCATTTTCGGAAGGTGATGTGTCTGCTGGTGGTTGAGAGACAACAGGAGGGTCAACTTTAGGCGTCTCATCTGAAGGGGATGCCTCATAAACCTCTTCGAGATAATCCTTTGTCTTAGATACTGAAAACTTTGCTTAGAGGCCATTTTCTGTGCAAGATTTTATAGCTTTGCACCTCCCCTGAAAACCATGTGATTTATGTTTTCCCTTCCCACAAAAAAAAAGTTTTCGCAAGAATTAAGATGACAGTTTAAGATGACGCAATGACAGTTTTTTATTATAATGAACATATAATATTACAGTGTATATGGTAAAATCACAGCATATTTTAAGTGACCTCACCCAAAACCAATTTGGGCACATTTTTTTCAGATATTCTTATGTTTTATACAGCAAAAACATCCCGGGGTCAAATTGAACCCAAGGAAAACCGATGTGACAAAAATTGTACAGATCACTTAAAAAAATATTAATATCACGTTACCAAGTTCTTGGAAAAGTCATTTAATTTGAAGCAGAAAAAGAAATCACATACACTTTAATACGTTAAACATTGAATGAAATGGAAAATGAACAATTCTTAGCTTGTTCAGAAATCGCATGGTCCACCTAAATTGACATTTATTGTATTTAAGAACTTTTAATCAATGTGACCATCAGCATTTGATTAGCCTAAAGTTAACCCAAGAAAGACCTTGAAACTCTGGATCATGGGATCCCTAATTCTGATGCAGATGCTATGATATTATATTATCTGATACTCAAAATTTACATTTAGAAGAAATTATTGCTAAACAATTTTTATAATATTTTTTAGTTTCGGTTATGACACATTATTTTCAAATGTTGAGATATAGGTCACCCCAGCTGAAAAATGTACCATGCAAACAGAGTTGTGGCTTATTACTGCTATTATATGGTTAAGATTAATCACCAAAACCTTTACCGCTCTCTCAGATTGCTGGTTTTGGCGTCACAATCCTTAGGATACTTCTAAACGTAGGACTTGTGAGCAGTGTGTCAGATTATTTCTGATGGTGCAGTGCTGTTGTTGGGTGTGAATATAGTATGGTTATTATCAAATGCAAAGATGGGTGGGGCGTAAGCCAATCTTCAATCTACCCATACCAAATCAACATGTGAGAATTGGGCATGTCATGTCCCCTTTAAAGCTGAAATCTAAATTTTTTCCTCGTTGATTATATTTTGGGAACCTCTCTTTCCTTCAAAATGAAGCAATAGCAATTACCAGAAGCATCTGGAAAACATCTGCTGGAGTTAATATACACTTAACATGAAGGTTTGTCAAAATGTTACATAAATATATCTCTCGTATCTCTGTGCTTCTTCAAGTACTGCTGACAGTTGACACTGACCTCTGGTCTGGACTTCTAGATCAGGGGTGGGCAAAATAATTCCTGGAGATCCCCAGCCCCTGCTGGTTTTAGCTCCAACCCTGCTTCAGCACACACACAAGTGAAACAAACCCAAAAGAGCTTTAATAGTGTGATCAGGTGTGTTTCATGAGGATTCAATCTAAGTGACATTTGTATAGTGAATTTCGGGAGAAGCAATCAGGGAACTACACCTGTCATCTATCTATCCATCAAGCCAGGTTAATATTTAGCCAGCCTTACCTGGTCTGAGTTTCACCCTCCTTCCTCCCCAGAGCTCCTCACAGGGGGGTATTACATGGATATGATCCATGTCCGGACAGCCTGCCTTGTAAGTTAGTACTCGCCACTTCATACTCCTACTACAGGGCAGGCCCTGGTAGTGAATTTGTGAAACTGTAAAGGGTTGCGCCCCCTCTTGTCTCTGTTCTAAATTATTAGTTAACTATATGGCGAAAGTTGCTGTTTAAAACCATTTTTAAATTGTTGCCATTATCACGAGTAAAATATACGTCTCTGTTTTTTATAAGCTGAGATAGAGATATGGAAAATTGGTTGATATGGAGGGGTCAGTGACATAATATAATGTTCCCTTTGTCACTATAACCTATATAAGCCAACCGCCATGACTTTAAGATTTTCCTAAGCCGAGATACAGATATGGCAAATTGGTTGCTATGGTAAACAGTCTGGTTGCTATGGAGGGGTCAGTGACAATATAATGTTCCCCATGTCCCTATAAGTAAAAAAAAAACAACCCAATGTCACTATAATTTTCCTAAGCCGATATAGAGATATGGCAAATTAGTTGCTATGGTAAACAGTCTGCTTGCTATAAAGGGGCCACTGACATAACATAATGTTACCCATCCCAATATGAGTAAAATAAACCAACCCCAATGTCACTATGATTTTCCTAAGCTGAGATTTGTGAGATTGGTTGCTAGGGTAAACAGTCTAGTTGCTATCGAGGGGTCTGTGACATAATATAATGTTCCCAATGTTAATGCGAGTAAAGTAAACCACCCCCCACATCAAGACAACACAAAAAGATCAAAAGTAAAGAAGAAAGCATTTGTGTCCAGAAACTGCTTTGAGAGGTTTCCATGGTTTTACTGTTTATCTGTTGTCAACGGACTAGGGTTGAATTCAGAGAGGCATTATATAAAGTTTTTGAGAGAATCTCTTTCCTGGAGGAATAAGTGCTTTTCAGTGAAGCTACTTTTGTTGGATTGAAAACGCAATCGATTTTAAAATACTTCAGGGATGCTGCTTATGTCTTAAATGGCTGCAAGGGCACAGCCATGTTTCATTTATCTCACAGAGCTGGAATCACACTCTTCAATAAAGTAACATTCAGGATCTTGGAGTGGGGACCAAACAAGGTTCTTTTTGCAAAATGTACAGATGTGCACTTTAAAAATAAAGACATTTAAGATGCCTGTAATGAATGGCAAGCAATATTGAGCAAGGATACTTATCCCCTTTTAGGGAAAAATATGAGTGATTAAAAAAGTAATTTTAACTACATCAGTCATATATTTCTCATCTATAAACAATAAATTGTACGATTTGATCAGTTTCCAATAGTCAGTGTGTGAACTATGAATTAAACTTTATAGAAAATGAAAATGATTTTTTTGAAACCTATTCATTTGTGAAAATGTTTAAATGAAAAATATGTACTTAACTTTTCGAAATAATTTTATTTTATAGCAGAAATGCTTTTATTAAGGGTAGTTTACCTACCACAAAAAAAGTATTTGCTTACATTTGAATGCAATGTTCACTCTTGGTTTGATTAAAATAGATGTTGTCATGATGCTCAGTTTGTGTGGTTCATTACTGCCTCTCAAACACATTCAAGTAGAAAATCTTTGGGAGGGTCTCTGGTTCGGATTATTTGTAACTAGATGGCTAATGTTTGAACCATTTGTAAAAATGTGCCCCTTGTGACTTGGAATGATATAAACCTTACCCATTAATCAATGATTATGCTGAGCTATAGAATTTTTTAATTGGTTGCTGGGGTAAACAATCTGGTTGCTAGGGATAAATCAGTGATTAAAAAGTTCCCTTCTCACTTTATGATATATATCAAGTCCTGGTTTCTAGGGTAAAAAGTAGTGTTGCTATGGAGGAGTCAGTAACATAATATCATGTTCCCGGCAACATTATGAGTTAAAAAAAACAGTCCCTATATCTCTATGATTTTTCCAAAGCTGTCATCGTTCACCAAAGCTGAGATATTTCAGAAATTTTGGTTGCTAGGGTAAACTATTGGTTGCTATGGGGGAGTCAGTGACATAATACAATGTTTCCCGTGACACTATGAGTAAAATAAACCAACCTATATGTCTCTATGATTTTTCTAAAGCTGCAATAGGGATCTGTCAATTTTGTTGCTATGCTAAAGAACCTGGCTCTTAGGAGGGGTCAGTGAGATACTATAATGTTCCCCATCTCAATATGAGTAAATCTTATATTCCCAAGCTGTGAGAGATATTATAGACATGCCAAAATTGGTTGCTATGGTTAACAAAAATCAATCCTCACGTCTCAATCATTTACCGATGCAGAGATGGGTTTCAGACATTTTGGTTGCTAGGGTAAACAGTTTAGTTGCTATGGAGGAGTCAGTGACATACTATAATGTTCCCCATGTCAATATGGGTCAAATAAACCAAGCCTCATGTCTCTATTATTTCTCAAAGCTGTGATAGAGATATGCCAAATTGGTTGCTATGGAAAACATTCTGGTTGCTATGGAGGGGTCAGTGACATAATATAATTTTACCTTTGTCAGAAGTAAAATAAATCAACCCCCATGTCACAATAATTTACCAAAGCTGAGTTGGTTTTATTTCTTGAAACGATTTTAGTTACTTTTTATTGATTTTCAATAGCCATCACAAGAAAACCTTTAACCCTTTCTACAGCAAGGGGTTCAGATACTTTTGCTGAGTGCTTGGGTGTTCTAGTTTGGTGGCTGTAGCTTGAATGGTCTACGAGGAGATATGTTTGTCATCCAAAGCTAAAGACGAATAACAATATTTAGGCTTATTAAAAACACAGCAAGGACCAAACAAAAAAAATTATGTAATTTCTGATTGCATTTCACATTTACATTTTCAAATCTCCTACTATAAACAAAGCCCAGTTACTTCTTCAGTTATACAACAGACAATATATTTGTAAAAATCACTGAGAAATATATTACTGACCAATCAAAATGACTTTTTGGTTCGTTACCTCTGATGCTGCAATCCTCAATTAAGAGCTTTTTTCTGCACACTACACCCAGCTTTTAAGTTAAATTGTTCTTTTTTATAAGTGAAAGCTGTTTTAATCTCAAACTTGAACTTTAATTTCAACCCTCCAGCTACATCGAGAGTCAGAGCAACCTGGAGAACATAACCGACATAGACCTCGCCAACTACAGAGAACTGAAGAACCTGTGAGTATAACGCACCTCACTCTCGTGTTCTTTAAAGAACCCAAGGCTTTCAGTCACACAAAGAAAGCAACTAATAAACTCAAACACAACATTCCAAATCATCAGTGTGACTCCAAACGTTCACAACTGTTCCACCAAAACATCCAATATCTGAAACTTAATTCAATCTCAAAGATGTAATGGTTTAATCACTTTTGTGTTTACTTAAATTCCATTAAATGCACCACTGGAGTCATTTAGTGATGCTTAATATAAATTTAGGTAAGCTGTCCCTAAGTATTTACAATCAGCAGACACTTTTATCCAAAGCAACGTACAGATTGTGAGAATAATGCCTTATGTTATTATTCAAGAAGTCAAAAGAAAAGTCTAATGCTCTGGTTTGTTTCAGGACGGTCACCGATTGTGGGCTGATGTTCATCTCTGAAAATGCCTTCCAGCACAATGTGAAGCTGCAGTTTGTGTGAGTGTTCTTTGCATCCACGCCATCCCACAATACCCTTGGGTCTCTGGGCTTGTACCTGTCAATCACTTCAAATCCCCCTCTGTCCAGATGAATGAAGCTTCTTGAGTGGTCTCGAGCGTTCAAAACCCAAGACACACTTACAATTAGTCATTCAAAGTGTGTGAAGATGGGTGCAGAGACTTAAATTGTGTTCAAAGTGCGGTTCCCTAAAGAGAAACTGACATACATGGAAGGCCAAACAGCAAGAAGCTAAAACAGGTCGACTGTTGTAAACGTGTTGTCGAATCAACTTGCAATCCATAATTTTAGTCGGCATAGTCAGAGGATGACCTTGAGCAAATTTGTTGAAAACCTTATAATTGGTGTTGGAGGTTTTTGCAAAAGCAGGTTTTGATGAAAATTCAAAATGGCGGCTAATTATCACAACGTACAATGTTGTCATGTAATCCATTTAAACTTATTGGCAAGGATTAAATAGAAGCAAGACCATACGTTTACAAGTTATTAGCCTAAACACTTTGAACTAGTGGTGGCGCTATAGAGCTTGAGCTAGAGAGGCCTAATTGGGTTACATTACTCATAATTGCTAATTGCATCAGTGTGACAAAGTTCACAACTTTTCCGCTATTGGTTCCATAGGGCTGCCATTGACTTCAAGGTGGGCAAACGGAAGAAGAATATTATTAATAGTAAGAAGAAACAGAACAAACACAATAACTGCCTCCACAGCTTCACTGTTTGGTCCCTGATTGTTATATTTATCCAATAAGCTGCACTTTACAATTCTTTTACATTTTGGGATTGAAGGGACGTGCGGTGAGACAGTAGCTGGGTGGCCTTACCTCGGATTCCGCAAACACTATGCATTGTGTGCGGTAAGACAGTTTTGCTGTCTCTCTGTATGTTGGTATTGAAATATTCAACCACTTGTGCTATATGAGCTGAATTTACATAGTTTAGCTGATGTACATGATGCGAGTTTAGAGGTCTAAGCTGAGAATGTTAGATTTCGCAAGCCACATTTGTGTTGTGGTTGTGTTGAGCCTCTTTTTCATATCATAAGGATTGCATATGTAACCTCAAGAATTTTACATTTAATCGAAGCAGGAGAAAATTTTTAAAGACGCAATTGTTGTCCTGGCCCGTGGTGTTGTGGACGGTGCGCGGGACATAAAAGCGCAGTTACGCAGGGTGACGCAGGTTCGAGTCCTGAGCCTATCGTCTTTACCATCCCACCCCATTCTCTCTCCCCGCCTTTCTTCCTGTCTCCCTATCTGTTCACACCAAAAAAACTAATAAACATATTTAAAATAATAAAAAAAAAAGCACCGGAGTTAAACTATTAAAATCTTCTACAAACAAGTTATTATTTTTTTTTCCTTAGACGGGGTGGATCATAGATTTAATTTAAAAAGTAAACGGAAGTCGATTATAACGTTTTTTTTTGTGTGTGATAATGGTGAATTAGCTGCTCTGTATAGTTCACCTTTTATTTTCCCATATGTGTGTACATCTGACTGATGATGTCATTGCTTCACCAGACAACTTCGCAGCATACGACTGAGGCAGGGTCAAAAACGTGTGATCGTCTTACAATGTGCGTTTATTTTTAATCAAATTTCTTTTATACTCAAATTATTTGCCAAGCGACTTCTTTTTTCAAGCCCATCCATTACATTATACAATTTAGTGGAGATTGATGAATTGTTCTCAGAATTATTGTGGTCATCACCTTTACGCGGCACAGATCTGGGGTTAACCTGCTGTAGTTTCATTGAAAATGACTTTAACCACTGATTCCTCACAGCCTCACCTCTTGGAAGGAAAAAACGTTTTTCTGGGTTTGCGCATGCACCAATTGGAAGGCAGGGAGATGTATCTTCTCTACCTCATCTAAAGATTCCTTGGAGCACTGATCCATATAAAAAACTCTGAGATGAGAGTTTCCTTAAATAACTTGACACGTCCTTCCAAAAAATACTCGCTTACAACAAGGAAATCTGCTTAAACTCTTCTCAGATCTCAGAGCAAATTTGACGTTAAAGTAGCAAAAATGTTTAGCGGACAACAAATGCTGATGGATTTTAAAAAGACAAAAATTCTCAAAACAATTGTTTTCAAGCTGTTTAAAAAGTTTTTTTTTTTTAATATTTAAACTTGTAACCAGTGCTTAATTTGTAAATTTGAAGTTACTGGAACACAACAGGACTGGGGTGACGGACAGGGGGGCTGGCCCAAAACAGTTGCTGGAACACAAACAGAACGCAATGGTTCAGTGTCTAACATGCCTATTTTTAAGCAGCAGGACTTACATACATCATTTACAACATAATTTAAGACATATACACACAAAAAACCTTTAGATTACTTTCAACACAATTTATCTTAATCTTCAATATCATGTTAAATGGCCGTTTAACATGATAGACTTGAGTCTTCGTTTCTATTAAAAAAAACGAAAGCAAACTTGTCTTTTAGACATGTTAGCACGAAGGAGTCAGGACACTTTTTGTTTTGGCCAAATGCCGCCTAAAAATAAGTTACGTACAGGACGTAAATTACCCAGCAGCAGCCTTTTCAGACTTGCTAGTAGTGCATTTTATTTATTTATTTTTACATTATACAATGCACAATAAAGAAAACACACTAACACAATAATTATTAATTATTTTATTTTATAATATTTTTATCTAATCGCTAATTTCCACATAATACGGGCCGGCCTGCCGACTGCAGGGGACAGCACCAGCCTACGACGAAGGCAGCCTGGCACAGCATAGGCGAGTGCTCTGTATATTCTTGAGTCGGGGGAATGCATTGTAGTACAGTCGAGTGAAAAAGGTGGGCAGGAATTGGGCAGATAAAGACAAATGGGGTCAGATAATTACCGGATCCCAGAATAAAATTTTCCGGATCCTTGGAAGCCAGAAATTGAGAGAAAACGGATTGCGTTCCGGCAAACGGCGGAACAAATTAAGCACTGCTTGTAACTATTCACACGTGATCATAACTCTAAATGAATTGTCTTAAAACTAGAATATTTTTTGTTTTAAAACAAATTTATGCAAGTCAGTAACAGGTCTTAAATTTCAAAATATTTCATTATATTTTAAGGGAAACAGCATTCATTCCAGAATGTTTGTGCTTAATTTCAGTACGCAAACTAGAGTCTTAAAATAAGAAATTCTGGATTAGTTTTCTGGATTAATAATGTTTTAAAATGTTATACTTCTGTGTGGTTTGGGAAATTACTTGCCAAGTTCACGCTATCAGGACAATACCAGGGGTTTAGCAAAGGTTCTGACTGCATGAAAGCACTGACACCACTACACACCTTGTGAGAATTTTATAATAATTGACCCCACTTCTGCTGTTCTTAAGTTTTTGGTGTTTTTCTAACACGTGTCATTTTCGGATGTCAATTGATTAAATACAATTTGTTGTTTTGAGTCTAAAAGAGCTGACTGATCACAAACTCAGTTCCTAGTGTCGAGCACACTTTCCACCACACCCGAATTTTCAGTTTGTAAGAAATGTAATAGTACTAACTTAAGAATGTTTGGAATAGTCTTAAAATGGGGTATTATAGTCTTTATCAGTGTTTATTTCCTGCTGTGTATGTGCACTTGGATGGGTTAAATGCAGAGCACAAATTCCTTGTATGGGTCACTCCATACTTGGTTGTAACGTCACTTTCACTTTCACTAAAATAGTCTTAAAACTAGAAAAACTGCTTAATTTTGAAAGAAATCTCTTTTCAGACGCAGTGAATGCACAAATTTTAATGAAAAACAGTTTTGAAACAAGAAGTTTTTGCTTGATCATGAGCTGTGTTTCCATTCACATATTTTTAAGCGTGTTTTGGAATATTCCATAAAAAGCCCTGGATGGAAACTCCAAGATGCGCATAAATTTAGAAAATACACATAAAAATATGTGCACAACTGAGTAGAACAAACATGTAAGATGCGCCTAAAGTAACATGGAAACGTATTTACTGAATAAATTCAATGCAATGTGACTGGGCGGCATTAATGGAATAACCAACGGAGGACCATTTTGGTCTTTCTAAAATTCTTAAACTGTCATCAAAGTGGTCTGTCTTGACCAGTTGTGTTCCCAAGGAGAAGTATCCTGCCTCCAAAAGCAAGATGATATGACTGTGAATATTGCGTTTTGTCTACGTGTTCGAAGTTATCATATACGAAAAAAGGCCTTTTCCCAACACAGCGACTTTAATTTTTCTTTTGATATTTGGCACCAGTTTATCAGGAACTGACAACTTTGTTCTTTTGGACTCATTGAATGGAAACGGTGCTTTATTAGCAAATATTTTACTCAATATTCCAGTTTTGCACATAAATTTCATTCGCAACTTTGGATGGAAACATGTTTTTTCTTCTCAGCACAATGTAGAGGCACTTTATATTTGACTACTGTTCAAAGGTTTGATTATCTTGGAAATTACTTGCCAAGTTCAGGACAATACCAGGGGTTTAGCAAAGGTTCTGACTGCATGAAAGCACTGACACCACTTCACACCTTGTGAGAATTTTATAATAATTGACCCCACTTCTGCTGTTCTTATGTTTTTGGTGTTTTTCTAACAGTTTTGGATGTCGATTGATTAAATATAATTTGTTGCTTTGAGTCTAAAAGAGCTGACTGATCCCAAAGATGGGATTTCTAATGCATCAACAAGCGCAAATCTTTAGCAGAATGCTTGTTGGCCCTTATCTCCACTATCTTGTAACCGTTATCTCTGCGTGTGTGTGACATGCCCGCTGTTGTTGATGTGGGGGAAAGTGGTTGCTCTGAAGGAGCAGAGGGGGTCGCAGGGTTCTGGGGGAAACATGAGAGCATATCCAGCAGTCACCTTTTACTCGCCCACTTTGGCGTATTATTGACAACTGATGCATAATAAATACACTCCACTAAGGGTCCATTATCACGCAATCAATATTTCACAGAGAGCAGAGGCCAGATGTGTCTAAGATCTGCACGCTTTGTGTGCCAGAGGGGATGTACAGCATCCAAATCCTCGGAATAATCAAATCTACTGTATCTTTTATTCACTTTCCTGTCTATTGCTCCGCTTCTTTAATCTTCGCTCCCCCTCCCCTCGACGCCTGCAGAAAATGGCAGATGCTATTCTCAGATGCTTTCTCCCAGTGGTGGAATCGAGCTGTAATAGATAGGCCCTGATGGCCAACCCATCTGACATGAACTTTTGGGAGCAGGGAACAACAAATATTTGAACTCCTGCTGGCCCCCATTAGCCCTGCCACAGAGAATCTATATCTGAGAAATCGTTACTGTCATCATCGGGTGGCATTCCTCTTTTGGAGGAAAAAAATTTGTTTGACAATGTCAGAAATATCTTTGAATCACATTCGTACCACATTTTCTGTGTGTGCACAGAACCAAAGGCAGCCAAAACACAGGGCTTCAAAAAACAGGGCGATTCCAGATGGAGCCTCTAGGTTTGAGTAAAAAAATTTGCCTAATATTTTTGAGACAAAACCCTATTACTTGGCATTTGAAATTCTGATTGTGATTCTTTGACCCGTCTGAATCTGTAGCTGCACAATCATGTGCCAGTCAGAAGACAGTCACTGACACCCAGCACAAGGAGGAAAAGCCACAAATTATCCTTTGTTTTATATGCAGGTTTAAAATGGTCGTCCTGCTCTGCCTACTGCCTGTTGCACCTCCTCCAGTGCACTTTGGATCAGTTGAAGGGCCGTCACTTTTGATGCCACTTTTCACTGATTTTTCGTCCCCTAGCTAGTACAACTAGTACTAGGGACATCTCCCCGACACTCCTTGCATCTGACCCTATTGATGTGTCCCCAACTGCTGTGCTTCCTCTTTAGCCGCAGTCGGGAGCTCCCTTTCTCTGCCTCCACTGCTCCTTGTACGCTTCTTGAAGCTGGATTGCTGACCACAAAGCCTCCACTGGGTGGATAGATGTTGCCCATCCTGCCTCATTGCACTCTGCTGCCAGGTCTGCTCCCTCTTCCCACGGGATGATCAACACAATAATGAGGACCTGATTGATGGCTGTGGACCACATCACAAAGTCTGGCCTTAGTGTTGATTGCGTAATCTCCCTTTGGGGAAAACTAGTTGTCTGTCTAGGTCCACACACATCTCCTATGCCTTTCCAGGGGTCAGCAGTGACATTGTCAGAATCTGCTTTTTCTTGCTTGGTCATAGAACTTCAGTAGGAAAAGGTTCTCCAGCAACAAGGGAAGACCACAGCCTTAACAGCCTTGTCAGGAAAATACCATTTAAGAATTTGGTGGAGCTTTATCCTAGCAGGATAAGTGGAGAGTCACAGATGTTGCTCAAAGTCCAGTGAGATGATTCCACAGTCAATTATATATTAGCTGGGGTTGGTCCACTGGGTTTTCTGAAATCAACAACCATCTATCAGTAATTTTAGAGCTATTCATGCATCTTCTGAGCAGCTTTATGGAGATGCTGATATCATTTCCCAGCAGGAAAAGTGGAGAGTCACTGATGTTGCGCGAGGTCCAGTGAGAAGATTCCACAGTCAATGATATCTGCTGGGGTTGGTCCACTGGGTTTTCTAAAATCTACAACCATCTATCAGAAATTTTTAGAGCTATTCATGCATCTTCCGAGGAGCTTTATGGAGATGCTGATATCCCAGCAGGATTTGGCACCTGTCAACATTGAAAAAATACCACACTGTGGTGTTACTGTACTTGATTAGCAAACTCCTGAGCTGAACCCTACAAACGATCTCAGGGGCATTGTCAGGAGAAGTCAAGAGACATCAAACCTTGCAATCAACCTTGGCTTTCCAACAGATGTTCCACAGGCAGATTGGCTCCATGCTACACCAGCATTGATGTAGTTATTCATGCAACAGGAGCTCCACCAAATACTGAGCTTCTAGCGATAAAGATATGTTTAAGGAACCTTTATTTCTTTTTAAAATGCATTTGTCTGGCTCAGTGGTGCAGTGGACAGTGCGCTGAACCAGTGTGGTTTTTGTCGACCATGACGATAACAAATTTTTGTTGACAAACCTTTTTCTCGTGAATAGGCGCCGTCGAGCTAAATATGTCTCTGTTATGACGAAAACACGATGAGATGCTCACAAGTTTTCGCTAATAAAAATGAGAGTGGAAAAAATGTTAATGAGTGGATAGTTACACTGTAATCTGTCATTCAAAATATAAAGCATCCATCACCGCTTGTTATCCTTGTTTGGTCGCATACGCCATCGGACGCACATTACAATTATTGTACTTTTTGGGGCAACACCCGAGTAGCTGTGGTAATAACACTCACCCAAGCTAAAAGACCATAAACTGTTGCAGATGTTTGCTAATAAAGCTAGTAGCCTATATTGGCCTGGAGTTATGTGTAATGTGTTCCTCCGCCATTGCTCTTATTTTTGGTTACATATGTTTATCGTGCTTTTGGTAATTGCAAAAAAATAAAGCCACAGTTGCCAAATTCAGAAAGTTTTTGTTCTTTGCTTTTTTAAAGCAAGGACCATCAATTCCATTGTGTTAACATTTTATTTTGCATAATCTTTAGTAGATCATATATATATATATATATATATATATATATATATATATATATATATATATATATATATATATGTTTGTGTGTGTGTGTGTGTGTGTGTGCGTGTTATTGTATTTTTTTGATGAAAAGCCTATCAACAATGTCACAATGTGAAATGGAGCATTAATTTATGTTATTTATGTTTAAATTATCTTAAACAATTTTAATCAACTAAATATTAATCAACATTGACTAAAACAAAAATTACAACACTTTCGCTAAAATACGTTATTTTTTCGTGACTAGACTTAAACTATTTAGATTTTCGTCGTCTAAAACTATTACATTTTTAAATGTCTAAAATGTGACTAAATTTAAAATCATTTTCCTCTAAAAGACCAAGAGTAAGATTAGAACATAAATGGCTGCCAAAAACAACACTGCGCCGGACATGTATGCTGCGTGGTTGCCAATCCACTTTCTACCCACTCTCTCTCTCTCTCTCTCTCTCTCTCTGTCCTTTCAAAATAAAGGCAAAAAGCCAAAAATATAAAAAATGAAAACACAAGAGGTTGATAATGATAAACTTTGAAAAAATATGAATCTCCTCTGATCATCTCCTCATCTCCTACAGAAACCTGGCTTCTAATTTCCTGGCACACATCAGTTGGAAGGTGTTCCAGTCGGTTCCTCTGTTGAGTCTGTGAGTAACACACCGTACCCGTTCACTGCTGTGGTCAGATTTACTGATTTATTCCACGCAGGAGCTTATTCAAGGCCCAAAATGTGAACAATTTACCTCTGCAAATTGAAATGATAGATCCGATTTTATTTGGCTAAGAGCATGGGGCCAGCATGAGAAATGTGAGCGACTATGTCTCTTTGACGCAGGGTTTTGAGGGACAATCCGCTTACCTGCTCATGTGACATTTACTGGCTTCAGCAGTGGCACAGAAAGAGACAAAGCGAAATCGATTCTCAACAAAACTGCATCTACAGCGCCAACAACATTCAGCTGGACTCATTTGAAATGGATAACTGCAGTAAGTGCACTTTGTAGTGTGTATGTTTCCTTCCTCTTTTCTTAGTAGAATATACTTGGACAACAACAGGCAGGTTATAGATCGATTTCTCAGAAAATGTCATGATTGGGATGGAGTCTTCATTTTGACCGACCAAGGGCAGCATTTATTTAACCAGATCAAATGAATTAACAATAAACACTAATGTTGTAAAGTTGGGGCCAGTGTGCTATTTGATAAGAATATTCAACAAACTGTTTAATCCATACAGTTGTGCTCATAAGTTTACACCCTGGTAAAATATATGATTTCTTGGCCATTTTTCAGAAAATATGAATGATAAACACAAAAGCATTTTCCTACTGATAGTTAGTGGTCGGGTGAAGCCATTTATTATCAAACAAATGCACTTACTCTTTTAAATCACGATGACAACAGATACTTTCCAAAATACCCTGTTCAAAAGCTTTTAATATGTTCGATTCCTCCTTTAACATCAATAACAACCTTGACCTAGTTGTTGATGAGGTTCTTCATCTTCATTTTGATATTTTTTTTCTCCATTCTTGTAAATTCTTGGGCTTTCCTCCTTGAACGGCCCGTTTGATTTTTCCCCAGAGTGGATCAATGATGTGGAGGTCAGAAGACTGAGATCCACTCCAGAACCTTCAACTTTGTTCTGGTGGAACCAATGATGAGTGGACTCGGCTGTGATTCGTATTTTCTGAAAATGGCCAAGAAATCTGAATATTTGCCAGGGTGTGTAAATGCCTTAACTCATCTCTACACAGTAAAATCCTAAGAGTTAAATTACCTCTACTCAGAGTGTATTTGGTCCCACTCTATATAGAGTTAAACCAACTCTGAAGGAGAGTTATTTAAATAAGTCTATTTGAACTAAACAGTCTATTTTTGTCTGTTTTTACTCTTTCTGGAGTGGACTTGGTCCCTCTCTGAATAGTTAATATTTAGTTTGCATTTTCCATGCAGATTTGGAAAAACATGAAGAAAATAGATTATTACATTACTCTTTCTCAGAGTCGGTTTAACTCTATATAGAGTGGGACCAAATATACTCAGAGTAGAGTTAATTTAACTCTTAGGATTTTACTGTGTATAAATGAGTTTATTACATTTTAAATTGAAAATTTAATTATTATCTAGGGAAAGATCCCAGCTAAATTAATTTAAATTGTGTGGAAAATAAACTATAAATAGTAAAATATTAGTAAAATAAATAAATAGTAAAATATAGTAAATATTGTTTTGAAATTTTTGATTAAGTCTATAAAACATCCATCCATCCACTTTATTTATATTGCACATTTTCTAAAGTGCTGTACAAAAGACAAATAAACATGAATAAAACCTAAAATAAACTAAAATGCCAAAATAAAATCAAAACAATAAAAAGACAACAGAGGACCATACAAACTCATGCGGTGTTAAAAGCCAAGGAATAAATATAAGTTTTAAAACGCATCGCAGAAAAAGCTCCGTCTCTTCTGGTTTTAAGTCTTGTCTTTGGGATCACAAGCAGGAGCTGGTTCTCAGACCTCAGAGCGCCAGCTGGGGTATAAATTTGGACAAGGTCTGAGATGTTCTGAGGAGCCAAACCTTTCATGGCCTTAAAAAAAAATCTATTCTAAAATTAACAGGAAGCCAGTGCACGAAGCAAGAATTGGTGTGATGTGCTCACGTTTTTTGGTTCCTGTTAAAAGCTGTGCTGCAGAATTTTGGACCAACTTGTGATATACCCGTATAAAGTGCATTACAGTAGTCCAAGCACGAGGATATAAAAGCTGCTCAAAATGTTTAAAAGTTAAAAATGGTTTACCTTTGAATAAAAGACAAAGATGATAAAAGCCTGACTTGACAGCTGTGCTAATCTGCCTGTCACGTTTAAAATCAGCGTCAACATTGATGCCAAGGTTGGTGACGAAGGCAAGCAAATTATCTTTAAGGGGACCCAAGTCCAATAGGGGATCAGTGTAAACTGTAATATTCATATTTGAGTAAGTATATTACGCACAGCTGTATTATATCCCGCCTCATATCAGTTTTCAGCTTTTACATCTTATTAGTGAAATAATCTTTTACAAATCTTTCATATTCTCCCAGGTATAACTCCAACCTAATTCTAGTAATGTTTCTGCAGGTGTTCCTGAGGTCACCATTGATCCGGTGATGCAGACGACACAGGAAGGAGGAAATCTAACATTCACCTGCCGAGTAACTGGAGTTCCCACACCGACAATCCGTTGGAGGACTGAGCAGCTTCAATCCATCTGGAGCTTGGAGGTGAGGAGCATGGCATTCACTGGTACACCCTCTGCAGAAACCAATCGGTCTCACCACTGATAGCACTGGAACAACAAGAAGCAATCTAATATAATTAAAATCTGGCGTAGTATAGAACTTTAAATCAGATTAATCCAGAGTTTCCTGAAAATGTACGGCTCAGTTATAACTACTTTTTGTTTGCGGCGACATTTTGTTTTTTGATGGCAACCATGCGCAGTCAAAAAAATGAATATTCAATAAGAGGAATGGAGTTTGGAGATGGACAGATAAAAGTATGACGAGAGCAAAAGTGGCCATTTTTAGAGAGTCTGGCAAAATAACCAAAATACAAGTCTTGGTACACTACACGTCTGTGCCGAATTACACATTCGCATATGACAAACTGTAAGCTGAAATGCATTAAGTGGTGCTATAGAGCTATGAAGACCCACTCTTTGAAGCACAATCACATGTAAATTATGGGGTATGCACAATTTGGTGACATTTTGAGCACACTTAGACCCTCAAAAAATGCACCAAAAGCCACAAAACAATAATATGCTGAGCAACAGAGGTTTTACACACTTTCTCTGCCCGAGCCCTGAATCCCAACCCTCTTTCCAGAAAAGGTTTTTTTTTTTTTTTTCAAATCTTTGCTCATGTGTTCTTTCCTGTGATTTAAATGAACTTTTGCCCATATTTCCATTTCCTCTTGCACTACTCAATGTCCATTTTTGATTTTATATATTTTGTCTATTTTTTATTTTTATACTGTGTTTGAATGTCCTTTTGTAAATTTAGAATGTCTTTTTTGTAAATTTGGATTTATATTTTATTTTTTATTACCTGTATCTTGTCTTGTCTTGTGAATCTGTTGCACTGTAGTTCAAAACACATTTCTCGTATGTGAAACATACCTGGCAATAAAGCTCATTCTGATTCTGAACTTCTTTTACCAAATTTACCAAAAAATGATTCTAGTTCATATTTGGGTCAACATAATACTCGACCATTAGGAGAATTGCAACACCTTCCAAACTTTACACGACGAATTGAACTAAATCTGTGCTCTTGTGTGCAGCGAGGGATGTGGGGATCATCACTGGAGCTGGTTTTGCACATGAGGGATGTTTCCTCTGCAGACAACCTGCATAACCTCAGCTGTGAGGCCGAGAACCGTGCTGGGATGGGAGAAGCAGTGGTGCAGCTTGATATTGAATGTAAGCACATAATGCACGGTTTTCTGATCAAAATTTGCCATAGACCATGAATTATTAAAGAAAATCGCTATTTTCAGCACTTAGTGTAATGCGTATCAATTTATTTAAGCGTACACATCACTAAATGTCAAGCGCGTAACAATATAATGTAGCACAATATATCAAAATTGTCACAATACGTATCATGGAGCTACCATCTACCATTTTTTTTTTCTTTGAGTGATTGTGATTCTAGTCACTTCTGAAACTTCTCTACGTTGTGTTCTTGTTGTATGTAATATTTCTATGAGACAATTGTACTTTACTCACTTTTTAAACGAGAAAGATTATAAAATTGGCTCTCTCCATCACTTACAGTAAACTTAATGTAAACATTAGCACTGCCCCCTAGTGAATGGATGGTATCAAATGCGCTCATACAAATCAAACTAGACCCTAGCCCTTTTAAATTTAAATTTTTTTGTCATGATGGAATAGTTATATAAACAATTGTTGTTTAAAAATAGTGTTTGAAAACATTGTGCTTTATATAGTATCATAGACAAAATATCGAGGTACGTATCGAGCAGAGTACATCTTTACCTCCTTTGAATTTTAGCAATCGTTAATGACACAACTTTAAATTAGGGATTAATTATAGAAAGGTAACAAAGCATGTTAATTATTGCATTAGTTACAAGTTTTCTTACCATATTTTGATTAAAGGTCTAATTGTTCACTTTAATTTTGATTTGTTAATTGAATAGAATTTTAAAGATGTTCAACGCAATGTAGTTGAGATTTAATAAACTAAATAAAAAGTACTTTATACTTTTATATTTAGGTTGTTTTTACATCTAAAGGTCATATTTATGTGTATATTTTTACATACAAAAATACCAATACCAAAGGGTTTTGACATGGCCGCTGCACGCTCCACACCGCAGCAATTATCTGTGTTTATCACCTCCTCTTCAGAAAGAAGAAAAACAGTGCTTGACTTCAGACAAATGTATGGCCATCAGGGGAGCCGTAATGACTGTCAGAAAATGGGATGATAACCGTCTTCAGATCTTGTTTGTTCTCTACTAATGGATTTCTCTCCCCCACAGTCCGGAAATATAATTGTGTACACTGATTGGCAGATACCAAGTGGACATGTCTATACCAATCACATGACTGGTGGAAAATGATGGCCGCAGCTTAATTAGCAGGTCAATTAGCACGACAGCTAATAGCAGCATCCAACTAAATAGCATCCAGATGCCCACATGACATGCATCGCACCCAAAATATTTTTCATTACATCTGGTGGCTACAGGGAGCTGTGGTTAATTCTATTAAGGCTTGGGCTCAGAGGATATTTTTGCTTTTTTAGACCATTTTTGGTCCTGAGATTTTTTTACACTGTCTGTGTCTTCTACACCGTAAAACAAAGATTTTTTTTACACTGTCTGTCTCTTGTGTAAACACAGCGACATTTTTATGCAACAGCCATAAGTGTGTTGTTTTGAAAATGCTATACACTCAGGTTACATATAGACAGTGAAAAGACCAAGCGTAATTTACATTTATGCATTTGGCAAATGCTTTTATCCAAAGCGACTTACATTTTGAATGAACATATTTTTTCTGTCAGTTCTTGCTTTCCCTGGGATTTGAACCCACAACCTTTGCATTGTTAGCACAATGCTCTACCAACTGAGCCACAGGAAAGATGGCTCAATAATGGCGGATGAAGCGAGGACTGCATTGTTGTTAACCCTGCTGTTGTGCCTTACAGCTTGCAATGCAGGTGTTTCCAGTTTGATCACTGAATAGAGGCGCCTGTGTTTTCCCAAACTCAATGCTGAATACTCATTTAAAAATGGCTTAGATCGACGGCTTTTCAGGGGTCTATGATCGTTCTTTTAGAGTTTAAAACCCTCACTTCTAAAGAGAAATAATCCAGACCCAAACCCGATTTTCTTTACTGTGTTCAAAAGAACTGTCATGAGGCAGAGGCCAAAGAACCGCTCCGCCACGTCGTATAAAACAGTTGAAAGCTTGATTATATCCAGTTAATGTAAACATAATAAAGTTATCAATAATATCTGGCTGAATACAAGACTGAAAAAAAAGTTCGTTTTCAAGATGCTTCACCCGAGCTGACGCCCTTATGAGGAAAATTTAGTTTATTTAAGTGAGAAATTTCTGGGCAATAATCGTTTGGGGTTAAAGGTTTATGTGGCAAATTTTGTGAGCCGTGTAAATTATGTGGAGACACAAAGTGATCTGTGTGTCTGATTTAGTGTCTCTCAGGCCAGCTTTAGAGACTAACAACTGTGCTCCACAAATCAGGTTTTTGCATAATAAATGACCATATGTGTCTTTGAAAACGGTAAAATAATCCAGGAATCCAAGTTCAGCGAATCTGGAAAAGTTTGCTGCTGCCGTCTTGATTTCAACCAAAACCATGAGTTACAATGGTTATTGGCGGATTAATATTATACAGGAAAAAATTAAATGAGGAACCGGTGCGGTTATATGACATTATTCAACACCTGCCAGCCAATCAGAATCCAGTATTCTCACACACAGCTTGAGCCTCTGTACAATTAAGTAAATTACATTACTCACCGACAAAAAGATCTTCAGCTCTAGTGGGAATACAGTTTTTTTGGAGACGGACACAATTATTTTTGAAAAAAAAAAAACTCAAAAAAATTAATGCTGCCATATGATTGGCTAATTAAGATTTGTTCTACCAGAAATTAAACAGGTACCCAATAAAGTGGCCAGTGAGCATATGTAGTAATAATAGTTTTTGATTTTTGGGTTTTAGAGCTTAAAAAGTTTGACCCCAACCCTAACCCGAACTGCCGACCTGTCCTTTTCGACTGAAACACGCTTCACTAACAGACCCTCAAAGGGAACAAGTGGGTAAAAAAAATAATGAATGAATGTTAGTCTTCGTCTAATCAAATCCAAAAACTACATACACTCAGTACATGTCGTTTTCACACAGTTACCAAAGAGACCCCTCCTAAACTCACTGAACACGGAGAGCATGACACGAGTGACTGATTCCCTGTGCCAGGCACTTTTTCCACAGGTCACAGGTTAAGAGCAGAAAAACGATTATAGAGCATCAGCAAATTCTCCTAACTAAAGAACCATTTCCTGTATCCCATCCTGCCTGTTGTGGTTAGGTTCCCTAAACAGACAGAGATGTATTATTAATAACAGGTCACCAGGTTTACTGTAAAAATGGAGCACATGGATTCGTGGAAAAAAAATCATGATAGACGAGTCTGAAGAATGGATGCCAGATATAGACAAGCATCATCAGTGCAGGAACATTAAGAAACTAATTCAGAGTGCAGCAGCTTCCGATGGCAACTGGTTTGAACTTAGTTTAGAGATTGAAAAAGGAATCTGTGGTTTGATTCAGGAAAATACATGCAACAAATAATGCATTTACTGTACAGTACAGGAAGAAACGCATATAGAGTTATTAGCAGATTAGATATATCAACTCAGAAGTGCTTGCATTTGAGTATGTTCCTGCACAATAAATATTGAAATAAAAACACCTCCACCACTCATTGGTCTGTTCAAAGGATGTTCAGGCCACTGAAATGCAAGACAGAGGGAACCTGCAGAAGCAAAAGGTGTGGATAGAGCCATAGATTCAGAGCTGTGTCCAAAAACTTGGCTTCCTCCACAACACCTCCAACAATCACCTTTGATGGGCCTACTTAAAATGACCAAAACAGTTTTTACTATAGTTCTTTAATTTGAGTCATTTTTTTTTTGTTTTTTAAATAAACCAACCCTGGGATCTCTATGGTTTTCCTAAGCTGAAATATGGCAAATTGGTTGCTATGGAGGGTTCAGTGACATAATGTTGCCTTTGTCACTAAACCTTATACAAACCAACCGCCATATCTGTGTTATATACCAAAGCTGAGATAAAGTGCAGATGCTGTGGTTGGTTTGGGTAAACAGTTTGTTTACTATGGAGGATTCTGTGACATAATATAATGTTGCCTTTGTCACTATATGTTATCTAAACCAACCCCCATATCTGTACCAAAGCTCAGATACAGTTCAGAAAATGTGGTTGCTAGGGTAAACAGTTTGGTTGCTAGGGAGCTATCAGTGATGTCCTTTCATATTAATTTTCAATGACCATTAAAATGGAACCATATTTTACTCCTTTTAGGGTTCAAATACTTTTGCACAATGGTTGGTATGCTCTTGCACAGACTGATAACCTCCACAAATATGATCAGTTCAAAGTTTCTATGAGGTTCTCGGTTTAAGTTACAGTTTCACAAAGTTAGACCCCATGTGAAGTCAATGGAAAATGCTCCAGCTTTATCAGAGTTTTCCCAGAATTCCATTAGTGGTACCAGTCTGAAACGATAAGGCAACTCGAGTCATACCAGTTTGGATGTCTTGGCAAAGTTTCGTGGCCGTAGCTTGAAAGGTCTAGGAGGACATGCATTTAGAATGTTTTGTCTGAACCAAAAGACGAATAACGATATGTTGTATTATTAGTATATGCCATAAAGAGCAACAGAACACCAAATAGCATAATATCTTTCTAGTCTTTCAGCCAGAAGAGCATGGTGCTAGTAACAATAAACATCATAGGCTTGATTTTCATGGCAGAAACGACTATAAAATGGATTACAGGGACCAGTGTCCCGTCAAGCGCCCTTCCCCGGATTGGAGCTAGAGCCGAGCAATGTGTGTATAGAAATGAAAGTGATCTAAACATTTCCTCTGGCCATTTATTCCTCAAAAACAAACAACTACAAATATATAACACCCTTATCTGTCTTTAGTTCCAGTGCGCATCCTGTTTCTAAAGGACCCAGAGTCCCAGCATCACTGGTGTTTTCCCTTCGCTGTGGACAGTAACCCTCCTGCCAGCATCAAATGGCTATACAACAACACCCCTCTGTTGGAAACCCGCTACGCCTACACCGAGCTCATCCGTGATGCCTTTGACGGCTCTGTCCAGCATGGCTGTCTGTTCCTCAATAAGCCTACACACATCAACAACGGGAACTACACACTTATCGTAGAGAACCGACTAGGCCGAGACCAGGCTACAGCGACGGCGAAGTTCATGGATAGCCCTTTCGACCCCTCTGATCCAGAGGGGATCATTCCTGGTGAGTGCGGAATAGGACAAGGCTCATTTCAGGAATTGTAAACTGCATTTATTAATTTCTCTCAAAATTCTCTTTCCACATGCTAGTCCTCACCGATGACCCAAGTAAGTTTTACAGAGGCTGCTTCATATGTGTGAAATGATGGTGAAAGACTATTCTTTAGGATACAAGCATAATGTAGCAAGAAAAAAACTATTAAAAGTTGAACATGAGTACAACAAAGAAAAATATCACAAATTTCGTCACTAGCATGAGTTTTTCCTCAAGATAATTGTGACAGACTGATTCCAAAACTAGGAATTTAGTTCCATAGAAAGGTTCTTATCCCATAGCTGCTGTTTGGATGTAAACTGCCTCTCACCCCCAGAGATCTTTAGTTTTGGGAGGCTCTAAAGGTTCTCAATAGGATTGAGGGAGGATGGCGGCCACAGAATGACTTTCTTTCCTTTCATTCCCTTAGCAGCCATTAATGCTATTCTTTGCAATATGATATGGAGCTGGAGTGAAGATGATTTTACTATGGAAAGTTAGTCAGAAATTGAACACATACTTAACATCTTTGAGGACCCAAGAGGGGCTGGCCAACTCTCTTTCAGATTCCAACTTGACATGACTTGCAGACATTACAGCCTTGTTAAAACAAGGACTCTACCCCTTGATGTCTGCAGGATTTCCGAGGCACCAGCAGCTTCAATTATCTGTTTGCTCCATGTTAGCAGCTGCTCTCTTGATCTGATAGATGGATATAGAAGAAATCTTTGTGCACAAGGCTGTCTGTGGTCAGAATTAGCCACAAATCTGTTGATCATGCTGAAGTTTTTGTGAAATATGTAATGTTTTCATAACTCGTCCAAGGCAAACTATTTTACACTTCTCAGCAGCTGGGAGGTCCTTTTCTACCTCATATTGCTTGAGAATGGTGCTCTGCTTACTAATGTTGTCCATTTTTAGTAGCTTGTCTTTTGTTTCAAAATTTAGACTTTTCAGTTAGCTGGAAGTCAAAAAAACCTTCGCAATTTCACATCTCTTATGCCGTAAGATAAAACAGATGGAGTTTGACGGTCAATAGATCAATTCTCTAGGAGGAGTGGAAATTGTGATTTTGGAAACACAATCCATGGTACATACATTTAAGTCTTGTTACCCTACACATGTGTGCTCAATTTCATTTGTCTGTGGCAAACTTAAAAAAGCATTAGGTGGCACTATAGAGCCATTTTGCCACACCCACTTTTCGACCGCCAATTAGGACATAAATATTCACTGTTATGACGTGTGAAATTTAGTGCCTTTTCAAGCAAGTTAAAGCCGCAAAACAATACAGGAGTGTTCTACACAATAACTCTACAAATAATACTTTTCCTTTAGACCAGTAGTGTTTGTCACCAATCTTTCACCCAATGTAAGCTGGAGAACTCTAAAAAGGAATAGACGTGAAAAGAAAATCGTTATTTCAACCTTTCAGTAACATTTCATAAACTCTTTTAACTTCAGCAGCTCCTACCAACCAATCAACGGAGACAGAAAAACTGGAGAACAGAGTGTTTGGGGTGAGAAAGTAGCATGATGTCTAAGCTCACCAGTTGGGTCAACTGGTTTCCTTGTGGTAACTCACACATCTTCATTCACAGGTGTCAGTAGCAGTGGGTTTGGCAGTTTTTGCCTGCTCGTTTCTTCTCATCATGGTTCTCGTCATCAACAAATGTGGACAACACTCAAAGTTTGCCATCCACCGTAAGTAGCTAATCTCTAAAATCCTAAATAAAAAGTGATTCCTCACAAGTGTGACCTGGAAAAGAATAAAGGGCATATTCCGCTGGAGCAGCACCAGGGTTTCTAAATAACTGGGAGAACTGGAATCTCTTTAAACGAGCAAGAAACCAAGAAAAATCACAACCCAAGCGACACCTCCATTATAATTCCGGAATTGGAATGAGTTCCCCAGGAGGCTTTGTGTTGCTTTTAAGTAACGCTGAGAAAAGGCAGGGAAATATGGCCTCTCTCTAACTGTAACTTTGTCCAGTGTCAGACTAACAGCTCGGCAAAGTGCTGCCAGGTCTTAATTACAGCATGCAAAGTAAATAGCACTGGGAGCCCCAGCCGCGAGCCAGCCATTAAAGAAGAGTGATGGAGCCAGGCTTTTCAGGTCCACTCGCTGCGCTCACAAAGTGCCTAAGTGGACCTGATTGCCTCCCTCCCCTCTCGCCCTCCTTTCCCTGTTCTCTGCCCGGTCTGGGGTCTCTGCGGTTAAAGCTTGAGAGGGTTTGTGATTTGAAGGAGAAGCTTTTGCATCACGAATCGCAGTGGATCAAGTAAACACAGTTGAGTTTTTGTGCAGTATATGCACTTGTTGTCAGGTTTAGATTACACATTGTTCACTGCGTCGCCTGTCAAGGCAGGACTCGGGGTTGCACTTAGGGTTACAAATCTGAACAAACTTCTAACCTCAAGTGTTAAATTACGCAATGTGATTACGTGAGCCACATGATGCCTCAAAATCTGCCGGTTCTTCAACAAAGTCGAACTTTTCCACCGTAGAGATGCCGTAGACACTGGATATGAACCTTTGTGAGCAACTTCAGCAGAAGAACATGATACACAGATCTGTAATTTCACCAGAGGATTCATAGTTATATGGAAAGGTTTGGGTACCTGTGTACATTTTCATGATTTCCATCTCCCTATAGAGTGGCAACATGGGAGCATCAAAATAACTCTCAGATGACCTGAAAACAGTAATGGTTCAACGTCATGGTTTAGGTGAAGGAAACAGAAAGCTCTCAGTTTTAACAGTTTTAACTGTGAGGAACATTGTGAAGAATTGGAAGACCAGAAGCACAGTTCTAGTGGCAGACCAAAAAAAAAAAAAACAGTCAAACCACAGACCAACTCCAAAGTCCAATGCAGGGACTGGGAATTAAAGTTGAGGGTCAATGAACCTTGAACGCGGATTTGATTCCTAAAGGGAAAAGTTGGAAATGGAGTAACAGTGGGGAGTCACCAAATTAATGACTCGATTCCAAGTCATATGACTCAAGTCCACACCTCTGGGAGTGACACACTGTTTACTGGCTTATGACACCAACTTCCAATGTTCAATTTTCAAAGTTCGTAGAAGATTCCAACTAAAAGATCATTGAAGCTATCGTTCAATTCATGATTGTTCATCAAAAATCCAATGTACATGATTCATTTCCTGTTGTGAATCCTCAGGTTCCTCTGTTCTGGGCACTGAGGACGATCTGGCCGTGTCTCTGAGGTTCATGAACTTCGGTGCAAGTCCTCCATCTTCAGATGATGGAACTCTTGATTCTGGCTTGTCCAGTTTTGTGGAGAACCCTCAATACTTCTGTGGCATCATCAAAGATAAAGACATGTGTAAGGGGCTCAAACTCTGCAAACATTACAGCAGAACGTTACTTGAGGTTGATGGCTTTTGTGTTCTTCAGGTGTCCAGCATATTAAAAGAAAAGACATCCTTTTGAAGTGGGAGCTGGGCGAAGGAGCTTTTGGGAAGGTGTATCTTGCAGAATGTGCAAATCTTTGCCCCGATACGGACAAGATGCTAGTTGCCATCAAGGTGTGATATTATTAACATGCTCAGAACTCAAACAACACAAATGTCTTTCATTCCTTACAAACATTTCGTCTTTCATCAGACTTTGAAAGTGGCAGATGAATCGACTCGGCAGGACTTCCAACGCGAAGCCGAGCTGCTCACGGTGCTCCAGCATGAACACATTGTGCGCTTCTACGGTGTGTGCACAGACGGAGAACCACTGGCCATGGTGTTTGAATACATGCGGCACGGAGACCTCAACCGCTTTCTGAGGTCAGTCTAATGACCACCAGCTACTCACAACCAATCTGTGTTAACCAACAGCATCGTTTTACATCAAGCCAGATGTTTTTATGTAGCGCTTTAATGCAGATGCTTCAAATCAGCTTCTCAGATGGAGGAGCCTAAAGTTGCTTAGTTCGAAGTCCACCAGAGACTTTTACTGATCTAATTCCCTACATAAATATATACATTTATACTATATGAATAATAAGTAAATTAAAACGGAAAAGTATATAAAGTATGTAAATCTTTTTAAGGCTTTTTAAGTGTTTTTAGCAAGTTTTAATAATAATAATAATAATTATTATTATTATTATAATACAGTGAACCCTCGTTTATCGCGGTAGATAGGTTCCAGAACTGGCCGTGATAGCTGAAAATCCACGAAGTAGGGACAACATATTTACAGTATTTATTTAACAGGTATTCAGAGTTTTAAAACCCTCCCTTTACATAGTACTGTTAACAAACCACCCTTTACAGTAATGTACAGATATCTACAATAAGTACATACACTACACAGGCACAAATGATAAGCAATAAAACAGTAAGTGAACATAAAAAAATAGAAAGATTGTAATGGTGCGTACTGTACAATTGTACAGGATTTTACTCACCACTATAGAAATTTCTGGAAAATCCGCTATATATTTTCTCTTATAATATACATACGTAATGGAAAAATCAGTAAAGTTGTGAATCCGCGATAGTCGAACCGTTAATAGTAAGGGTTCACTGTTATACATTTTATTTACAGTGGTGAGAAAAAGTATTTACCCCCTTCCCAATTTCTCTTTGCATATTTCAGTTCATCAAACCAATTTTAAAATCACACAGAAACAACCCAAGGAAAGACAAGTTTTTGAATTGTGATTTAAATTCTTTAGGGCACAAAAAAAACAACAATTCCAAACCTTTCTAGCCCTATGTGTTTACCTGTAAGCAAACGTTTGCGATAATTGGTCATGAGTCTTTCACATTGCTGGGGACAATTGTTTTAATTCTGAGGGTTTTCTTGCATGAAGTGCCGGTTTATGGTCAAACTACAGCATCTCAATCAGATTTGAATTCGGACTTTGACTTGGCCACTCCAAAACCTTAACTTTATTTTCTTTGAGCCATGCAGAGGTGGAGTTGCTGGTGTGTTCCGGATCATTGTCCTGTTGCATGACAAACTGATGGCCGGAAGTTTAATGTCCAAAGCTGCAGTCATCCTTCAACAAAACATTCTTTGTTTGTATCTTATACAATAACAGCCTTTGGCTGCCCACAAAAGGAGTGGTCAATTCAAAGCATGATCAGATAAAAAAAGAAAATCAAGTAATACGTACAGGACGCAGAAATTCCTCCTACCCCCAACAAAGACAACATACATTGGCTGGTATTGTGTGGACAATTTTGGACAATAATGGACAATTTTTCTAGATAAGCAATTCTTGGTTAATCACATTTGATGAATCTTAAATAACAAATTCCGAGTTAAACACTTTGGCTGTTGTTAAAAAGTTACGTAGGAAAGCATAGCTTACAAAAGTATCTTAAAATATATAAATCCATCAAACCCTAGAGCCACAATCACCATCTGTCCTTGCACATTCCTAGGATCACAAAAGTGTGAAGCCCTAAAAGTCTAAAACAAAGTCACATCCCCCCCAACAATTAATCATATGTGCAATACCCCTCCATTACAAAAAGGTCCCTAGTACCGATAATAATCTGGAAAAGAAATACTAACCACTAAGCCCTTGGTTTGAAACAAACATGCTCCAGACTCCAAAGAGCTCTGGTTGTCCTTTAATGAAGCACAAAGAGTCACTCCAAGTTCAGTTCCTTCCTGTTTCCACTTTCACACACAGATCCCCAACGTGCTCCGGTCTCAGATAAGATGTAAAGTTGGCTGAAGTATGATGTGGCTGATGGTGGACTGATGGACCATATGTCCAGCACAGCTGAGTTTCAGTGCCTATAGATCCAGTTTGTTTGCCAGGTGGCTGCTGGGGCCAGATCAGGAGTGGGGACATGTGAAAGTTTGAGGGGGAGATGAAATCACATTTTCACGTGTGTGGATGCGGCTCCAGTCTCAGTTGCAGCTGTCCCATCCTGCCACCTGCCTGCTAAACTAATAGGGATCACATATAAACCTCTGAGAGAGTTTCGATGTGAAGATTTGGATGAATGGATATTGAACATTAGGGCCTTGACAGGCATGGGAAAGTTGCTTGTGTCGTCATGTGGCAGATGTTTTCTCAAAACTCCAATTTTGATTGAGATCCGAGTAGAAATCATGAAGATGTGTTGTCCTGGATATGCTGGAAGCATCGTTGGAAACATTTCCCAAGTTCTAAGGATGGAAATATAGTGGTGCCATGTATCAGAGACAAGATACAAAAAGATACATACGTTTGGATAAATTGTGCACAATATGATTGAGAAACCACCCAATCTGGCAACACTGCATGAGTAAACAACTGGAAAAATCCTGGTGGATTTTGAACCGTAGGAGAAACCGGTTGGGCCCCATATAATATTTTGTTTAGACCCAGCAATGATCATTGGAAGACGATCATTTTTTTGCAGTACATGTCTTTGGTCAACCAATGGCTTCAATATATAATAGAGGAAGGGGGAGTAGATATAGTGTAGATGTTGTACTAGATGTGCTATTTCTGTACAGGGCTCATGGTCCAGACGCTCGTATCTTAGATGAGATGAAGGTTCCACCGTTGGGGCAGCTGACTCTTCCTCAGATGCTCCAGATCGCGGCTCAGATCGCCTCAGGCATGGTGTACCTCGCTTCCCTTCATTTCGTCCACAGAGACCTGGCAACCAGGAACTGTCTGGTCGCAGAAGGGCTGGTGGTCAAGATCGGAGACTTTGGGATGTCAAGAGACATTTACAGCACTGATTACTACAGGGTAAAACCTATCTATCTATTAAAACATTAAAAAAGACAAATTCATCTTTGTTTTTAACTTGAAGTTCTTAGTTTGTGTATGTATAAAAATAAATTAGATTCTATTAAATTAATGATAATGAAGATATAAGAAATTTTGACTTCCTTCTCATCAGGTTGGTGGGAGGACAATGTTGCCAATTCGTTGGATGCCGCCAGAAAGCATCATGTACAGGAAATTCACTACTGAGAGCGACATCTGGAGCTTCGGAGTTGTTTTGTGGGAAATATTTACCTACGGCAAACAACCCTGGTACCAACTCTCCAACAGTGAGGTACAGTTTTGTCAATTAGGCGATATAACACAGTGCTGCATCACGTCAAAGTTACAGAAACAGTCAATATATGAATTAATTGTGTTTTGAAGCAAGCAACACCATGAGTCAGACGGACCACGCGATTCTGGGTAAAACAATGTGAGACTGACATGAGATTATAATCAATTATTTGCACAGAAAGACTTCAGTGGTTTATTATATAACGTCTAGGTTACTTTGTAAGTCTAGAGTCAGAAACTAAAGCTCCAAAGGCTCGAAAGGAGGTCAATGCAAACCTAACAGAACTAAGGACAGATCCCAAGAGGTAGCTAGGGCTTAGCGACTTCCCTTTGACCGGTTCGGTGAAAGAGGGAAATCTCTGCTACATAGACTTTCAGAGTAGAGGGTAACAGCCCCCAGCTCTAAGCCCTGCTGGAGGAAGGTCAATACCCCTCCGACCAGAAACACTCTGGGCTCTTTCCCACAAAGAACAATGTGCACTTAGGTTTTGGTTTTATCTCAGCTCTGGATTGTATTCCTTCTTGCCTAACTTTATTCACGCAAGAGCTGGCAAAACATTTTTCGTTTTAAAATTTCTCGTATGAAGCATTTCTTTCAGACTTTAAAGTTGTACGACCACAACTATGGTTCAAAGCGGGGCATACTGATGCCATACCGTGTATTATGTGTTTAAATCTTGCAGATCACTGTTTGGCCAGAGAGTATCAATGTTATCAGTACTGTTCCTGCTGTGAAATGTCCTGTTGGAAGAGTTCAGATGGTCATCTCCTTCATAGACTAGAAGCAGATCAAACTAAAGTAATTTAACCAAGTGGATGACCTCTATTGATTAGAGGATTAGCATAATGCTAGAAGACTCATTAAAAGTCATCCAGTAAATTTCTTCTTAAAGGGTATGTAGTTACACACACATGTATGTGAACTGACACACGTCCCAGCATAACAGGCCCCCTTGGAGGGTACTTTTGCCTTCCCCTGTTGGGCCAAAATGACACAACTAGGAGGACCTCTTTCCCATCTCTCGTGACCTTGCACAGAAACTGTGTGAATAGGTGTTCTCTGGAGATTCCAACAGGTCTACCCATGCCTCCCCAAACCTCTCCCAGATCTGCTGAACAGCCAGTGTTCTATTGTCCTGCCTGGGGCTTCACCTGGAACAGCGATTCTGGCTAACTGATGCCTCAGCCTGAGATGTGAATGGCCCTAAGAGACCGAAGTCTCCTGCAACTCCAGAGGAACAACCATTGGGTGAGCTAAAACCAATGGGGAGAGAGCACCCTACTTTGACGGTTGATATGGTGTCTGTCCTGATCTGCACATGATGACCCTAGAGTCGACAACTACTCTTGGACCACCCCGAACACAACTTTTATCGCCAAGTAATGTATGTGCCATCCTTTCTTTAGCCTTTAGGCCCCCACCCTTTCAAATGAAGGCCGAACTTCTTTCTGTTGGCCATCTCTTAATTGCACCTTCCTTGGGAGAGAAAGAGTGCATGGAGTTGACCTTGAAGGACGTCAACCTATACATAAGCATGTATCTTTACGAGCGCCATGTTGGAAACCCAAACTTCATCCTTCCTTCAATGAGATAAAACAACCACATCCAGTAGAAGAACAGACTTTTGAATAACAGAAGAAGCTGTAGAACTGGTGAGGCACACCTGAATTCTATTAGGAATGGTACAACAGGAAAGAACTCTAGGTTTTCTCACGCAGGAAAACTTTTACCTGTGGTCACTCTTTTTACAAATTTGATAGAGGTATCGCTCCGAATGCAAACAGGAAAAGTGAGGTTGCTACACCTGACTATTATACAGGTGTGCATGCTAATTTCATTAGCCCTTTATGGATGGTTTGAGTAGATTGGCCTCTAAAAGAGCTGATTCCTGTAGTTGATCACTCTGGGTTTCACTTACTTTAATACGCACTATGCACTAAATTCCTTCGCCTTGCCAGAGAGAACTGTGATTTGACAAGTAACCTTGAATTACTATTTGACAGAGATGGTTGTAATTGTAGCGAATGACCTTGAAACTGCTGTTTCAGTATAAACTGTGAGTGTTTCAAGGGTCGTTTATACAGCAAATCATTTCCTTAACTAGTTTTCCTCATGTAAAGTAGGTAATGCTCATCAACCAGGAACCAGCACCACATTAAACAAATACACTGAGCAGGATTAAAATGCCCTGAATAACAAGACCCACTGTTTACTTAACTAATGAAATGGGGCTAAAACACGAATGTGAACATTTCATCAGCCAATGACTGGTGGTACAGATGCTACACAATTACAACACATCAACATTACTTGTTTAAAACCAAAAATGCGTGCATTACAAGTCATCAAGCATGATAATCTCCTCTGAAGGAACAGAATTCCATTCGGTATTACAAATAAGTGAAAACAAATTACATTCGGGACCAAGCAGTTCCTGTAAGGTTTACCTCCAGTGACAGAATCTGTCTGAGAGCATCACAGACAGCACTATTCTCAACCTTCATGATCAGCTCGTGCTCTCAAGCACTCATCCTCGAGCAGATCAATAGATTTGTTTGGTTACAGAGTGATCCAGACCACTCATATGAGGCACCAAAAACTCTTGTGTGACCACAACTGCAGAGGCCTCTCTTCTTTCAGCAGAGAGGTGGATCACTTTCACTCAGACTCAATTTTAATCCGATTAAAGTTCATCTTCGCCTCGGTCCGACGTTGTTTAACCTTGTTAACCTAATCTTTCCAAGAATTGATGGACACAGCTAATTATCTTGAGGATGATTGTATGGGACGGAGCCGGATCGTTCCAAACTTTCCATCAGCCAAGAGAAGAGGGTGCTAGACTCTCATAAGGTCAATGTGAATTTCTGTTAATTTATTGCGGTGATTGAAAGGCTGTTTCAGAAAGATCTTGTGTGGTGCTGACAGCCTCTTCATCTCATTTGATTAAGACTCAGTGCTTAAGGGCTTCAAGTCAGTGGAGATTAAAATCGTGAGTGATTCTTTACACTAACCCGGTTTGAAAATAGATGCGATGCGAAATTGGTTTACTTAACCTTTAGAAAACACTCACAGATAAACAACAAACCAGACGGAAACAGGCAAGAACTAAATATACAGTGGTACCCAAATGTTTGTTCCTTTGGATAAGAAATGTCAGGTAAATATATAATATATAGGATACAAACACTGTGATTTTTTGAGAAATGAAATTCACGTGATTTACAGAAAGTGTGCAAGAATTATTTAAACAAAATTACGCATGTGCTCAAATTTAGGCATCACTGTTATTTTATTGATTTCAATACCTTTTATTATGAATTTAGCATTTTTTTGTATTGTATATGTGTTTAGCATATTTTTTTACGGCAAAAATCTCACTGTTCTAAGCACCTTTTGTTGCATTGGGCTTTGAACTTTAAAGAAACACAAGCCACATCACTTCTAATGGTAATCCCTTCTTATCGGGCACTGATATGGGGTTTGTAAAATGAAACTGAAAGACGATCACACATTTTAAGTTTAATTACCTTACCAATTATGTGTCATAACATAAACATTCGTTTAAAACCAAAAATATAAAAACTAAACCTTTTTGAAATGTACACCTTATATTTGAAATCATAATTAAACAAGATTTGTGTCACGCCATTCCTACATAACTCAAAAGAGCCGCTGTGATTGGCAGACTTCAAGGATTTATTGTATAATGACCAAAAACGGCAAACAAATCCACAGAACAAAAGCCCCATATCTCAGACTGATCCGATTTCTTCTCAGAGTGAGCCCTGATTTTGAGAAGGTTCTCAGTTAGGGGTGGAGTAAAGACTGAGGCCTTGGCATGGCACAAGCTCACTGGGTCTTCTGCTCCTGGTCTCCACAAGATAAGACCTCACCTTTTCTTTCTCTGTCCTGTAGCTCTTTCATAAATAAAGGATTTGAGGTTCCTCATCCACTTGGCCTTCTAATGACGGAGCACTACTCTGAAGTGCCTCAACTGCTCTGTTGTCACTGAATGCAGTTTTTTTTACATTATTCAATGATGTTGTTTCTGAGAAAACCTTGAGCAGAGCTGCAGTGAAATGGGAAAAAAAAAACCATACAAAAAACAAAAAACTGGTAGCCGACTCTCTTCATGCTTGTCAACTCTTCAGATTCACTCTCAGAGCATGAATCTTTTGAGCATGACATCTCGAATCCCGGCATTCAGGTCACTGGGGACATTGGTTTGAATTCCATTTCTGTTTAGTTTAGACCAAAGTCAGACCAGCTTTGATTTTCCATAAATCCATTGGTCATTAATGTCCCCTTTCAGGGTCACAGGGGTCTGCTGGTGCCACATCGGAAGCACATCTCCAGCACACATTGATCGAGAGGCAGGGGTACACCCTGGACCGGTCGCCAGTCCATCTCATTAACTCAATAGATTATTTTTGGGATTGTGTACCCAGAGGAAACCCATGCAAGCACGGGGAGAACATGCAAACTCCACCACAGTGCTGCCCCCTGCGCCACCGTGCCGTAAATTAAGTTGCCCCAACATTTACTGTTACCCCTCAACAAAATGTGTCTTACTTTTGGTTTTATTGGATCCAGTTTCCAAAATGTTATTGCTAATGCTCTATGTTCCTGATGTCATTGGGGGTCTAGATGTGTTGCTGCTCTTCACACTCTGCTTGATGATGGATTGTGAGATGGCAAAACCTTTTTACAGTAAAGTGCTTTCTGATAATTTCTGATTAACCACAATAAACTTACGGGTTTGCGTTTGGCTACAGATTTAAATAGTCAAAACCATTTCTATACATCAACACAACTTTTATCATCATTATTATGTTTGTTTGTAAAAGCCAACATATTGTTTTTCGTCCAAAACTGGTGTGACTGGTTGCTATATCTTTTCAGACTGATACCACTAAAGGAATTTGGGTAAATTGCTGAGAATACTGGGAAAATTTCCACCGACTTAATATGGGGTCAAACTTTGTAAAACTGTAATTCAAACTGCAAGATCACACTAACCACTGTGCAAAAGTATTTGGCTCTAGAAGTGGTTAATATTTACCATTGACTTATAATGCAATTGACAATAAATGGTAAATAGAAATGAAACTGTCTTCAACATCATAAAGAAAAGGGGGAGTTGGTGGTTGTTTATGTGAATCATAGTAAAAACATAGAAAAATATATGGATGACATCACAGACAGCTCCAAACTTTACCCTTACAATCAAAATTTCTGAACTCTGTCTCAGCTTTGTAAATGACAAAGACATACGGGTTGCTTTATGTAATGTAGGTTGACAAAGGGAACTTTATAATATGTTACTGGTTACTGTTGATCATAGCAATCAAACTGGCATATCACTATCTCAGCTTAGGAAAATCCCAGATAGGTGGTTTAAACCACTCATATTGGGATGGTGAACTTGGTATGATGTTACTAGCCCCCCTATAGCAACCAGACTGTTTATCATAGCAACCAAACTGGCATATTACTATCTCATCTTAGGAAAATCCCAGAGAGGTGGTTTAAACCACTCATATTGGGATGGTGAACTTGGTATGATGTTACTAGCCCCCCCCCCCCCCATAGCAACCAGACTGTTTATCATAGCAACCAAACTGGTATATCACTATCTCATCTTAGGAAAATCCCAGAGAGGTGGTTTAAAACACTCACATTGGCATGGTGAACTTGGTATGATGTTACTAGCCCCCCATAGCAACCAGACTGTTACTAGCCCCCCATAGCAACCAGAACTTGGTATGATGTTACTAGCCCCCCTATAGCAACCAGACTGTTTATCATAGCAACCAAACTGGCATATTACTATCTCATCTTAGGAAAATCCCAGAGAGGTGGTTTAAACCACTCATATTGGGATGGTGAACTTGGTATGATGTTACTAGCCCCCCCCCCCCCCATAGCAACCAGACTGTTTATCATAGCAACCAAACTGGTATATCACTATCTCATCTTAGGAAAATCCCAGAGAGGTGGTTTAAAACACTCACATTGGCATGGTGAACTTGGTATGATGTTACTAGCCCCCCATAGCAACCAGACTGTTTATCATAGCAATCAAACTGGCATATCACTATCTCAGCTTAGGAAAATCACAGAGAGGTGGTATAAACCACTCATATTGGCATGGTGAACTTGGTATGATGTTACTAGCCCCCCATAGCAACCAAAAATTCTACCTTGGCAACCAATTCCACACTTCAGCCATCTAGTTATTGTTGACTAACGTTTGTTCAAAGTACATTTATCATCCCAACACTGAATAGAGAGACTTAAAATAAATAACAAGACTTATTTATTTCATTTGTTCTTGCAACACTATGACTGATCTAAATATTTCTTTCTTCATCGAAGGCCATTGAATGCATCACACAGGGGAGGGAGCTGGAGCGTCCACGCACTTGCCCGAAAGAAGTGCACCTCTTGATGCAGGGCTGCTGGCAAAGAGAACCGCAGCAGAGGCTGGTCATCAAGGACATCCATAGCCGCCTATGCGCCCTGGTCAAGAGCCCACCGGTCTACCTGGACATCCTTGAGTGACACCCTGCAAACCAGCACGCAACCAAAAACTCTTCTGGAGCAGGCTCTGTGAGCTTCTGGAGAACAGCACTGCGGGAACATTCCCAGACGCTCTCAGAAGTGTGTACATTTAAAGTGTTTGCTAAGCTGCATGTTGCATCCACTCGCTGCGTTTGAAGGGGCGCGGTTGAAAGTAACTTTGTAAAAAGGGAAACTCCGCTGCAGTGAAGCCAAGCAAAGAAGGATACTCTTACAGGTTTAAGAGAGAATAAAGGATGAGATCACTGGATGGAATCTCCCTTTAAATGTGAAAGCTTGAGATTGAGCCGTGGATATAAATAATGTATATATTTCACTGAATATAGTGTTCACAAGAGGCTCACGGTTTTCTGTGAAAGATCCTAAAAGGTGAAGTGTCAAGTCATTAAGGTACATTTAGCGGACACTTATCTAAAGCAAAGAAAAAAATTACAGGTCAGATAATCATAAGAAATCCCTGGCATGGCATTTGTGGATCATTCAGCCATGCACGTCTGTAGCTCAGACACACATTTAATGTCATATACCAGTCAGAAACTTTTCTTTGGATTTTAACTCACTGTCTAATGGTTTAAAATGGCGATCATCAGTAAATATCTCCAATTTTACCTCTTCCCAGCAGGAATGACCACAAAAAATTAAGAATGCAGGATTAGTTGCAATAATAAAATGTTGTTATAATGGAAGTCAATGGAGAACAAACAATGAATGAGGAACAAAAACTAAAAATCAATCAATGCCAAAGTCCAAGACTATGATAAAAGTGAAAAAGGAATACCAACAGAATAATTTTCTCCATAATACATATAGAGATTTGATTAGATTTTTACAGCAGTTCAAAAGCCATAAACAAAATTATTCTAAAGTTCATTTTTGAAAAAGTTCTAAGCGTTTTCTTAAAATATGTGTAAAAATAAGATTTATCACCAAAAATCATTGAATTTGATGATTTTTGGTCACAACAGTTGTGACCATTTTAAGACTAAAAATCCCCCTTAAGTAGCCATAAACACCCCCAACACATAAACAGATAAAAACACATTTGGAATTTGGAGTTCTGTGGTAGAACTGACGCTTCACCTTTACCAGTCATGCTTAGCTCTGTAATAGCTGTAAATAATGTTCCGCAGAAACACCGTTGTAAGTAGCTGTGATCTAGAAGCTGTGCCAAGCTGACTGCATTTGTTTTTACGCTCACTCTAGCATTCATGTGCATTACTCCCCGATTTTTATATGTGCATGTGTTGTACTTCATTCTGTGTGTATGGCTGCAGCAAGTTCTGCTGTTTCTCTGCATTAAAGCCTAAAGAAAGTCGCCAACAACAGCTGTGCAAACACAAAGGACATAAAAGGTTTTGAATGTTGGAATACATACTGAAAAAGAATGCACAATGATTAATATCAGAAGGATCTGTGACCACACTGCTGCATAAAACAAAGCATCGAGAAAGAAACATCTCCACAGCACAAAGCATCTGTTTTTTTCATGCATACAAATATTTCATTCGTCAAAAACGAATACAAAAAAATTTATTTTAGTGCGGCGCATGTGATTTTTTTTTAACACCAGATCCTTTTGCTATTTCACCTTTTGTCCTTTACTTTTAATACATTTCCATTTCACACTAGACCCACACTGGTTTGCCTCATTTCAGTAAATGATCATCTATGGGGTTATAATTGAAGCAATATTATTTGTACTTGTGTTTGAGATTCATGCATAATGTTATCAATCTTGTACATGGTTACAAGACCTTTGTCATTGTATTGTAATGAAAAAGCTTTCCAAATTACTTACAACAAAATCCTGTGTATGCAGTTTATGTGTGTCTTGCAGTAAAAACCAGATGGCTAAAGTTTGCACACAAACCTTGATGCTGGCATTGTAAAAGTGGCATTTAAAACATAAGCTTCCCCTTGTGGCTAGGAATCATATAAATATAATCCCATTTATCAATGATCTTAAATCGGTTGCTAGGGTAAACACTCTGGTTGCTAGGGAGGAATCAGTGATGTCATTAAAAGGTTTCCTTCTCACTATACATGGCATACACAAATTCTTATGTTCCTGCCGTTTTCTGAAGCTAAGATATGGATCTGCTGATTTGGTTGCTAGGGTACAAAGTTTAGTTGCTATGGAGGAGTCAGTTACATAATATTAAATTCCTCATTTCACTGTTACTTAATAACCCAATCCCCATGTTGCTATGATTTTCTAAAGTTGCGATAGAGATGGTTGCTATGGGAAACAGCCTGGTTACTATGTATGGTTCATTAATTTTCCAACCCACTTATTCTCTATTTTGGGGTCATAGGTCTGCAGGTGCAGGTGCCGCACCCAGCGGATACCCATGAATATGCAAAGAATATGCAAACTACCCACCGGCGAGCCTCGAACCGGCAACCTTCACCTTGTGTCTAGGAATCTAATAAATATAATCCCATTTATCAAAGATCTTAAATCGATTGCTAGGGTAAACACTCTGGTTGCTAAGGAGGAATCAGTGATGTCATTAAAAGGTTCCCTTCTCACTATACATGGCATACACAAATTCCTATGTTCCTACCGTCTTCTGAAGCTAAGATATGGATCTGCTGATTTGGTTGCTAGGGTAAAACGATTAGTTGCTATTAGTGACATAACGATTAGTGTCAGTGACATAATTTTATGTTCCCTATGTCACTATGAGTACAATAAAGCAACCCTCATGACTCTACAACTCTACTTCCTAATGTGGAGATAGAGAAAGGCAAAATTAGTTACTATGGGAAACAGCCTGGTTTCTATGTATGGGTCAGTGACATAATATAATGTTCCCCATGCCGATATGAGTAAAATAGAATTATTCAATTATTTTCCTAAGCTGAGAAATAGATATGTTAATTCGGTTGCTATGGTAAACATTGTGGTTGCTATGGGGGACATCTCATCTTATCTAGAATCATTACAGTTCTGAGACATATTGGCCTTGCCATGAACGTTTCATTTTGAAAGGCAGAATCGACTTCAAACAAAGTTATCTACTGTGAAGGAGCTCATTTATGACAATTTTAAAGCTACATAGAAATTTCAGATTTTTTCACCAACAGATGGACTGAAAAGATTCCAGAAAGTGACAAATTAAATACCAAAACAGCATCAAAATGTTCAAACAAGACCACCCTTCAAAAGCCTGACAAAGACTATCATTGTTTCATAGCCACAGACTGAAAATTAAAATCTGGCATCTGTGAATGGCTACCAGCAAATAGCAAAAAAACCATTACAGTGATGTGAATTAAGGAGATAACACCATCTCCAATCACTGCGATGTGTTCATACAGGCTGAGATCTCAGTTCTGGGGCTCTAGAGAACTGTAATGCATTCTAGGTAACGGAATCCGCCTGATCGCAACTCCAGCCGTTTACCGCAGCTCTGCCTCAATACGACGAGCAGTAACACTCAAATGCACACTTTGTTTTAAACTAATTTCCTGAACAAAAAAAGGATTAGTGTGCATCAAGTGCCAAAAACATGCTGTTAAAACAATATTTGACACTTAATTTCCTGCATTAATTTTTCCCATATAATGATAACATCAAAGAAATGACACTAAACGTTTTTAAACGCAACTTTAATCAAAATCCGGAAGATGTTAATATTTAAAATGTACTTTAAAAAAAATAATTTGAGATTAAAGATAAAATAAATAAAAGAATGAATGATATATAGTTACACAAAAAGAATATGTAATTATTGTATATGTAATATATAGTTATTGTATTTCCACATTTCAACACATCCATTCATTTCTGTGTCCATATGCTAATTACATGAGTGGTCTAATGTTAGTTTAAGCCAGGATTGGTCAATCCTCCCTGACTTCCCAACCTTTGAGAATTAAAAAGCCATTAAAACAAACACTTTGTGTATTTAGGCTGTTAAATTCATAGTGTGTCGTATTTTGTATATTGTTGATTATTACCTTATATTTTTTTATTTAATGGTTTGTGTCCCCTCTGGCATTTTGTACTGTATATTATTGTTCTTTTTTTTATTTTGCTACTAAATTTACGTTGCAAAAACACACTGCTCCACAGACTAAAGCTTTATTAGGAGCTGATGCAAATGATTTAAGATCAAATGAGATCAAACCCAGCACTATACCGAATAAAAACATATATAATTCGTGATTTTACAATGAATAAAATAAAATGTTAAAGGCAGTAGACCATCAAATCAACACATAAGCAATATTTCCTTTTGGCCAATCCTGGCTTAAACTAAAGTTAGGACCGCCCACTCATTTAGCATATGGAATAAATAAAGAAATGAATAAAGAAGGTGCAAATAACTCAAATAGGCGAATTAGAAACAAATAAATACAAATGTGTTGTGATGACATAAATTGCATCTGCTCTTATTTAAGCACTTATTCATTTACAAACATAATTATGTATTCATATAAGCATACGTTTATTTTTATTTACTTACGCACACATTTATGAATGTATTTACATATTTACCTTTGTGCATAACAGCCAACTGATCCAAGTTCAGCTTGAGAGGGTACTGCTGTTTTACGGATTGCAGACCATTTGTCTGGGCTTAAACCTCAATCGAAAAGCTATTTAAACATTTTTGCAGGACAGAAATTTGGTATATTTTTTAAAGAGAAAAGAAGATACAACACATGTAACATATAACATTCGCTTGTGTGAAATTACACCGAAAGTCAAAATGACAAGGCATTGCAAAGAAAAAAATTCTGTGAAACATGGTATCACATCAGGCACAGCGGCTAACTTGCTTGTAATCTTAGTTTCCACTAGGAGTTGTTTGGCCTTTTTATGTATCTTGTCCGATAATGTATAAGTATTAATTTTTAAGCACAAATTATGTATGTATTCATACTTGGCAATAGCACATGTTATACCATTACAACAATTCCACTGGAAAGGATTACAAAGGTACGAGTCTGCGTACTACTCATCTGTCAATAACCAATAGGGCCGGAAATACAGCGTGTAAATGATATTTTTGCTTTTCCTCAAAGAAATCTCAACATTAACTCTTGAGTGACAGATACTGAAATCATGAAATGATATTTGTTTGAAAGTAAAATTTACATTTTTATTGTAACACGTCTTATTAAATAGATTAGTCTAGGGTAAAGAAACATAATAGAGTACGGTATAAAGTTTGGAATTAAGTTGAGGAAAGACATAGGAATAATTTTAATCAACTTTTCAAATTTCAGCGACGCAACAAAATTAAAAATATCACTACCTTTTGAATTCACCATAAACACCATTACAAGCCATTTCCGCCGTATAGATTGATTTCCTACTAATAGTAATTACCTTATTATTTCATAGTACAGCGCTAATAGGAATAATAATTTCTATATGTGCTTAAAGCAGACTTTACTTAACAGATAAACAGTTTGTGTCCAGTGTTCATTCTTCTCGACTCCACCGGCGACACGCTGAATGCTGCAGCTGCTCAAAGCTCACAGCGCCCTCTGCTGGCGGAGAGAATCAGAGCAACACGGGAAGTAAAACACGAGGTGATGTAAATTATCGAAAGCATATACTCTATTCATAAACGTAAATATACAGGCTCCAAAACAAATATTTTGTGACGAGATAAACATTTTTGGGTCATTAATTAAATAAAAAAAGCTAAAACATACCAGATATTAGGAAGGATTATTTCATATGGATAATATAATGCAGTGAACTTGCCTCTCCCACTGTCTGAATAGTTACGTGTCTAGCCTTTAAATAATTATAATATCAATAATAATAATAATAATAATAATAATAATAATAATAATAATAATAATAATAATAATAATAATAATAATAATAAATGTTACTGTAATAAAACAGTCGAAAAATTTCCTATTTTATTGAGCTTTGTTGAGTTTTTGGTAATGTATTTTACATTGAGGTAAATTCTTGGAATTGAAAATTTTCATTAAAAAAGGGCAAAAACTGTAGAAATTACATGCAAAGTGCATTTAAAAAGTAATATTTTAACTTGAAATGTATAACTGCCATATTTTCAATTGATGAAACAGTGAGACGAGATATTGTGCCAACTTTTATAGAAATAAAATCATTATGTGGAAATTGTAAAAATAATTAAAATATAAAATCTGAACAAGGTCTCACTCTCAGACGTGAAATGCAGTGATTGGCAAATAAAAACTGCTTTACATAATCACAATCAATCTGTTTGCATAACCCAAAACAAAAGCCAGACCAGCCCCGTAGTGACCATTGAGTACGTTTAATTCTAAGTACTTTCATTTTTTTTTCACATTTGTTACAAAAATATTTCACGACAATGGAAAAAAGGCACTGGGTTGATTGCATATTTTAATTTAAGGGGTAAATATATAAAAAACTGGAACATCTGTGGAACATTATAAACTACTATAAAGCTACTATTATTTTGATTTTCTTGGTACTTTAAAATGCTACATCGTAACTTAACGATTTAGAACAGTTTTCAAAACTGCTATACATTCATTTGGGCGACATACACTCATTTACGTTTACCCTATAGTTCCCCAATACTCCCATCACATTCACATCCACACCTCTTCATGCAGAAGCACAGACTGAAACACAAAACACGGCGAACTGTGCACGAGTTTCTGCCGTCCAACAGCAACTGCTCGAACACATAACCCCAATCCCTTTCACCACTGCCAACCATTTCACCAACTTTTCACTCATTGCAATCCATCATTTTATACCAAATAAACTTCCAGAGTTGGGGTTTCCTCCTCATTGGTGAGAAAAATATAGTAATGAACGTCTGCTGACTAAATTGTCATAATTTTGTGGTGAATTTAGGGACAGTTTGCACATAAATTCTACTCAAAGCATCATGAGTTTTTGCAGTCGAACTCATAAACGTTTCGATTCATGGACTTGAGGGAATAGAACTGATGAGTACAGATCGATGTCTACACAAACAGTTCCTCGAAAAGGTTCTGCTACACACTGATTAATGAAATACTTCTCTCCTGGCTTCAGAATGGAGCTGTTACATGAGCAAATAAAGCTAGGCATGACACGGAATATAAAAAAAATACAAATGTTAAAACCTTCGATAAAAACAGAGTATATTGCATGTCAAAAACCGGCAATGAACAAAACAATACCACAGAAACGTGACCTGAAACAACAGTGGTGTCCCCACCTTCACATGAGATGACGTTTGGTAGCAGAGTGAAGCCTTTTCTCAACATTAAATATTAAACGGGAGCCTTTTAACCTGCTATTAATGTGCTAATATAGATGGGAGCTTTACAATGCTAACGTGGGGTGTTACAAATTTCAAAAGGGGCCCAGATTTCAGTGCACAGGTACAGTTAAAAGCAACGACCCCCCTCACACACGCACACTGTGAAATTGCACTTTTTACATTTATATTTCCCAAGTGATGTTTAACAGAAAGATGGTTTTATAGACACTTGTCAAGTACGCTCACTTTGCTCGTTTGGAGGTATTTCAAACACACCACACACTGAAACATCCCCACAGCATTACACCCTCACCACCATGTTTTACTGTGGGAACGGTTGTCTTGGGGATGAATGCTTCTCCAAACATAGGTAACATATTCTTGGCTAAAAAGCTCTAATTTTGTTTCAGCAAGAATCATTTTTCCCTTGGTTGTCCTTAGCAAACCTCCTGTTGGCTTGGAGGTGTATCTTCTTGGCCTGCAATTTTGCAGTGCAGGCCTCTAATGACTGTCTTCAATGAGACAACAACTCTAGACTTGACTAAATCATTCACTGGTTTTCTTTCCAAAGTTTTTTTTTACAAATATTTTCACTTATTCGTCTTGCTAAACATCTTCCTACTGCGGTTCTTGTTACTTGAAACCTCCATCCTTCTCCATCTTTATGAGCATTAAGTACTCTTCTCTCAAGTCCAAAATCATCTCTTTTTGTCTTTACCATAATGGTAGACATGTTATTTTACTTGTCTCGCAAGATACTAATCCTTGCAAGACAAATCCTTACAAATCCAGCTTAAAGTGCTTAAATTTAAATGCTTAACTGCATTAATTAGATTCATCATGCAAATAAATGAGCAAATGCCTGGACAACAGTCATTAGTTTCAAAGGTAATAAAAGTATTAATTCTTTAATATCACCTTAGCGGTTTATTTTTAATATCTAAGCAACTACAAGAAATTAGACTTTCCCTAGAAGACAAATGTCAAAACATTCCCTTTCTCTGTTAAACTTTACTAGGAATATATATATATATATATATATATATATATATATATATAAAAAGTGCAAAATAAAGGAGGCTAATATTGTTGTCTTCAACTGTAACCGACTGCTAGCATTTATTTATTTATTTATTTGATTTCCAGAACAAATATTTAATCTGTAGATCAATGAAGTCCAACTATTTGGTCATTTAGACATTTTGTTTCAAAAAATCCCCCGTAGATTTCAAAAGAGTGTTTGGGAAGAAAAAGGGGGGTGTTAACGTTCTAATAATGCACTCTTCCTATGTAACGTAAAAAGGTTGGGTTAGAGTTAGGTTGTGGGCAGAGCTGAGATGGCAAAACACCAATTTAAGAACCCTTGCAGACCAGGAACAATGGAAGCCAAATATTCGGGAGGACAAAAAAATAAAAACAATAATGGCTCAAAAAGTCGAAGTTTTGAGGTATAAGTGTAAAATTTTGATGTGAAAGTTAAAATGTGCAGATAAAAAGGTGAAATTCTGAGACATAAAACTCGAATTTTTGAGATAGAACAATAAAATTTTGAGATACAAAAGATGAAATTTGAAGGCACAAAAATCTAAATTTTGAGATAAAACAATGAAATTTTGAGATACAAAAGACGAAATTTAAAGACACTAAAGTCTAAATTTTGAGATAGAACAATGGAATTTTGATATACAAAAGACGAAATTTGAAGGCACAAAAATCTAAATTTTGAGATAAAACAATGAAATTTTGAGATACAAAAGACGAAATTTGAAGACACTAAAGTCTAAATTTTGAGATAGAACAATGGAATTTTGATATACAAAAGACGAAATTTGAAGGCACAAAAATCTAAATTTTGAGATAAAACAATGAAATTTTGAGATACAAAAGACGAAATTTGAAGAAACAAAAGTCTAAATTTTGAGATAGAACAATGGAATTTTGATATACAAAAGACGAAATTTGAAGGCACAAAAATCTAAATTTTGAGATAAAACAATGAAATTTTGAGATACAAAAGACGAAATTTGAAGAAACAAAAGTCTAAGTTTTGAGATAAAACAATGGAATTTTGAGATACAAAAGACGAAATTTGAAGGCACAAAAATCTAAACTTTGAGATAAAACAATGGAATTTTGAGATACAAGTATCAGAAGTTTGAGACACAAAAGATGAAATTTTGATTTACAAAAGTCAGAATTTTGAAATTAAAAAGTTTACATTTTGATATACAAAAGACAAAGTTTTGTAATATAGGGTTCAAAACTCAATTGAGAACCTTCAAGATCAAACACACTGACATGCAAGTGTGATGAGCTGGGAAGAGATATTCCCAGTACAATATTTCAAATGTGGTTTTCCTAATTCGTGCATTAGGAATAATTTCCAAAGCCACCTCTGCAAGTGGAACTGAAAGGTTGTTTCAAACTTGCCAAAAACTGCTGTTCCTGGGAGTAGCATCAACCTGCACTGCTGGAGCAGCTAGGCTGATAGACTAGGATGGATGGAGGATGTTACACTGCCTACTGCCATTGGGCTACTAGCGTGAAATGAGCACCGCCATGACAGTCAGAGAGAGGGTGCATATGTGCACACGTGACTTGAGATTTGCAAAGTACCCACGATATTTGTTTCACATCTGTAGTAAACCGGTTCATTTGTTTATTTCTTTAGAAATATTGAACTAGTTTCTCTTAAATAGTCGCACATTCATGGACAGTGCGCTGTTGGATAAAACTCATGGCCTAATGAGGTGGCACTAATACTGATAATATTTGGTTCTTAGTAAAAGTACGCTCAGTGAGAAAGGCCCCTAGGAGTGCCTTGCTCAGCGCTAGTTTCAGCTCAAGTGGCTGCATGTAATCTGGTGTACTTTAAATACCAAAAAAAATATTTTCACAGTTTTCACGATCAAAATGGTTTAAATAGAATTTTTTTTTCATTAAGCTAGATAGTTTAGTATGGAGAGTCTGCAGGATGAACTGCAGATTCTGTCAGGCACTGGAACAGAGGAAAAGACATATGGGCAGCTATTTGTGCTGGAAATCAAGAAATAAATGTAGATTTTTTAAATGGTGCATTATTTTCAAACATCTCATTTTATACACACATCAAACTGGATTAATTACACCAATGCTGTTATTCATGATGAATTAAAGCAAACACACCATCCCTGATTAATACTACTTGATCATTATTCCAGTTAGAGCTATGGTAAACATTGTAGAGTTTGAAAACCCCAAACTATGTTACAATTTAACTTTTATAATCTGTACTAGCGTCATTCAACCCTCAACCTTTCACATCTAAAGAGTACAAGTAAAGGCACCTTGGTTTATATCAGCTGAGAGAATAATGCACAAGAATAAAAAGGCAGCGAGTATAAACGCATTTAGTAAAAACATATTAACGTTAGAGGCTTGTGTCAGTGAAAGTGACTGTGTAAGTGCGCGGTGAGGCTAATGGTCCAGAAAAGTGCACAGTGAGGTGTGGAAGGCTCCTAAAAGCCACTTCAGGTCTTGGCACTCTGAGTCTGAGATTTTGACCAGTGTTTTTCTTGTTTCATATTCGCCGTTTTGAATAGTCTGAAGTTAATTGGGGAAAGAGACTTTGGTGACTTCCCTCGCTGAAAACTCTTTTTATTTGTTTCTCTTCATTTGCTCAACACACAAATAGCAAATCAGTCAAAATCTATGAAAAAGCATCTGAAACCAATCAATTTGCAAGACTCGTATTGTTCCCAGCGGAGTGCGTTGATAATGCATGGAGCTAGAAGCAGGTTATTAAAAAGATGGAGCGTGGGTGTAACTTTGTCCTGAATATTGGGGCGATTAATAAATAATTAAACTTATTTTAAATAACACTAGCATTTTTTGTTCGTAAGTTTATCGCAAAAAATATAACATAACCCATGGTCATATTGTTTCCTATTTGTAATCTCCAACGATTAAAAAGTGTTTTCAGTCTGCTTCTCTTCATGCCTGATCCCGTGTGCAGTGTAAGAGTCAGCAAACATTAGACGTTTGACTGACAGCTGTCACGAATTGGCAGTTGAAGCATGGGTTGGGTAATACCAAGTATTAATTAAGAAGTGAAGGGTTATGTTGCCAGATTATTTGACACGCGACAATTTTGCTGGCAATTTAAATAATAACATGAAATTCATGAAAATAATTACAAAACTTTAACTAGAAATATTTGATTTTATTGGGGGGGGGGGGTCAACCCTTGTTCCATTGTGCTTTGTTTTGTGCCAGAAGTTTGAAAAACACAAGCCATATCACAGGTCTCGTACTTCCAATGGTTATTCCCTCTTTTCCTCACTAGATGGAGCTGATTTGAGGGCTTTTAAAAGGATATAAATGATGTGTCATAACTCTTTTAATGTCCGTTTAAAACAAACAATATCAAAACTAATAACCTTGCTGAAACCCTAGCATTATATTTGAAATCAAACTGAAACAATAGGTGGGCTGTATCATAATTATTTCATTCAAAACTGCCGCTGTGATTGACACACGCACGGTGGCACATTTTCACTGTGCTAAGGGTTAAATGTAGTTTTCAGTCGAACAGTAAATTTAACAATAAATATTTGTTTTTTGGGGGTCTAGTCCTGGCACAATGTACAACCTAATCTTCCGCCAACTTAACAATACGTTTACCATCTTTTGGTCAGATTCTCCACGTCTGATGCCACAGTTCAGTTACAGCACACCTCAAAAAACAAACATTAAACGTTTGTATACAGAAACAAGTTGTGTAATACCATGTATTCAATGAAAACTATGTTACCAAATGCGCCTAAATTGATTGAAGAGAACCAACGAGCTATTCATGCAAGCCCCTTCCTAGTTTTGCCATATTTTCTCTATATCCGACAGTGTCTGTGAATAAACAGCACCGTTTTTCTCCCATTTCAACGACTGAAAGAATCTCCTTTCATAACATTCTGCAGTATTTTACTCTTGAGAGCTGCTGGAATGATCTTTTAGCAACAGCTGAAATGAACTATGTGTGAAGCATCACTAGCTGTTCCATCTTTTACTATGCATCCCTTCTCAAACAAGTAGCTTTTATAAATACAGCGTGAGGACTAAAGAACCGGAAAATTTCAGACTCAGTGTGGCCAGACCTTTACTCCTGATGCAGGTGAGAAGTGCTTTGGTTTGGTGGTCGCAGTAAACTGGCACTGAACACACCAATGATTCCCAAGTTAAGCAAAAGACCTAAAGCAAGAGCCCCGATGGTTCCCAGGAAGGAAGGTTGTGAGGCGTGGGCCATCAACCAGTCTCTGCGGGTTGCCATATCGGTCAAAACTCCCTCCATCTGGAAATGAGTGCCCACCACGGCACAGATGTGGAAGAGTTGGTGACTGTGACCTTTGGAGGAAAGAGGACTCCATTACACTTGTTCTGGCTTTCTGTGGGAGGGGCGAGAAATCGAGGAAAAGGTACCGAAGTAGTCGAAGCGGCCTGGAGCCAGTCTCTCGGGCAGGTGAGAAGAAAACAGGAAGCAGGTGAGGAAGGCGAAGAGAAGATGGTACGAATGACTGAGCAGAGCTTCACTGGGACTGCTACTGGTCCAACAGCACCACAGCAGCTGAGAAAGAGAGACAGAAGATCTGCGGTGAACAAACCATTTCTTCATCTCCTATCATACGATTGTTAAGTCGTGATGTCATGCAGCACTTCCGGCGTCTGGCAGTCCATTCGTTCTGTAGTGATTCGTGTTCTGTAGTGTAAGTAAGAGGAAAAACCCCCATGTGAAACATCCATAGATAGCTATCACATGTGAAACAGGGCCGTCCCTTTGATCGATGCGGAGCGGCCGCCATCTTAGTACAGGGCAAGTGACATCTATGTACTGTCTTGGTCAATGGAAGCAGAGATCTACCCGCGAATGAAATAACCATAACTCACTAATTTTCAGCAGATTTGTTATCATTTTTTATTAGGTTAGATAGTTCTCTAATACAGTATTAATTATTTTATGAATTCAATATAAATTTATGTAAACTTAACACAAACTCCCACATAGTGTACATGCATATACATATACTGGTCACCATCAATATTGGAATTCATACCAAAGCTGATGATAATATAGAAAAATGTGATCAACAATCTAAAATAAAATCTATACAAAACGTAAATAAATAGATATATAGTATTAGAAATAAAATAATAATATAATATATATAATATTATAATATTTTACTATTAAAATAATGCTCAAAGCTACAGCACCTTCTACCATTCTACGTCAATGGGAGAGTGGAATGCCAGACACCAGAAGAACCGTGTGACATCAGACTATCGCACTGTTGGAGTCTGAACTCACTCTGTAGAAGAGAGGAACGCTGTCGAAGAGGAAGGGAACAACAAATGCCGCTGTTCGCAGAATTTTGCTTTTTTGTGGGAACTGCTGCTCGATGAATCTGGAAAGAAACAGTTCATTAATTGATCAAATGAGAGTACCAAATTTGATTAAACATATTTGATTTTAAAAAATTAAATTAGAGTCTGTTAATGGTACTCAGGAAGACCATAGAAAAAAGCCTTGCAATGGGCTACTACTTCCGCAGTCTTCTCAAAAGGAAGAATGGGGGACAAACAATTAAACTATAAATCTACAAATGCCAATGTTGTTACTAATGTTTGGAATGTACAAGACTGTGATAAAAAGAAAATTCAGGCCACAGTCATTTTTACATTGAAAATAACTCAATTTGTTTCTTTATTTCCCCAAAAAATATGTGACAGTCATGTAAGATCTTGGTAATTGAAAGGTAAATATCCTGATAGATATGTAATTAAAAGGATTTCTGTTAAAAAAATACCGATCTGCTTAATGTAGTGGCCACAAACAACACAACAGGGTAGTGATTTTGAACAATGCAAAAGTTAAAACATAAATCAATGAGTATAGATTAAATATTTGGCCATTAATTATATTTGTAATTTGACCCAATCTGAACCCTCTAAGTCAAACTCTATAGTACCACAATTATTAAATATTGAATTGATGTTTATGCTAATAACTTTCGAACGGTACGGTCTACAGACATAATTCTTAACTCTCCTTAATCTTTGTACATTATGCTAATTAGTCAGCATTTTAAATGATAATCGAACCCTGCTTTTGCAAATTCCTCCTAGACCGATTAGCAGAATCCCACCAAATTTGTTCCAGAACATCCTCTGACCATGTTGACTACACATTATGGAATTCAAGCTGATTCAACAGAGTGTTTATGAGAGGTGCGTGAACAATTATGATGCAACACTTGCTGAAATGGTAGGCTTTATCACTTGCTGAAATGGTAGGCTATATCTCAGTAATGCTTTAGTATCTCAGCACCAAAGTTGGTGGATGTTATAATAATCATGATCTGAGGCTGCCTGCAGAGTTTCATCACAGTGCCCCCAAGGGGCCAGGAGATATTGAGATCAGGAGAAGGAGATAATGATGGAGATCCATTTTTTTGCAAATGCATCAACATATCTATACAAAAGTTGGCTTGCATGTTTGCCAATATGTTCTGAAGGTACCCAACAATATTTGTTATAGTGTCACAAAAATGGTAGTAACTTTTGCTAGCTTTAATATTTGTAAATATGTAAATGCATTTGCCTGTCTTTCACGTTACCTTGATGAACTTTGGCCCTGTATTACTGCTTGTAGTATTTCTGTACTGTTTTTGGTCAGGAAGGTGAAAAGCCAAAGTTGCAAGCTTTCACCATTTCTGCTGAATAAAAAGGAATCAAAAGCTTTCTAAGGAGTATTTATACAAGAGCACACTTTACCCTCAGCAAATTTATAAAAGAATCTTAATGTACCTTTAAAATAGCAATACGGCTCTTTCTGAACAGATTGTTTTGCTAATATTTATTTAACTCAACCGAAGTGAGAGAAGAATGGCGCAAGGTTACTGTTCCCATTCTTGTTCATGGACAAATAACCGATATCGGTCTGAAAAGCTCTGAGCAAACATGGCTCGGTGTATTTTCTTCTCTGTATTGTCCTCTCCTACAGCTCCTGAACCTGTAAAGAAAGTTCTGTATGTTTTCTCAACAATGGTTTGTTACCAGAGCAAACCCTTCAACTGTTTATTCATTAAAATGGCAAAAGCATTTCACGCAAACAAAGAAAGGTCTGTGTGAGGACTTCCGTTACATAATGAACTCTCTGAACTGGCATCTGCAGCAGCTCCCGTGCTCGCAACAAACGAGAGCTAATTAACCCACGAAAGCCCTCTCTTACCTGGAGTAACAGGACATGCTGGTGCAAAAGAGTGAGTTGCCCACAGCGACAGTCAAAAAATGCTGGTGGAGCCAACTGTTTACCCAGCAGTCGGGCATCACGTAAGAGCCGTATGAGATGGCGCAGCCTGCAAAGAAAGTACAGTGGCAGATCAGAGCAGAGACTAAGAGAAAGCTCAGGCTCCTTATATCAGAGGAGTCCATTCACGGGGCCACAAATACAACCTTTTGACATGACTTCTAATGACAAACTAGGAAAAACGTTAATACTTTTATTGAGAGCATGTTGGGAACAACCTTAGCTTTCTTCTTAAAACAAAAGAACTCTATTTGAAGTTAATCATTTTCAGCACGACTCAGGGCAGGTCTATAAACTCCCAGGTAAATTATTCACAGACAATTATTCTTTTGGTCTCACACTGGGTTGTGTTTAAAGGAGTTGCACTACTGTAAAACCTGACCTTGGGGATCTTACTATACCAGTGATGAGTTTAAGGGGTGAAAGAGTGGAGATTTGGTCTCACACTGGCACTGAATATTATACTCTTTGAGCTGAACCCTAATGGGAACACGCCATCAATAATCATGAGGACCAGATTTGTCCGGTCGGGTAAGTAAGAACCAAATTTGTTCGAGAGGGAATACAGAATACCTTGATCGCCCCCTGGAGTACAGCTGCAGTAATATTAGTGAATGGGAAACAATCCGCACATGAACTTTTTCCCTTTTAACAGTGTCCATGAATTTCAATAGTTATCTGTAGAATGTTTTCTTTTAACTTTATTTAAGTTTTTAACCCTTAAAGATGAATGTGACCTGTCTTTGAGAAAAAAAAATATTAATAGTCAAATGAAAAGAAATGTGAAGAGGATTTGGTAGGTGCTGATCTAGTTTTGATTTAATGCTTACAATGTCTGGTATTTGTTTGTCGTTTGTAAATAAATAAATGGTTTAAAAGTGGCATCATATAACATGTGTATGGAAAATAATCAACAGTATTTGTTACATGACAGATATTGCATGAAAGGTACTATGATTAAGTATTGGAAGAGTTAAAGCACATTGTGTTTAGCCATTAGTTAAAGCGTCACATAACAGAGCATACAGCTCTTATACCAAGAACTCATGGCTAAACAACAAACAAGAGGATTTTCGGGTTCAGCGCAAAAATGATGAAAGGTAACTTCAAAAAATGACATAAATTCTTGAATATAAATGTTATGATAACTCTAAGATGTCAGGAGATGACCTGAAGTGCCGCTGAATTGGATTACTCATTAAGACTTTTTTTACATGAAATGGCTCATTTTGTTCCGAGCAGCTTTTGTAATATTGTTTCAGTGCAAAATGAAAAAGTAATATTCACAGCTTGGTAAAGTCCATTGAGTCAATATGAGCTTCACCTGTGACTAATACTGGATCATTAAAGTATCAGGTGTGAATAAAACAACTCCAGTGCTGTAGACCTTCACATTAACTGCAACTAGACCTCTGCAAACATGCCTAAGATTCACCCTGAGACTATAGTGTTGATTATCCAGAGGCTGGAAACCAGGTTTGAAGATACTGGAGCTTTTTGTTGGCTTGAAAACAAACCCGTTTTTCACTGCAGCAGAGCTCCATGACACCTGAAGTCTCTGTGTCAACCAGAACAGTTTGTCAGACTCTCTCACAATGGGTCCATCGTTGAATCAGTGCCCCAAAGACAGCACTGAACAAAAGACGATTGAAAACTGTGTGGTATTTGCCAAGGCCCACATCCTCTTACAAATATAGATGCTGAAAAAGTGACAGAAGGTGGACCACAGTCACTGCAAATATTACAGGAGACCTACTCCGGATGGATCAGAGATTCACCCAGAAAACAGTGATGTTCAACCATGCTCTGGGGTTACATCTAGTATGGCGGTGTGCAGGGTGGAAGTCAACAACAACAGTCTAAAATACCAAGAAATTTACTTCTTGTATTCCCAACCATAAAAGAGACCAAATTCTGCAGCAGGATGGTGCTTCAAAGTTCCTCAAGGCATGAACATCTTTGAGTCTGTCTGGGGTAGGGTGAAAGAAAAATCATGGAAGATGAAACTAAAGAATATTGATGAACTCTGGGAGGCATACAGGACTGCTTTCTTTGCTATTTCTGATGACTTCTTCAATAAATTGTATGAATCCTTGCCAAATCCAGTGGATGCACTCCTTCATGCTCATGAAAGTCTTACAATATATTACACCTGTATCTCAGAGCACCACTACTTAATTTGCTGACTTTTTATTAAAAATCTGTTTAATAGCAGATGACTTTGTCAGGGACTACAGAACTAAATGAACCTTTAAGGCAGACTGTTTATGGACAGAAATGGAGCCAGCTTTGGTTGATGCTCCTGTATTTCTGAGAAGGCGTGTTAATATTTCCTTAAAACAACTCTAGAGAGGCAGGGATGTGTTGAGGTTACTGTTAAATTGAACAACTGGAATTACCAGAAAGAGTTGGAAACGCATTTAGACATTTTCAAGAAAACACTGTTGCTAGAAAACAGCCACTATTTCAATAACAATAGACGGCAGCTGAAAAATCAGTGTTTAAAACAATACGTTTTAGATTTTGTAATACTTGGCCAATGTACAGTATGCACACACTCACTCACTCGGCTGAAGCACATGCCTCTATTGTGTTCATTAGAGCTAGAAAAAACAAAACTTTCTTTGTGAAACATGATCAAACGCCATTTTCCAAGAAGTGTTCAATCTCCCCCGTCACCTCCACAGCCACAGGTGTTTAAAATCCAATCTCAAGAGCGCCGCGGTCTATCGTCTGCCCTGGAAATGTGAACTTTCTTGATATTCTACAGTTAAATGTGAAACTCACTTTTGGAATTTAATATTAATTAAAGCTGCAAGCAGCGATCAAAGGGCTAGAGCACTTCAGGTGCCATCACCCCTTTGGAAATTTGCTGCACTATATATATGCATGATATGACCCTGTCTGCAGACTGCAGACTGGTTTAGTCCCACCCACTGAATGTGCAGCCCCGCCTACTCAATATTTACGTGCATTCTCATGCATTCTCATTGGTTGTAGGTCAATGACGTTGACGTCGCTTCCAAGCTAAACGAAACGTAGTTGTTAAAGAATCTTATGAACTTCAATTTTATATGAAGCAGAATGCATTAATAGTAGTTCCACATATATGTGAAATATTCTCAGTAAGAGTATCTGTTAAAATCAATTAAAATCAAGATTATTTTATTAAATGACACATACATAACATACGAATTCATTTAATAGTTATTGTATTCCAAAATTAGATCGAATGGGTATAGACTATGAATCGGAGAAGAAAAACAAAAAAAAGGTTTAAAATGTTAAAGAGATGCAAATAACCAATGAGGAGATGGGTGGGTCTGCTCATTCAGTGGGCGGGGCTGCATGTTCAGTCAGTGGGGCTAAACTGTCTGCAGTCTGCAGACAGGGGTCCTTGCTATGCATGACCAATTCTAAATTAGGAGATGTATTCAAGCAAGAAGAGGTTAAAACATCTGAAAAAAATCTGGCAAATTAAAAATTAAAATCAAAAAAAGAAGTAGTCAATAAATAATAACTAGCACCCTAGTAAGCTATATTTTTGCCAAGTTTGATCCCGGTCAGACATTGTATGGCCAAGTTATTAAAACGTCCTGCTTTTGCAAGCATCGAAATTATGCAGCCTGCCGAGCACGAACTGTTCGAAGAAGTCAAAAAGCTGCTGAGGCTTTCAGATGAGCCTGCCAGAGCGCGATTGAGATCAAAGGAAATCTCTAGGAGGAGTTTGTTCCAAGGCTTGGAAATGTCGATTTTGTAAACTTTCCCCAATTTCCTTTTTTTGCAGGCTGTGTTCCAAATTTCAAACTTGTCCTCAAATACGGGATATTCCATGTTTCCACCAGGTGGAGCTATAACTGACACTGTAGGTTGGTATATAGATTCGTTCAGACAGGGATTCTCAACAGACGTGGCAAATTTGAACCTGATTGGAAATTTCAGGGCTGAGTTATTAGCAACTTCCTGTTAGTGGCAGAATTCGGAATTTCGAAGGCTGCAGTGCACGTGTCACACGTGCCGATTTTCATTCACCTAGGGCAAACCGTAGGCGCACCAGAAGATGAAACGTGTCGATATATATAATTTACACTACTTCTGACATATCTGCAAAAATCTTTGACTTTTCGAGAATGTTTAGGCACACAAAAATGCATCAAAAGATGCGTAATGCTCAGAGGAATTACAATATGGTTGTAAACACCTTGTTTGAGAGCTGTTAATAATAATGTTTTTTATTTAGGGAGCCTTTCTCATCACTCAAGGACACCTCAGAGAGTTAAAATACAGCTATAAAGCATTAAAGAATACGATTGCATTCAAAAGCAATACAGAAATGTAACATGGACAAGACAGTAATGATGGACAGGAGAATGGACAAAGAGTTTTCCTGAACAGAAATGGAGCCGAAAAAACCTTGTGAAAAGCCCTTCGGAAGAGTTGACGCTGTTATTGCTACATAGCATGGACTTTATAAGCGTCTATAACATTTGAGCCAATAGTTTCAGATCTATCTGTATGAAGAGTTTCATTTAAATGGAGAAACGGTCCGTATTTCAACCAGAATTAAATCCTCTACTGTCTTTTAATGAGGAAATTGGCTTTTAGTGTATAGGAGGCTTTAAAAATCAATCACCATTAAAGTGCTCCATTTAGCTCCAGCTCCTAAGTGGCCCGAACAAAGCCCACCTTCACTTGTCATCTGTGAAAACTCTAAAGGAACGCAGGCCTTGCTTTCTGTCTTTTCAGCTCACATCCAATACTGCAGTGTCCTCCTTTCCTCTGAAGATCCAGCTTTCCTTCGCTTCCCATCACCCGCCTGCTGCTGGCCCTTGTGAAATCACAGACCTGACGCTATTTTTCTCTACAGCCTCTCACAAACAACATATTCTGGAACATTGAGCCCCGTGTCGCATCATTCTTCATTTTCAAATTGTATCTAATGAACAATGGTATTTGAAATCAAGCCCCTTCACTTTCTCTCTCCATCGCAAGATATGCTGCAAAGTGGGATGAGAAAGTAATCCATTCCTTCCTTCCTTCCTTCCCCCCCTTCCTATTGACTTGATTGAGTCCTGTTAGGGACTTTTCATGCAGGTATCTCTTCCTCATATTTTTGTACGTATTTTTTTCAGCCAAGTATTGAAAATACGACGTCCAATCTTTTACGAGTTTCCATCTTTCACTCCATACCTTGTGATGTGATCCTATTATCGGGTGGATTTCAAACAATTTGTCCCTGCCAACTTTTCTGGGTGTAATTTAATAATTTTCCATCGATTTTATATCTGAGGGTGGGATACAATGTAGGGAATCAATCATACACCTCCCTGGTGGTATTACATGATGGAGAAGTAGCTACCTAAGTTTCTCAGCATTTGAGAACACCACTAATCCTCATCAAATCTCTCCAACCATTTGCAGAAATGCAGCCCCAAATGTTAAAGAAGCCTCTACTATGCTTTACTGCTACCTCCAGTCATTATTGTAGCATTCTCCAGCTCTTCAATGAACAAATCGTTATTTGTTATTCCGAATCTAAATTTTGCCTCATCAGTCCAGGGCACCGGACGCCATTTTTCTGCAGTCCCAGTTCCTCTGTTTTCATGCAAACTTGAGTTTAAATGTTGGACTTATTGCTTTTAGCTCCAACTTTTCAATGCAGACCACTTCTGGCCTGATTCTTTAGAAAGCAGATGGGTGTATCTGAGTCCAAGTCGTTTAGTCCTTTGGAAAATGATAGAGACATGGGGGTTGGATCATTTTACTCATAGTGACATAAGAAGCAACATTATGTCACTGACCCCTCCATAGCAACCACCGTAACCTTTGCAACCACTTTGGCATTATCTCTCTCAGCTTAGTAAAAATCATAGAGATACAGGGGCTTCTTCATTTTACCCATGTTGATATGAAAAAAATAGTTTGTGCCACTGACCCCTCCATAGCAACCAGATTGTTTATCATAGCAACCAATAGGTTAGCTTAGGAAAGGCAAAGAGATATGGGGCTTGGTTTATTTCACTCATATTGACACAAGAAATAGTATATTATGTCACTGAATCCTACATAGCAATCAGACAGTGTAACAAATTTCGCATATATCTATCTCAGCTTAGGAAAATCAAAGTGACATGGAGGTTGGTGACACGGGGAACATTATATTATGTCACTGACCCCTTCACAGCAACCCGAGTGTTTACCATGGCAACCACTTTGGTAAAGCCTTATCTTAGTGATGGTTACGGTTTCTCGCTGTGACATTGACGTTTTAAACGGCATCAGTACAAGCCAACATCAAAGTTTGCGTGCAATCTAGTTGATTTTGTTCTAAAGCGTACATTTTAGTTTTAAAAAGTAAATTGTGTACTGTTGCTGAAACAAGAGCAGGGCATTTTTCATGAAATCATGTGAAATCATGGGAAAAATTTGTGATAATGAGCTAAACTGCACCACCTCGAAAGCAACTAGGACACATCCAATTATTTTTTTATCATGACTCTATTCTAAAGCCATTTCGATACAGCTATCAACCTTAAAATACACAATGATCCCATTAACAAACTCCTACCGAGACTGTAGAGGCTGAGCGCTCCGTAGTCAAAGAAGTAGCAGATGTGAAAGGCCTCGGAGGACATTGAGCTGAAGGTGTGAGCGCAGCTGGAAGTGAAGGGGTATAGGCAGATCACCAGCATGTAGACCAGTAATGGCCACGTGAAGCTATCTGACAGGAAGTCCAGATTCGCCCATAGAAGACAAAGGCGCCACACAAAGTACCTGAGAGCACAGAGCAAATTATGTATTCATTTATACATCCTATATCACTATAGTGCTTCCCACTAATCAGACTGGGATTTAAGCTCCAACACTGATCTAACCAGTAATGTTTCCAGCACAAAGCATTTAGTTCCTGTGTGTGAAATCTAATACAGAGTGAACTCTACTTAAAGGCGAAATGATAATGAAGCAGATCCTCTAAGCTGACGGCTACTCGTTCTGGCACTCGGAGGAGATCACATGTGTAACTGGGCACTTTACCAAGTTGGCAGGAAGTGGGTCCAGATATTGACTGTCTCGTTGGTCAAATGAAAACTGCTGATAATGCAGTCCAGCGCTGAGCTTCTGGGGTGGCGGTAACCTGACATGATTCCATCCTCTCGAAACACCTGTAAAAACGAAGGATCAGGATTCATACTTAAATATAAATATATATTGTGTAGACAATTAAACGAGTTTAATTAGTGGCTCAATGAACAAAATAACCATTTCCAAACCCTTATTTAACTCCATAACATGAAATTAAGGTTAATAATGTAACTTAGATCACAAAATCTACAGTTTTACTCAAATTGGTTGAAGCAAAAATGAACAAAAACTAGTACATCTAGTGTTTTGTACGAGCACATTCATCTTTAAAGACAGCACCAGGTCTTCTAGGCATGAAATAAACAAACTAGCGACACATTGCAGCATCTATCTTTTTTCATTCTTCAAGAAGAACCTCTTTTAGAGCCTGGTGCTGTATGGAGAGCGATGCTTAACGTGTCTCTTCAGGAGGTGTTTGATTGGGTTCAGATCAAGAGAAACTTGGCCTTCAATCTCCTTCACCCTGTTCTTCAGAAATGCAGCATTAGCTTTAGACATGTGTTTTGGATCTTCTCCTTCAATATAGAGCATAACATTCTTGATAGCATCAATGAAATGCAGCTCCCCACATAATGACACTGCCACCACCATGTTTCACTGTAGTCACCAGGCATTTTTCTTTGGAATCCTCACCTTCACAGTTTTTTTCCTGTGTCCTGTCCAGCTCAAAAGCCATCACATGGAAGAGTAGATGCTTTGCTTGAGTTGGACAGTTTTGTAATCTCCAGGGGAGTAAAACACCTGGTGGGGTGTTTCCTCCTCTGGATTGAAGCAGTGAATGTATTTAGTTATTTATTAGTTGTATTTCCCACGGACGAGCTTACATTAATTGCGTCAGGACAAGGGGGTGTTAAACGGAAAGGGGGAGTGGATAAGGGAATGGAGAAGGTGAGTTTTAATATTTCTTCATATTTTTTGCATTGTAAAAGTGATGAATTCCCACAATATTACCCGCGAACCACGGCGTGACATCATCTTCCCAGGCCTATTACCACAGCAAAAACTTTAATATCTAAATCTCTCTTAAACGTCCCTTTTACCATCTGTGAGGGGCATAAAGCCCAAAAAAAGCCTAGCAGGGGCAAAGAAAATGCAAACAAAGTGGTAAGTGCACTCCCTTCATGTGTGAGGCTTGTGAAGTGCATCAGAAAGCGTCACAAGTCCTCCCACAGCTCCTGAGTGCAGTACAATACTGTTGCACTGTTAATAGCTCGTGTAGTATCTAGTTTTGGATTTTGTATCTATACATATATATATAAACACACACGGACCATAAATACTTTATAAATTTTAGTGTCTCTCAAAAACTAAGAATGAATTCACTAAGAATAAATTCACTGTGGTTTAAAAGTATTTTGTGCAACTTTTTTACATTTACAATTTTGAGAGAATTTGAAATGTCTGTATTTAGAAAAAATCTGTGGAATAGTTTTGACACTTTCTTCAGTTAATATTGACCTAACTCCATATATATTATTAAAAATTGCTAGGATATAAGGGTTATATTGGTGTATGAGAAATTAAAATACTCCAAAAAATGAAACTGATGAAATAATAAACTATGCTCTGGCAAACTTGGTTCTGAAAACAGTGATCCTTGACCCTAGTCCCAGTAGTCTTCATCTTCTTCAACACGGGCCCTAGTGTGCCGTTTTGTGCCTGTAGATGAGGCCTACTTAATGGATGATACCTATTCATGACCTCTGCAGGGTGCGCTGTATGGAGTCATGGGGAATGGTCGCTCCAGTCTACTGTTTTAGCTAACTGCAGTTAATTTGCATTTCCTCAACCATTCTCATTGGAAGACACTCCCATCCAGATGTTAACTTCCCTGCCCTTCCATCTTTATTAAATTTCTGGATCACTTTTGCAACAGTATTTTGACTGAAACGAATAGCTTTGCTGATCTTCTTTGTAGTTCTCAACTTTTTCCTGTAAAAAAAATCTCCTTTCTCAGATTTTGTGACATTTATCTTCCATGGGGAGTCATTGCTGACAGCATGAAATCGGAAGAGCTTTTCTTTGTTAAATGCCCTTTTATAGTCCCCTGTTTGTTGGGCACCTCTTAAATTAATCATTAGATGTCGATTCATTCGAATTTTCTAGTCTTTAGAGCAGCTTTTCTTCTACGACTATAATTGGGGTGCACTCATTTTTACAACATGTACTTCAATACATTTTTTAGGAATTTTTCTGTGTGTGCAAAACATTTGTGGGAGTATCTTGTAGTTTCTCTTAAAAAATGTTGATACTGAAAGGAAACTAAAGTTTTTTTCTGACAAATGTAGTGGGGTGTAGTCATAAATGCTGAGAACTGTACTTAGTTCAGACTAAATAACCTCTAAAGAGGAGTATGGGCAATTATTATTACAGGAAACATATCTAAGAGAGAATAAAAAGTGACAGAACAGTGATAATAGAGGGGAGAACTACCACTTATTTTATCACACATTTGCACACCAAAAGCTGCTTATTGTTTACACCATGAGGAGTGCAGGGCCTGTGCAACACACTTCTGTGCATGAGGATCCTAAATCTGCAGGATTTATTTATTACCTTCAATGTGTGAGTTCCCTGTTTTTGCAAATAATGGGATTTCTTTAAACAGTGGAAAGACTAGGCCTAAAACGTCTTGGAATAAAGAATCTGTCAAAATGTAATATTATTCACAGTAAATTTGTTGACATTGTATCATTAAGACGTGTCTAATAAAAGTCTTGTTAAAAAGGGAATTACAACAAAATCTAAAATCTCCACAGAAAACAGGACTTGCAAGCCTTGCATTCTCAGCCCTTTTCTGCAATCTCTCTGGAAATGCCTTGGGGTTGGATTCTTTAGAGCCGATTAAAGAAGAATTGAAAGCCGCGTCTCGCTGCGGCTGGTTCTACTCTCTCAGCCTGGAGCTTTTAAGCAAACGCAGGATTTCCCAGGGATTCCCTTCCACAGGAACAGTGCAATATTCTCTGCAAAATCTACATGTTAGCGGACACATAATAATAGTTCATTCAGAGAGTTGGTGGTTGGTGGCTTTAATACCTTCTTTTAACTCTCTTGGCGATATTGTCTTTTTTTTTTCAATCTATTCAGTGTCCCGCTTAGCTCCAGTGACATGCAGTCGGGGAGGCATTATCAGAATATAAAATAAATTAAAGTATAGAGTTAATATATTTATATATTATCAGCAACGTGTACATTATAACATTTTTTCTTTTTAAATTTGCTATTTTGGATGTTTTTTTTTTTCCTCAAAATCTGTGAATTTCACATTTACCGGAATTCAGATACTGAGAAGAGACGGTGACACTGATACTGAGAATAGCCCCTCCCTCGGACTGCATTGTTCCGACAGTTTGTATATTAATATTCTTTCAATAAGTTGAATTTACCTAGCTTAGCTAAAGTATTTTCTCAAGCCAGGGGGCGCTGGCGATACAAGAGACAGAATTATTCATAGTGGATTGCCTTTCTTCACTAACAGACTTTTAAAATGGAAACAACCCTTCTACAAACAAGTTATCTTTTCTTCAGAAGGAACGGGGCATGGACTTCTTTTGTAAGTCGATAATAACATTTCTTTGTGATTTTTTTTGTATATGGAAAAAGTATTATTTATTAGCTACCCTGGCTCATACGCTTGCAAATCTGACGTCTTAGGTAAGCATAGATCATTGAATCTGATTAGAAGTATTTAAATCCAGAATAATCAGGGTTTTTTTGTTCAGAAAGACACGGCAGCGTCTCGATCGTAACATTTCATTGGATGCTTGTGGTGAAATCTCTGCATTTGCAACTGAAAACCTTTAAGTTTGGTACGTTTTTGACACGAAAAGAAGCCTCTGTGTTAGTTACCCTGTGCCAGGTGGAAATCTCTAAACCATTACTTCATGTAACCACCGCCCCGTTCTCACCTTTGGCACCTGGTGGATGTCGAAGAGCTGTGGTAGTCTGAGGCTCAGCATGTTCCCGGGCAGGCAAAGAACTTCCCTCCCAATCTGACAGGCCTGCTTCAGTCTGTCCCGGCCTCCCCGACACAGGACGCACCAGAGCGGACACTCCAGACCCTGGGATGGGCCCCCTTCCCCAGCCTCCCACCTCACACACTGAGCCCAGCCCCAGCCATGACCCTCTCCAGCGCCCCGCCAGGCAGGAAACACTGCAGTGACAGAGAGAAACTGATTACAGCGCACTGAAGAGTTTCATTTCCTGAACTATTTAATACGTTCCTCATAAATTCCTGTCTGCTGATCAAGGAGATCGTCTTTTTCTAATCAATTCTCATAACATTTAACAACGCACTTTACAGACGTTATAGTTTGTGCCTAAAGTAAACTTTTTTTCATAAGTTTCAAGCTCTTTTTGAGCCCACAGCACCTCTCAGTTGGTAGAAAAACTATTAGAATCTCTCGAGATCCATCTGCTCCACTCATGCATGGAATTAAAGATTAACAGCCGGGTAAGTGGAATATTCATGAGCTCACAATCAGTTTATAAACTTTACAGTGCATTTACAATAGTATGCTAAAGTTTGGGCACCCCTTGTAAATTGGCATGATATCTGAGAAGTAAATATGCAAGAATTTTTGTAACTAAATTAAGTATGTGCATAAACCTATCATTTTGTTCATTTCAATACCTTTAGCACTAATTGTTAGAACTCAAAATTGCTTTGGTGACCTCAGTGACTCTTGACCTTCCTACACAGGTGAATCTTCTTTAAAGAGTAGCCCCAAAACCTCAAAGCAACTGACAACAATGATTGTTGATCGTCGTGGTTTATACAGAACGCTCTTAGAGATTTAAACTCTCGGTTTCAAGTGTGAGGAACATTGTGCAGAATTGGAAGACTAGAAGCACAGTTCTCCCTGAATGGTGAGAACAGTCACAGACAACCCACAGACCAGCAAAGACCTACAACTTTCATCTTGCTGCAGATGGCGTTGCTGTGCATCGTTCAACTATTCAGCGCAAGGAGATGCGGGATGAATGATGTGAAAAAAGTTCATAGTTGAGATATGCTGAAGCACATTATAAAAAGGCAGTGGGGAAAACAATGGCGGAGAAACAACACAGTATTCCAATGAAAACACTTGTTGTCAACGGTAAAATTTGCTGGTGGTTCCATCATGCTGTGGGGCTGTGTGGTAAGTGCAGTGACTGGGGATTGTTGAGGTTTTCATGGATTCCACACATAATGTGGAATTCTAGATTCTAGAGGACAATGTCCAGAAATTTGTAGAGAAAATGTCCAAAGATGAAGTCTACTGCACATCTACTGCAGCTTTCAGGGAATGGCCATCTCAATTACCTGACCTTAATATTATTTAACATTTATGGTGTGATTTAAAGTCTGCTGTTCATGCTCAGAAACCATCAAACCTCACTCAACTGGAAATGTTTTGTAAAGAAGAATGGAAGCTATAGAAAGTGTTAAGAGGCTGTTATTTCTGCAAAACAATGCCAAAATATTGTGTTTTTTTATTTTTTTTTTGTGGTGCACATTCCTAATTTTGTTTAAATAATTTGACTGACAAGGGAGATAAGGGGCACCAACAGTTCAACTGAAATAAAAACATCTTCTAAAGTACTTTCATACAATAACGTCAAATTTTCTTTAACACTCTGAGGGGAGAACTGTTACGTCACCTTTAGAGAACCATCACTACAATAATCCACTTTAACTCATTCGGTTAAAGCTCTCCTTCACATGCCTCAGCCCAGACTTCCTGTTTCAACTGAACGCACAAGTGTTCTCTGAACCTGAGAGTACGGTTTCATTCAACCATGCATCTCCTTGAACCTCCAGTGGTTTCAGTACCTGCCTCTTTCTCTGTCGGGGTGTGTTCCTAGCGGTGCGTAAGGGCCGATCGAGGGATCTAGAACAGAATGTGCTCTGTGAGGGTCAGCGAGTTGACTTAAACGGGGAGCTAGCTTTCTGCACATGGGCAAACTCTGCATGAGCTAAACGAAGCAGACGAAAAGACTTCAGTGATGCCTTAACACTGCAGGCTTTCCTTTTACACAATGGATTTCACCGCAGCTTAGCCGTAGTCATAAACAGCAGTAAATCAAGCACGGCAACAGCAAAAACCTTGAAAAACTCAAAATCACAATCGCTCTTGATAAATGGCCGTTGTTATTATTATTATTCAGTGACATTAACCTAGAAAAATCAAGATCTTGGGTCTATTTTTTGATAACAATAGAACGCTTGAAGGCTACATATTTATTAAACTGTATTTTATCATCTTTTAGGAGACAAGGGTTCCCAATCTCAGATGGATAAGAGCTACTTCATGCTGTTATGACCTCATCCCTTCTAACGCTGGCTGATAAACAAACGTATGAATGAGAAACAAACGTCTTCTGTGAATTAGCCTGATTCTGTCTGAACAGAAAGAAAAATAGCAGAGCTACTGTGTTTTTTTTGTCTATTCAGAAAAGTATAACTTGCTAACTTTGGGGGTTTTTGAGCCCTACACCATTAAATCATCATAAAATATAAAGATGGGGTATAGTAATATTCAATCTGGTAGTAAAACAAACGTGTTTGCATTAGTGTTCACACAGAGACTTTCAAGATAATTTGACTTGTTTGTTCACAATGTATTGTAGCAGGTGGCGAGAGACACAGACACACTGGCACTGTTCAAAGATGCACAGGGCATTTATTAATATAGCGCATATTTAAACAAATAATAAAAAAGAAAAGACACTCGTCGTGGCGATGAAGGTGATTGGGAGTAAACCAGCCGTGCTCCGGGGTGCCTCAACCCAATCAGTCCAGTAACGTGTGGTTTTCCAGCCAGAGGTATGAGATGTCCTGTGGCTGGTTCCTCTGTGATCCCCAGGGTTCGAGCTATTGACGCGCCTTTTGTGCCATGGGGGGCCCAGAGCGCTCCAGAAGCCTTCTCTCGGGTGAGTAAAGTGACTAAATATGGTCGGTGGGCAGGGAAGGCTTAAAACTGGCTAAGGAACAGCAAAACTCTGATACCAACGTTGAGGTTGAGAAATAGTTTCTGGAAAACGCAAGATTGAGCAAAGCAACAAGACACAAGATAGTTATATGGCATCAACGGGGTCTCACCCAAACAAAGATATCAAAGCAGACTGGAATTTAAACATCTACTGTTCACACACTTTTGAAGAACCACAAAGAAATGGAATTTGTAAAGCGTATGAGAGTTACACAATAAAACGTAATAGTGATAACTGAAAGTTGTCAAAACCACAAATTCTGTCCATTTTCAGTTACGTCACAATAAGGTGTTTTGAGTTACGTTGTCTTCAGTTTGTTTTAAGTTACAGTTGACTTCGCATTATTCCGTGTAGTTTTGAGAAGTTCAAGTTACACAAGTGTGTGGAAGGAGTGGGCGTGCTTTCACTGCTTTCTGCAATCAGATACACTTCACAGAAACATACCATTGGACTGTATAAGCATGCTACATGTGCATTTTTGTAAAATCACAACTTTTTTGATGCGAATCACAACTTTTTTGATGCGCATGCTAGGAACTGTTTGGAAAATACATTCCATCATAGTTTATGAGCATTATTTTCTCATCGGAAAAAAAGTTTATCGCATTATTTTTTATACAATATTCCAAATTGTGGATAAAAATAGGTGGATGGAAACGAAGCTATGGTACGTTTGAGAGCAGCATGAATACCGCTATGTTTTGTTCATTTTCGTCTAGTGACTCATGGTTAATATTTTAGAGATGAACCATTCCTTGAAACTGAAACGAGCAAATCTGATGCTGAACGCCGCTCGTTTGACTGGCTTGCAGTCCATTCATGGAATATGTGCTCACTATTTCATGGGCCAGTGTTGATTTTGTGGATTAGCGGATGGAGGAATGTCTGTCTGCTCCATCAGCTGTTTCTATGGAACTCAAACACAAACATAATTCATCTGACACTGGATCTTACAAAGTTCTACCCATAACGCCCTTTGGGAAATCGGTCATTCTGACACAAGAGCTTGCAAATATTTCTCATCCCCAGTTCAAATGAATGCTAAGGCATATGTTGCTGGTGGGTGGAGATGTTTAGATTGCCGTCTGACTAACCAGGTCCACTGCGACACACCATTTTGAGCCCAAACAATATGACACTGGAGATGTTTGTCTATCAACAAGAACCGTTATTGTCTCAACTCTGTGACGCAAGCCAGATCGAAACAAAAGCACATTTTATTCTCAAGTCTGGATTGTGAAAGGCAACATTATGCATATGAAGAGGGCGAGATTTAAAAGGCATTGGTAAAAATGTAAGAATCAAATGCAAAATTGGCAAAAACTCTCTTCAGATTGTCAAAAAGTAATTTCTGGAAGCAAAAGTAGACAATTTAAAAAGAAGTAAGTATATTTTCTTTAGATGTCAATGGTAAAGGACGGATCTATGGGTTATCTTCAAGATTAAAATGATTTAATACTTTATAATGTAATTTATTCCCATTAAAACCGTCTGACATTATAATTCAAATTATTATTAAAAGATTCTTTCATGGACATAAATCTATTTTTTTTTTTCATTTTAACTTTAAAATTATTTCCTGATTTGTCAACCATGATATTTAACAGTAGTTTAAAATCATTCACTAGGGATGGGCGATACCACATTTTTTGGATTCGATATGATAACAATACTGCTTGGACAAAATAAAACGATATCGATACTACAAAAAAAATCTAAGATAAATACTGTTCTATGGACGAACCACAACCAAATATTAAAATTAAACAACTTTAATGAACTTCATTAAAGTAAATCAGCTGAACGAGAGCAGTAAACAATGTGTAATATGATTTACTAACATCTTAAATGTGCACTGTATTAAAAATGTATATGTTAAAAATTATGAGGAAAAAGTAAAGCCTTGAAAATATAATTATCATATGCACATACAACATATTTCCTCTGGTAAGGGAGAATTACCCAAGAAGGAGGCATGTCAGTCCTAATACTATAAATTAGATTAAATAAATGTTAATGTTACAAGGAAGTAAACTTTAGAGGCAAGATTTACACTGATGATATTCCACCTAAAAAATGAAAAAGTGAAAGTGTCTAAAAGAGGGAGAGATTTGTTGACGGCAAGCGTGTGCTCCTCCATAAAGTTGTTATTGACAAGGCTAGCTAGCTAGACGGAGGTGGGTTTCTCGCACTCTGATTGGATGGATGAGTCCATTCAGCTGTGCCAGAGGGGGTGTTTAGCAACACAAATGAAGGTAGTGATAGAACAATATAGAACACTTTCTCCTGTTTTTATGTTTGGAATAATGTATTAATAAGTACCGATACTTTAGTCATTATATCGGTACCCAAAAAATGAGGGGAGAGTATCGATATATCGATACCACAGTATCGATACTCACCCATTTCTATCATTCACTCATTTTTCAACCCATTTATTCCCTTTTGGGGTCACAAAGGTTTCCAGCGCACATTGGGAGAGAGGTGAGGGTACACCCTTGACAGGTCGCCAGTCCATCACAGGACAACATTACGGGGAATGGCCTTCTAAATGGAAGGCCACAGTGCTACCAACTGCGCCACCATGCCGCAAAGTTTAAAATCGTTGTGATGTAAAATTTTTATAGCATTTTTTGGTCATTTTATGGTTTAAAAAAAGATAAAACAAAAGCCAGAGACATTTATTATGGATACATAAATGAGTGCAGTGTTTTTAGATAAACACTTTCATTTTTTAGGTAATACTTGTGAGAAAACAGTTGGTTACAATTGTATATGACCATTAAAGTCAAATTTCAGGCTTGATTTTTGTGTAGTCTGGCCTACAATTCAACTTTTGTTACACCTTGGTTCTGAATATTACCATAGAAAGGTCAATAATAAGCTAATAGTGCCTTTACCAGAACCGGAGCATGGTTGAAAATATTTCCTAACAGTAAGAGCATGACTGAGCCAGTTTGGAGAGTTGCATTAATAATGTTTTAGAGCAAGAAAACAGGAGGTTTTGGTTTGCTACTGTTTTACAATCATTTCTTTCCTCTAATTTCCTGGAGTTGGCAAATCTGTCATTCTTTCTCTGATTCATGATTTTGTCATAAGACTGGACTCAACTGAAAGCGGAGTATGTATATGAACACATCAGGAGCTGTACACCCCTCCCATGAGTCTTAAACATGTGACGCTCAAACATGTTGTCCTGTCTGTACATGATGTGATGAAACGGCCCAGATTGTACGCATACACAAATGTCATCATTATACATTAAACAGCTAAACTGGGAGAACAGCATTTGAGACACTGCTTTAAAAAAAGTGAATTGTGCATGAGACTTGGACTTGCAAGCTTTTACTGATCACCAAATAGGCAAAAAACTGTCTGAGCATTATTTATTCCCTCCACATTCACACACTCCTGGTGAAAACCCTGGGGCAGCCTGACAGAATGTGGCTACCATTTCGCAACTACGGCCTCCTGCCCACCACCAACCACACTCCGGTTAAAGAACGACCAACTACCACCACTGCACCACTTGTAACCCTTTAACTACCTCTGCAGACTTCTGAGGATTTATTTCAAATACACAATGGTTTGTAAAGGCACAGTTCATAGTACAGATAAAATCTAAAGCTCATTTTGCATCTAAGCTCTTCTTTTAACACTCTCACGTAAAATCTTGCATTGTTAACCATTCTTTTGAACATTAAAGTTATATTACATTTTTAGAAAACTAAATAATGCATATAATTTCTAAAACCATCAATAAAACATTTCTATGTATTTTCTCTTTGAATTTTGGATAAAGCAGCTCTCCATTTATTTACACAAAAAATTATTTTCAATCAACTAATGCACATAAAATCTAATTATTGGGTTAGATTCCTTTTTTATTTTAAATTATATATCCAATATTTTTACCATGAAAAACATGCAGTTGAAATGACTGAAATTTAATTATAGATAGAATAACACTATTCTTTTTTTTTTACAAATGCAGATGTTCCATCTGAGGTAATTACGTAGCATCTAGCACCAGACCCTGGTTGACATTTACATTTATGCACACAGTCAGATCCGGTTTTGTAGACATGTATTCTGGGCTCAAGTAGTGAAATATCACAGTGTCCTTTTACTTATACAATGTAATGTTTGTAAATAACTGTTAAAAAAAGAACAGATGAAGTCATGTCCTAAAGTTTTTTTTACCGATCGGAAAAAGCTCAGGTTATAAAGAATCTGGCCCTTTAAATGATCCTGAGCTGCTCATATGTATACATACATACCCACATATATATGAGTCCCTGAGTGACTGAGCAAAATAGTTCCCAGTAAAGATCAAACAGGAAAAAAACCCTTCTACACATCTAAAACCCACTACACAAGTTTCAGTATTCCCAAAGATAATCAGTATAAAACTCATTACTTTATATTTCACCAGTTTTCTACATTTATTTGGTAGTTTATTTTCACAACAAAGTACAAGCCCATTGAAACATACTGTTACATTTTTAGGCTATAATGCCCATCTATAGCAGCAATAAGAATAAAATTCAGCTGTTTGTCGTCCGTAGTTGGAGGAAGGCTGTCTGTGACACCAAAACTCCATCAAACTTCGATCTGAAGACATTATGTACTGGGTCTGTTTTCTACACTCCTCAACAGCGACATATCGAAAGGATATTAGATGGAGCTGCTCAAGAAGAAGTTTATGAAAGCGGTGGAGTGTTCTAGTCATTCTCCAGGACTTAACCCCAAATTAAACGTTTGCATCAAGTCTACGTACAACCTAAGCTAAAAAGTTTTATTTTTGCTTAATATCAGTGTTAAAAAACTAAAAAATCTATTTTAATTTGGTCTGGCCCTATGGGCTTTCATTCGGCCACGCACACCTCTTCCTCACACCTATCACATACTGTCAAACAACTGTATTTACTTTTTTAAATCATAATGACAATAGAAACTTTCCAAATTACCTTTTGTAATCCTCCCTTTAACATCAATGACAGGCTGAAGTCTCTTGGGGTAGTTGTTGTTGAGGTTCTTTATCTTCTCTGTTGGTAAAGCAGCCCATTCTTCTTGGTAATAAGCCTCTAACTCTTGTACATTTTTGCTTGAACTGCATGTTTGAGTTCTCCCCGGAGCATTTCAATGATATTGTGGTCAGGAGACTGAGATCCGCTCCAGAACCTTCACTTTGTTCTGGTGGAACCAATCACATGTGGATTTGGTCTTGTATTTTGTATCATCGTTGTGTTGAAATGTCCAGTAACATATCATGCACAGCTTCCAGAGGGCAGGTTATACTCCAGTAAACTATAACACCATGCTGTATTCATCTTACCATCAATTTTCACCAAGTTTCTTGTGCTTTTGGAGCTCAACCATCTCGAAAGCATCAGTGACCCGTCTCTGTGTTTCACAGTGGGGATGGTTTTCCATTTGTCAGTCTTTGTTGACTCATCTCCAAATGTAGTGTTTATGGCTGTGGCCAAAAAGTTACATTTGGTTCTCCTCATTCCAAATAACTTTGTTCCAGAAGTTTCAAAGCTTGTCTCTGTTTGGTGTATTGCAAGCGGCTCCTTTGTGGCAATTGCATAATAAAGGCTTTCTTCTGGCATCTCAAACATGAAACACATTTTTCTTCAAATGTTTCCTTATTGTGCTCCTTGAAACAGCCACATTTTTTTCAGAGAGCCCTGCATTTTGTGGGTTTTTCTTTGCATCCCTTACAATTTTTTCCTGCAGATGTAGCAGATTTTTTGTAGGTTTCAACAGAATCCCTCACTTTCCATTTTTTAATCAGAGTTTGAACACTGCTGATTTGCATTTACAGTTCCTTGGATATGGGCTTTGCTGTTTTAAAGAGTTGAACTGTCTTTTCCTGTAGATCTTTGATGGCTCTTTTGGTTTTCCCATCTCTCAGAATTCAGAAATATCAGCAAATCACTGGATGAAACAGGCAAGGATCTATCAGGAAACTCAGAAACGTTTTCTGCACAAACATTGATTACAAACAGCTTGAGGTGAGGATGGTTAAGTTTACCAGCCACTTGAACCTTTTTGTTCATGTTAACAAGCCATGTCAAAAAAACTTTTGATCGGGGTCATTTGGAACGTTTCTGTTATTATGATTTATTACAGTTGCTGACAATAAATAGCTTCGCCCAAACGCTGACTATAAGTGGAAAAATTTGTGTCAACATTCATATTTTCTGAAAAATGTTGCCAGGGTGTGTAAACCTATGAGTAACGTATTATCAAACACAGGATTCCAATCAACACAAATGCGCATTTGATTGTTTTTCCGAATGGAAGAGAAATAATGTCACTGATAAGTTAATTCTGAAAAATGCTGGCTGTGCATTCTTGTGGGCTTATTCTTTATGAATACAGAAAGAGTGAGAAAGGAAAAAAAGGGTGTTTCATAAGTCACTGAGTTCATAGGAAGAAGCAGAAGATACGGGACACATGTTGCAGAGCATGAGATCTGTTTATAGAAACCAACTGAACAATGGCGAGAAACATCCACATGCATTCTGAAAAGGTAACCCTGCAGTCAAACGTGCAAATATTCTACTTTTTACAATCATGTGGATTAAACAAGACTTTCGTTCTGAAGCAGAAACTGCACTACTCTATCCTTTAACTCGGGGAGTTTGAGGTTACTCGTATGCGCAAAATGAAACGCACGTTAATATATAACTTTGTGTTTTGCATAAAACAAAGACTACACCCATTGTTATAAACTAGTCACCTACATTTGAAAACATAGACCACACAGCAGCTGGACATTGTATTTTTGGACCCTTGTTGGTCTCCAACAAGGGTCACCCTTTGGCTAACACTGCTTTCTAAAAGAACTAAACACGCATGATTGCCAAATCTCAAACACATGATAGTTTCTGCTTTTTTCAGTAATTAAAATTCAAAACATGCTGCACTGTGGCTGAGCCCAAGACAACTTAACAAATGCAATATTACACTTAAGTTCTAGAGAAACACATACGTGTCACGGTCTTCATATTTTCTGGTGGAATCGTGGAAGTATGAGAGGCGGCCAGTGGGAAAGGAGACCTAGATGGATTGCTTCAGTCAGTTCAGAAGAGACTTCCAAGAGGCCCCCGGTCACATGATGCACTGGTACAGTATAGAGACAGCCTATATTCCATGTGTTCGAGGAAAAGCAGTTCTGCAAAAGCAGCCATGCTCTCCTTACACATGCTCCTGCGTCTAAATATAAGCCACTCTTTCCCATCAGGAGGAGCACAGTGTCAACTCAACACTTCCATAATTCATCTCCACTCTACACAAGTCTTTTCAACTTGAACTTGCCATTTTTATTGAGACTTCTTTTTTCTTTTCTTTTTTTTTACAAAGTGAGATTTTAAGCATACTGTTTGACTTTGAAAACTATTACGGCAGTGGGAAGTTTGTGTTAGAGAGCTTTCTCATATCATCACCAAGTTAATTTCATTATTTTGCTTGACATTACATAACAAAAGCTATTTTTCATGTTCTTCCTGCAAAACGTATAATAAAGTTCGGTGAAACCATAACACAATGCGTATAAAATGACAACATAAAGCGAAATATGGACGAAAAAGGTGTAAAATCCAAACCTTTCAACTTGATCTGGTCTAAGAGCTCATTAGCGCGTGCCAGCTGGAGATGTGAGGACGCCAGTTTGGGGAGCGAAGAGTTGCGGAAAATGTGAAAAAGAAAAGGCGAAAACGCTACAGATCCATAGCTGAGCAGCTGTATGTCCTAAAGTAGGTGGACACCACAGCCCCTACAATATTTTCGGGCTTTGTTTTGTTGAAGTCGTTCACATTCCTTGGGATAGGAAGACAAACAGCGGTGGAGATCCCACCCTCGCTCAGGAGCTCGCGCTCATTGGATGGAGACAAGAAAGAAGCTCAGTGTTTAGAGTCAGGAGACCGCCTGAACAAAGACGCCAAACCCGTCCAGCAGCCACTTAACCTGCTTTTTTTATTCTAAGAACGAAATGTACTACTAGACGATTAAATCCAGCGGTAAACGGGGAAATAAACCGTTATTCGCCCCGAATGCAGACGCTGACTGACCCGCAATGCTTCCTCTACTCCTGCCGTCACTTTCGGTCAACTGATATCTTCAACTGAAAGTTGTAAACAAAAGCAAATAACTGTTCAACTGTATCGGAACATTAGCTGAAAAAGAATGTGTAAACTAATGGTTTAAGAAAGCTGTTCCTGTTGGGCTTTGGTGGGACCAAGTCTACTTTACAGGTCCAAGTCAAGTCCAAAGCAGCTAGAGCAAGTCCAAGTCTAACGTCGCAAAATGTTAATTTCAAGTCAATTACAAAAAAAAACTAGATTGTTGATCAGTTGTTAATCGTAAATGTAATTTAATTGTATTTCACCCTAAAATGCCGAAACCCTAAGCATTATCCTAAAAAAATAGAATTAAATGTTGAGGTAAATGAAATGTCTGCTGTTAAAAACTGTTGAGCCAACAGTTCTCAAACAAAACAAACATCTAAAATGCAGAAACTCTCGAACGAAAAAGTATGCGTGATGCAAACTTTCAGAATGAAATGTTAATTGGTTATTATTCAAGTCTTTCCAAGTCAAAGGGGTCAAGTTGTGAGTCGTTGAAGTCAAAGTTCAGTGGCAGGTCTTTTGCCATATTGTCCAGTCGAGTCTCAAGTCACCAAATGAATGACTCGAGTCCGAGTCATATGACTGATGCATAGAAACTCTCCTTAAGAACTTTGGACACACACACACACAGTACTTTATACATTATTTACAGTATTAACAAAATCCAACGCACAAACAAAAAACAGCAGCAATTCAGGAAACTACACGTTTGAGTTCTCCCCAGAGTGGTTCAATGATAGTTAGCTCAGGAGAATGGCCATTTTAGAACCTTCACATTGTTCTAATGACACTTGGTCTTGGCCTTGTGTTTTGGTACATTGTAATGTCCAGTAAAGTGTTGGAATGTCCAGTCACGCCCCATGGAAGGAACTGTTTTGGATGGAACGCTGCTGGCAGGTTGTTATTCCAAACTTCTTGAAGAACTAACACCAGATCTTCAGAGGATGCAGTAATATCATATTCACGGTCATATAAAACTTGATGATGTTAACATAAGGTCTATGTTTCAGTCACGTGAAGTGACTGCACTTCTCAGCATTGAAAGCACCATAAATCATGACCAAATCTCCAATTGTAGCAGAAATGCCACCCCAAGCATTCAAGGGACCACCACCATGTTTAATTTTCTGGCTCTCCAGCCCTTTGACAAGATGTCTTCTGCTACAGCCAAATATTTCAACATCCATCAGTTCAGAGAGCATCATGAATCACTTGGCCTTGTTCCCATGTCAAGGCTATGGATTTTGGCCTTAAAGGTGCTTCTCAGTCAAGCCATCGCTAGTTTTACGCAGATGTGCAAAAGCAATTAAACATGCACCTCCCCCCAAAAAAAGAGTAAAGCTTGGATTTACATTGCTTTTTGGTTAAACATGCTCTTTTTCACTCACATTTCATTTTCTTGCAGTAAACTATAATGGCGTCTGCTGTGTTGGACATTGATGATTAAACAATTATTGTCACTCAAACGTCAAAAAGAGAAGACGTTTGTTGTCTTCGTTCTTGCTAGTGTTTATGGTGCAGACAATTGGATATGATGCTACTCCTGTGAACTACTAAACTGACCAATCACAGAACCTTCAACCCCCGTCAATGTGCAGGAGGGTCTTCGCATCATCTGTAAAGAACATGCAAAAGACTCAAGATGGAAGCATAACCACACAATAACTATTTCATGTGATAACTACGTTTAAGTATATCATGTGATTTAACAATGTCTAAGTTAAATAAAGCAGCATTTCTGTTAAATCTTCTGAAACCTTTGCTTCAAAGCCTTTTTTTCAGTTTAGAATTAATATTGTCTCTTCCACTTCTGACCTTGACAAGACACTGTCTTTCTAAACCTCACCTTGGCAGCAGAGCAGCAGTTATAAGCCTTCTACACAGCTGTAAGTGTGATCCTTAGCAGCTGTTTGGTATAATTGGTTGACTATAATCCTATAAAATCCCTGACTGTGCAAATGTAGTATCTTCCACAGGTTACAGCCGGTCATTGCATTGGCCTTAAAGAAAAAAAAAAAAGTCTCTTTCCACAAGCAAAACAGAGCCGGGAATTCTCATGGCAGTGTGGCCATGCTGTGTTTGCCAGGGAACTAGTTACAATGGCACAAAGAGACCCCAGCAGAAGGCCCAGCGCCAGTGAGGGCACGAGACAAGGAATGCAGCTGAATGAGGGCAACAAGACCTACTTAGTTTGGAAGGAGAAACCCTGAAATGAGAGACAGAGGAACATTTAGCCTCAAGACTTCCTCCATAAAGCTATAACATATGTATGTTAAAAATGCAAACAAGCTGTACACGGAAAACACGCCAAGCGAGAACATTTTCAACTGAAACCTTTTATTATGTAATGCACAGCCTAAAACGCACTGGATTCCTTTGCACTATGCAACACAGGACAGAAATGGTGAGAATGTGGTGGCAACTGGTGCAAAAACAAGACTTGCAACGTAAAATCTCAAGTTTTGAGTTAAACAGAAATATTTCCGTCACCAAAACCAAGAGAGGTGCATCCTGCAACTCCAGAGCCATTTCCTTCTTAATCTGTCTGTTCAGGCTAAATTTACAAAGGCAAGTATATCACATAAAAAACAAAACCTAATTAAAAGCAATCATCCGTCAGACTTCCTGCCCATTTACATAACAACACAATATGCCACAAAGTCACACAGCAAAAAAGAACAAGAAAAAAAAACAAGATGTCTGCTGGGGAAAGCCACAAAACAACTCCTCAAAAAGAGGTGTAAACCCTTAACCCTGAATCCTTCATGACCCTATGAGCCATAAGTAAATGCTAGACAGGATTCCAGCTTGATCGGCGGATATCCACGTGGCAGTGCAGATCCCCAAAAGACGAAAGAAAAACCTTGTTTTATATGTTTCAAAGTACGGGTTTCTTTCATGACATGAATGGACATGAAATCTGGTTCTCTCTCATCACATACACACTCATTTCACCAGTATGTATCTGTCTGTTTGTTTGTTTATGCTGCCGGAGCGGCGCTTTGAGATCTATTTCTCCCAATCACTTCTGTTAAGCCTCCAGCATCGGGAGAGGAGGATGCTCTGTGTCTCTTCTTTCGCTGATCATTCCTGGAACTCCGTTCGTCCCACACTCCATCTTTTGAATTTTTTTTGTGCTGGAGACACAGATACAAACAGTGAGGGAGAGAGCGAGCAAGGAAGCGAAAGGGGAGTGAGTGTATGATCAGCCGAATGCTGAGTCGACCCCCTCCGCCCGGTCTCAACCCATCTCTTTCCACTGACGGTAGAAATCAATGACGTTCTTCAGCTCCATGCCAGCTGATGCCACCGCCTGCACGGCTGCCTGCACACATAACAGGATAAACTCCTTTAAACAATAACCATTAAGTACTTCCAAACTGTTTAAGCCTCACTTTTGTTCAACAGATATTCCAGAAATTTCACAAATCAGCAGCATTTTTATTCCTAAAGTATGTGAAAAGTTCACGCTAATCAATTGTTTATGGTCAAACAAAGTTTTCCCTCACCTTTGCAAACTCAAAAAATGGCCAAAATTTGTTGACATTTACAAATAAAAATGACAAATTTAACACAGAGCTGTTAACCCTTAGAAGTCTCTGTACCAATCACAGCGGCTGTTTTTCAATTAAGTAGGAATGCCTCAACACAGCCAAATGTAATATATGTGTAGGTTTCAAAAAGGTTATTAGTTTTGATATTTTGTGTTTTAAACGAACATTACAAGAGTTATGACTTGTAATTTGCAAGGTAATTTCTTCTTACAGGCCACAAACCAGTGCCATCTAGTGGTGAAATGCAGAAATAACCTTTAGAAGAGCAAAACCTGTGATATGGCTTGTGTTTTTAAAAGCTCTGACGCACAAAATAAAAATCAGAGTAGCACAAAAAGTACTTGGAAGAGTAAAAGTTTTAGGAGATGTTCACCTGGTTTTTATACAATTATCACATTGTTTTAACCTTGACTTTGGGATTAATGAATTTAAACACTTGATTTTTGTTTAAAAAAAAAAAAAACTTTTTTTTCCTCAATTTTGCAGTGAAAATGCACCCATTTGGTGGAATGTCTTTCAAACAAAACTAGTCTAACATATTTTATCTTAAACGCATGACGGACCTTCATAAAGGAGGATCGTTCGCTCATCTCCTCCAAGGAATGCCCAGTCAGGATGGTCACCATGCCTGTAGTGTCTTCATCTCCACCACTCTGAGATCCAGTTAGCTGACGACAACTGTCCACCATCTTGAACAGGTGCCTTTATACCAAAAGGATAAGTTCAGAGAAAGATGAAAACCAGCCATTGATCATTAAACGTGTGTGATTTACCAGGCTTCGATGTCCTGACGCTTTAATTTGTCCCTCTCAAAGTTTCTTCCTGACTCTTTCTGACAGCGGATGTATCTGTTGTGTAAATAAAACACACACCGATGTAGTGGACCCACACCGGTTCAAACCAGCTTTCAACATCAGAGGTTCACCACAATTACCTGTTGCCTTTTCGAAACTCTGTCTCGAGGAAGCGGATGCCATCCCGGGCTCCAGAGTTGTCTTTCTTCAGCACATCCAGACCATCAATCACTACAAGAGACCACAAGTCAAGCATTTTAGTGTAACCGAACCTGCTCCTGACCATCTTCGGGAGGAGTGTTTGAGATTCAGTGCTCAGCGAAAATGAGGACACTCCCTTTAAAAAGCATGAATTTAATTAGTAGCTCAATTTCCATTTATTTTTAAACATTTATTTACCTCCATATCAGGAAATTGAGGCTAATAATCAAACTTTAATCGCAAAATCTTCTTTTTTTTTTTTCAAATTGATTGAAGCAAAAATTGTCAATAGAACACAGGTGTTCTAATGGGTTCAGATAAGGAGACACTTCAATCTCCCTGTTCTTCAGAAATGTAGCAGTAGCTTTTGTCGTGTATTTTGGATCATTGTTGTGATGAAAAAGTGCATGGAGTGATGGCAGCATCTTCTCCTTCAGAATAGAGCAGAACATTGTTGAGTTCATGAAGCCATCAATGAAATGCAGCTCCTAAACACCAGCAGCACTCCTGCAGCCCCATATAATGACACTGCCAGCACCATGTTTCACTGTAGGCACCAGGCATTTTTCTTTGAAATCCTCACCTTTACAGTTTTAAAACCATTAGTTCCGAAAACAGAGATCTTTTGTCTCATCACTCTAGAGCTTAGAGTCCCAGTGGTCTTCCTCTTCTTCAGCATGAGCCCAGTTTTATTTTCTCTCTACATGTTAACTCTGGGTGCCGTCATTTCACGCCACAATGCATCTCATCATCGATATAAATGATTTAAAACTGTATCTGCTGATTGTCCAAAACTCTGCAACAGATGTTTAGATGATGTCAAAAGTCAGCTGTCTCAAAACTTTTTACACCTAAATGAGGACAAAACAAATTAAATGTGTTTGCCGGAAGATGCACCCCCTGACCCTCATGTTAGAAGTGCTGTTAAAAATCTGGGAGTTCTATTAGACGACTCTTTCAAATATGACCAGCTCATTTTCTCTGCGGTGAAGGCAAGCTTTTTTAAGCCTCGCCTTCCGTTTTTGAGTGATAGTAAACTGGTGAAAGCAGTTCATGCATTTATTTGTTCACCCTTAGACTATTGCAATGCCCTCCAAGCGGGAATACAGCAAACCAGTCTACACAGAATGCTGCAGCCAGCCTTCTTACTGGCACCAGAAAACATGAGCACATTACACCTATTCCGTACTCACTGCACTGGCCCCAGTAAGTTTTAGAATTGAGTATAAAGTTTTTATTTGTTTTTTATGTGCAGTGAATAGTATTACCCCATCCTATTTTTGTAAGATTTTAACCCTTCAGCAATTGTAAGATGGTTGAACTTCCATATTTCTTAAATATTAGGAACAGTTTTGCTAAAGTATTTGACTGATATGTAAAGCTTTGCTGATCTTGAAGCCCTTTTCTGTAAAGAAACGATTTCATTTCTCAGATTTTGTGGCATTTTTCTTCCATGGAGAGCCATTACTGACAGCATAAAATGGAAGGGGATTTTTTTTTGTAAAGTACTGCTCTTTCATACGTCACCTGTTTGCTGGACGCCTCTTAAATGAATCACTGGTGGTTGACACCTGTTCTTTCGATTGTTGTCGTCTTAAGTGTGGCTTTTTTCCTAAGACTATAATTAGGGTGCACTCATTTTTTGCAACATTGTCTTAAATAAAATGACTTTTTTGTGTGTGCACATGAAGAAATTGTGTTTGCAATCAATGGCTCACATTTGTGGGAGTTTCGTATAGTGTCTCATAGAAAATGTTGATTTTGTAAGGAAACTAAAGGTTTTCTGACATGTGCAGTGATCAGCATATATGACTACACCCCAATACATTCCAATTATCTTCGCAAAGATGTGAGAAATCATTGATTTTGTGATTGCTCCTAATTATTGTTAGGTGTCAGACCTGTGCGAGGGATGATGATGATGAAGCAGCCACTGGCAGCAAGCTGTCGGATGAGCCCCAGGTGCTGGCAGAGAACAGCTGCGTCTGGAACCAGATACGGAGACATGGAGGACTGGGCTTTGGGCTGTTGTAGACTGCCCTCCAGCTGAGAGACCTCCAACTGCAAACGCAGAAGTTCTAAATCAATATGTCAATTAACTGACACCATTTAGTAAATGGTGGGCAATAACAGCCTCTAAAAGTAGCACCGGCATCTGGTCTGACCTGCAGGCGCAGCTGAGCCATGTCCCTCATAAGGCGGTTTCGGCGAGCTTCCTCCTCAGCCTATGAATCACGTCAGGGAGGTCAGTGTAACATCTGTGTAGCCTCCAAACATTACTCAGCTTTTACCCTCATCAAACCAGAGACAAATGTACTTTCGGGAGTAACACAAGAGTGGCGTTACTAAAAACAATTAAAATTCATAAGCGACCCCTAGAGCTGGAAACACGGGGCAAAATCTCAGTGTCTTTTTATTTTAAAGCAGGGAAACCATAAAGTGTTTGAGCTAGAGACAAATCTGAGCAGAATTTGCTGATGGCTGGTCAATCTATGAACGTCTAGGAGTCTATGCCAAGCTCTTTTCTTTCACAGTACTGAAGGTTTTAATGAAATGGTTCCATAAAGAGCCGTCTCTTTACTGGCACAGCAAGGAGGCTCTTCAACCATCATTTGTTCTACCCATAAGGGCTCATGGTTGCTTAGCAACATAAGGCTCTCCAGCAAAAGTGCACAAATGTGGTCGGGTTTTATAATAAAAGCCCTTGTTTTCTTATTGGAGACATGTCTATGCAGACCCCATCATTACAGGCATTCTGTGACTACTTCTGCATGCGTTAACAGCTACAGCGACTAAAACCACAGAAAAATCAACCTATTTAAAGTCGAAAGAGTAAAAAACAAACAAGCTATGTAAACAAACGCTAGATTTCTTTAATTTAAATGAAATGTACCATTCGGAACTGTGCCTTAGCCTGCTGAACCAGGTTGTCCTGCTCTGATTGGCTGACGCTGGTGAAGATGCCGGCATCTGGATTGAAATGCAACACGTTTCCTTGGAGATTAGTGAGGAAGTGACCGAAGCTACGAATGCAGCACACTCGCACCACACACTGGACAAAACAGAGAAAGAGATGAGAAGGAGAAACCAGAAGAAAATATTAAGATTAGGGGTGTAACTAAAATCGTATTCGGTTCGGTACAGTGTCTTGGAGAGTTCGGTTCGGTCCAAAACAATAAGAACTTACATAATCTTTATTTTGAAAAGCTGCCAATACACAGTAGAATTCTTGCATAAAATAAATAAAAGTGACACATTTGGGTGATATTTTAAATAAATTGCACTCTTTATAAAGAAAAACACATTTTTTAAATAAAAAATGAAATACTGCAACTAGTTAGGATAGATTAACCTATCCACATTTTCTTCGCTTTTGATATGATTACATTTTCTGACTCGCACTCGTGCTCGTCACTCAATAGCGTCTGTGCGGAAACTCACCTTGGAACATTGTTCCGCTGCGCTTACTATCGCGCTAATAATAAATTTAAATTATTATAAAAATACCGAATACCGAAACGGTACTTAAGTGTACCGAACCGAACAGGCCGCACCGATACGGTTCAATACATACCGTGAACCGTTACACCCCTAATTAAGATTATGCTTTTACTTTTGTAAATATAATACTTATTTTGGAGTGATAACGATACATGTTCGCTTTTCTGCACACTAACAGCACTCTTGCATGCAACGACACTCAAGTCAAATAACATTAAATAGAACGGATATATTTTTTTGTGAAACTGTTTAAATTTAAAAGTATTGACGAAAAATATACAGTGCATAAATGAGTACACCCCACTACATCTCAGTCAGTTTCCTTTCAGAATCAGTCACACCAAAAAGTGATTTGGCAAAAATGAGTTCGTCCCAATTATAGACTTAAAACGACACTTAAAACTACAATTTGTTCATTTCATGCCTAAAACACTTGATGCTGTTCTTAAAAATCACAGAGCTCAAACAAAATACTAGATCTGGTAGCATTTGTTCATTTTTGCTTCAACCAATTTGAGTAAAACTGTAGATTTTGTGATCTAAGTTACATTATTAACCTTAATTTCATGTTTGTGGGGTTAAATACTTGTTCAGTAAAACTCAACCTTGTGAAAAGTTTGGAAATTTTTCTTTAGTTTATTGAGCTACTGTTTAATTTGTGCTTTATTAAGTGGATGTACTCGTTTATGCTGGGCACTGTACATCTCTGACCATTGAAACTAGTGGATTGTTGGATTTCTACACTTGGTTTGAAGCAGCTGCTGAAGGGTTGAAGATGTAAACATGAAGTTACCTCATCAAGAGGGGTGAGGTGGGGTCTTTCACTGGTGAAGTCCAGCGCTCGATGGGCCATGTTGAGTGCAGGAAGGTGATGGAGGGCCAGGTCCTCAGGCAACAACAGCGTCTGCACCAAACCAGGCTGTTCACATTCGTTCAGAAGCCTGGTTACACCCTTATCCAGAACCAAAGCTACAACCAATAAGAAATACTGTTAGAATAATTCATCACAGTATTTTATTGATTATAAAATATAAATATATTTTTGTTGAAGCTATAGTCATCCGTCACCTGATTCTAACATCTTGTTGCCCTCAGGAAGTAAGTTAAGCAGCACTGAAAGCCTGTTCCACAAGCTCTGAGAACTCTGTTTGCACGAATGAAACAAATGTCTGCATTAGTGATTAGCACATAAGAAAAAAATTAAATTGAACTCACGTCCCTATCAGTGTTAAAAAAATACAACAAAAAAAAAATAATCAGAATGGACATTTTGTTTTGTATTTTTTATCATTTCCAGGAAGCGATTTCAAATGGGTTTGGTCCTTCTGTGGTTCCATAGGTAAGCAGACGTCATTCTTCATACAAACTCTGCTCAGGATAGATTCACAGAAATTTTTTGACTTTCCAAAATTGCCAACAAGGCATCAAACTTAAGGAACAACATCCTGAAATAAACTTTACATTTTTCAGGATACTTCCGTAGCTCTTTAATAAGGAGGATAAATTCTCGTTACACTCCCCTTTTTTGCAAAAAAAAAACAAAAACAAAAAAAACCTCATCCATACTGAGCGAAGACACCACTTTCTTTTTGTTTGTGCGTTTTTGTGAATTTTACACAAGTGAAATATGCAGCGTGGAACCTCAAGGCAAAAAATTGGACCAAAAGCTGACGAAAAAAAAAGAGGCCTCGGTTGGAATCCAAACGAACCCTAGAGTGGTTTGTGGCAAGAACATGACCAACATGATCCAAAAAACACAAATGAAAATGACAAAACATGCATTTTGAATGATTACAGCCACTGTACTTGCTTGCGCATGGCATTATGGGTAGGTGTGTGTCTTTTTTAAAAGCAGCATTTATCTTGTAGTTTGTAATCCGTGCTTTATTTGCAACGTCCATCATAAGCGATTAACACAAATGATATCACAAAAGATGCCAAGGGTCAAAATCAAGCAGCGAATCTGTCCATTCACCTGTCTTCAGGTGTTAACTTCTGTGTGCACGCTTATTCTAATCAAATGAAAAGGAGTTGAATAAACATGTACGATGATGTATGTGACCAATGAGTGGACCGTATGATGTCACATGGCTGTGTTTTTAACTAGCATGGACCAGAATGATCAGTGTGGTGTGAATGACGACTAAATCTGCAGATGGTTGCAACAATGCATCGGTTGTTTCTCTTGGTCTGGAACAAATTAATGTTTACTTATCATTAGCATTTCAGGCAGAATTATCGATCGATTACTGTGGTAGATTAACCAGTTATCAAAATAATCGATATCTGCAGCTCTACTCCACAATTTTCCAGTAAGTTGTTCCAACTTCCTGTGGTTTCCAGAACGATGACCACTTTCTTTCTGTTGGAAGGTCCCTTATAGCTTTCTACATACCTGAGCGCACATGAGGATGATGTCCGTGTTTGTCCTCAGCCAATCCAAAAACACCTTCACCACTTGGAGGAGACGCTGATTGGTCAAAATCTCCAGTCGTTCAGAAAGGGTTTTTTCTGTGTGAAAGGACCGGTTGCTGTGTTCACTGCCCTCTGATTCAGAGTCAGGATCTGTGTGTGATAAACCAGATTCTGTTTGTTTCAAGGCAACCCTGGACGGAAGCAGTATTGTACAAAGAAGGAATGTTCTCAAACTGCACAAAGCCATGAAAATGAATCAATATTGTGCCCCAAATCAAGATGAGACCAGTGTATGCCCAGACGAGATGGAGGACAACATTTATTTGCCACTTTTAAAATAGAAAAGAAAAAGAAGATGTTTATTTTCTACACACCAATAACATTTTTCAGGAAATACATCATAAGTATATGGGTACAATGTTAGTTACGAGCTTAATAATGTTCAAAATACATCCCCTCTTCAAACTCACTACACCGGTGGAGGGTACCACTCTGTGCAAAGTCATACCAGTCATTGTGCAAAAGTATTTCAACCCCAGGCCCTAGTAGGGATTAAACATTTACCATTGAAACTAAATAGGAAAAGGCAACAAACACACAATCAAGAGAAATAAGGATTTGATTATGTGAATCAAAGGAACACATTAAATTTGTTATGACATCATTGACAGCTCTCTAGCAACCAAACTGTTTACCCTAGCAACCAAATTCTCTGAACTCCATCTCAGCTTTTGCAAATGACAGACATGGAGGTTGGTTTAAATAATGTACAGTGACTAAAAAAACATTGTATTATGTCAGTGACACCCCTACCCCCCCTACATGAACTACTATGGAAACTAATTCACTGTATAAACCCCAGTTATGTGATTTTACTTCAACAGCGCAATGGCGATGCATTTATCTGTCCAAACTGGGGCAGGATGGGATAAAATGGAAGTTTTTTTTGGTTATTTTACATTTCCTTTGTCAAAATCTGTCATCAAAGTGGTTTGAGATCAACACCTGCCAGAATTGTCTTGACCAGCATTTACACATTTTAACGTGCTTTTTAATCAATACTAATATACTTCAAAACAATACTTTTTGACAACAACGTTTGTGCTCGATTTTCCCAGCAATGCATCTTGTTGCTAGGTTATGGCACCTCGTAAACATTCTGGCAAAACCATTCCGTGAATGGCGGAATGATTAATCAGTTTGGTGGTTGCAAACAGTGTCTCTTATAAGTAGAGATCGACCGATATATCGTTTTACCAATATTTTTCCCGATATTTAAGCATTTTACCATAATCGGTTATCGGTTTTGTAATATCGGGTTCACCGATAAACGGCGCCATCTTGTGGGCGTTTTGAGAATTACGCGCATGATCGCCATTGCAGCACGGCGTCTGAGGGGCACAACAACTGCGTGCACGAGTAAAGTATACTTACTTGCTTTGCTATATTTAGTAAACTTTATTTAACATAACAGCTATTAATGCACAAATTAGATGTGTTACATAAATGACTGCTATGTAATTTATGCAGCTTGGCTCTAAGAAATAAAGACGAACTCACAGAGTCACGCAAAATAATCCGTCAAATCCTGTCACAATAAAGACGTAACTTTGCCTGGATTAAATAATATACAGCCATGAATAAGCACATGTTGTAAATAAAAGTGCTGAATTTAATTCTCTCTCTGTTGTCTACATGCTCCTCATTCGTCTCGTGAAGTCGGAGTCACGAATGCTAAAATAAACCATCATGTTCCAATAAAGACATAACTTGCCTGAATTAAATACAGCCACTAATGCATCCTCATTCGTCTCGTGAGATTCACTAAAACACCCCAAATTATATTAACATTTATATAACAATCATTCCGCTAATAAACATATTCTAAATAAATATAACTAAGAACATGAATCCGCTTTGTCAGCACGCATTTCATAATCTAGAACGACAAAAATGTTCTTTTTTTCAAAAACGTAATTGTGAGATATCAGAAATGCAATAAAAACGATGTTTTGTTTGTTATATTTCAATATTACAGAATATTACTCAGTAAATTAACATTATCCAGCAAATTATTCTTCACTATTTAGCCTATAAACAGCTTTATAAACCTAATAAAACTGTAGTTTAAAATGAAGTTACATTTCTGCAAAGTTGATCTGACTCCTGTGCTTGAAGACAGACATTCTATATTTATTTTGCTTATTGGAAATGTTAGTGTTGCTGCTCATGCTTTTCATAAAATATTTTTATTGTTGTAATATGAATATTAAATTTAACATGAAAGACTGCTTTTTACCTCATTGAAGGTTTTATTTTTGAAAAAAAAAAAAAAAAAACTTTAGTAACAGTGCACTTTCAGACCCCTCTATTTATTGTTGAATAAGAGTTTTGATTTGTATGCAAGGAGGGAGTGATTGTAATAAATAAAACGGTTTGATCAGTTCAGTGGTGTTGTAATCATTGTGTCAAAAACAGAAGTATAATAGTAAATAAATATCGGTTATGAATATCAGTTATCGGGCACATAAACATGCAAATGATTTGGTATCGGTATCGGTAATAAAAAATCAATATCGGTCGATCACTACTTATAAGACCAAAAAATAAATAAATAAATAAGACAAGCACTACAAGGAAAATGAGTTGAAGAGAATCTGCGAAGAACCGCTGAGGAACTGACAGCAGTGTTTGCGTGGAAAGTGTAACTGAAAACTTTTGAATCCAGTCAACTACTAGCATTATAATGTATTTGGCTAAAGTTATATGAGCTGTTTATTACACAATAAACTATGTTTTGATGCACAATTATGTCAAAACGTTTGAATACCAATGTTTTAAAAGCATGTACAGTGCATTTGAATCCGTATCGGTTCTGTGATTAATCTGTTCAGGTCATACATATTAAAGACACTTGACAAAAATATTCATTAGACGTGTAATTCATTCTTGTTGCGCATCAATTCTTAAATCCATGCGGCATATGCGACTTGTGTTTGATGTGTTAAAAACGGTGCGTTCAATTTGCTTTAAAAATATTAGCATTTTTGTACCGTTAATTTTTTTCGATGCACAAAGGCCTTAACATTTGTAATTCACCAAAAAACCAAGACAAGAGGTTTAACGAGTTTTCATGGATCTTCATGGAATCCTGTTCTCCTGTGCCAGATTCATGTTCTACTGTTTTGGAAGTGCTCTTAACACCCTCTTCATATTCTACATGCTGTTTAGCCTTAGAGACGTAGTACGCTCCTCCAGTTTCATAGGCTAAAAGAATTATTGCTAAGTCACATGATATTGCTGTTTACAGGTGTATGTATGTATGTATGTATGTGTATATACAACATACCATCAGTGCTGGTTCCATTGGTTATCTCTGCACTCGTGTTTCTCAGCAGTTCCCCGGCAGGAGGTGTGGTTTCTGGAATCGGGATAGGAGGACTTGACTCAAGGACGGGGTGAGTGGCAACTGCAGGGCGGAGCAGCACATTACTAAATGTTGGGGCGAGACGGAAGCAGCGTTTGGACTGGAAGAGCTGAGAGGACATGGCCTGAAGGTTGCTGCTGATGCTGGCATCATTAGAAACCAAGGGGCCGTTGGTCACTGGAGGGGTGCAGTTCTCCTCTCTTGGTATTTGAGGGTGTTCTTCTTCTTCTTCTTCTTCTTCGTCTTGTGGTGGTGCGGATGGTGAATTCTCGGCTTCCTCTATATCTTCCAGATCTGAACGAGACTCCTGGCTGTTCATATCAGAGTCTGTCTCAACATCAAAAGCGGTGCCACCCTCCTCCTCCTCCTCAGATCCACTTTCAAAGCTGCCCTCCTCGGGCAGAATCACCCTCCGTCCATCCTTTGTTAAAGAGTTCATCTCCACCCTAGAGGCCCCCACGGGGTCAACCGGACATCCCACTTCTTCCTCCTCTTCCTCATCGCTCTCAAAGCCCTCACTCAGGTCACTCTCATCCTCCTTCAGGGTGCAGCGTCTCCGGCGAAGCATCGATAGACGTGAGAACTTGCGCTTCTGTTTTTGTTTCTCCTCATCAGATCTCTTCTTCTCCAGGTTCTTCTTCAACCCCATAGTCCTTCCATTCCCTTTAGAATCATTATCCTCGTTTTCTCTTTCCTCCTCCTCATCCTCCTCCTCCAGAGACCCATTCTGTAAGGTTCTGTTCTCTGAGAGTGCAGCAAAGCTGCTATCTCTGGTGTCATCTACAAAATAAAGCAGAGATCACGACGGAAAGATGAACGAAAAAAAAGTATCACACAGTATTCTGCAGCCTTCACAAAGCCAAATTTAAGACTTTTTAAGACCATAAAAGAATAAAGAATCATATTTAATACATTTATCGCACTTGTATTTATCTAACAAACTGCCATGAGTTAGTTAAACAAGTAAATCACTGTAAAACGTACAAACAATACCTGCAGCTTGAAAAATTGAAGAGATGAAAAGAAATGTCATGCACAAGGCTTTATTGTAAATCGTTAGTGCTTTTAGCCAACATTTTCTTTTAAAACTAGCATTTTTGTTATTTACAATGACTTTCAGACCTACAAATGCACTTATGACATGAAATCAAACACGAAACAATGGATTTCCTAAATTTACAACTTTTAAAATGCTGTTCATGTCTCATTAACGAATCTATTGTGAAACTGTTTTATGGCTGACAATGGTGCCATAAAACATGTAAAACTAGTTACATTTTGATACATTAAAAAAAAATAAAAATTAAAATTGTTTAAAAACAAAAATTACTTTATCTGTGGTTTATACGGCAACCTTTTTTGTTAAACAACCAAATGTGCAGCCTCTTGTGGTGCAAGTTGGGAAATCTGTCTAAAAATACACTCGATGTGAAGTGTGTTGGATAATTGAGACTTAAAATTATCTAAGAAGCAGAACTTAAGACGTTTTATGGCATAAAATTAGATTTAGGGTTTTTATGACCCGGCAGAAACAAATCAACCATTGTGAATGATCCCACAAACAACACAAGTCACATTCTCATGCTGAAACAATAAAGGAACAAGAAAAACAGAACAATTACACAACGACAATAGAACTGGGTTGGGAAGGTATTCTGGGAAATATCAGCTTAAGAACACCTCAGATTTCCAAGCAAGTTCTTACAGTGTAGATTAGGGCTGGGTGGTATGAAGGTATATATATATATATATATATATATATATATATATATATATCGCTACAGCAGAATGAAATGTGTACCGTAAAATAACTTTTTATTCTGTGCATTCCGCGAAATGTAAATTAGTGGGTGTGGCCAACTATTATGTACATTAATAGTTGTGTACAACTATTATATGTGGCCAAGGCATTTTGTACATTTTCTGGATGATTACCTATATAAAAATTATACAGTCAAATATTCTAAATGAGAAATCAAATTTTGGCCATCCCGTCCAGCCCCAGAGTACATTGTGAAAAATGAATCCGCCAGGTGCGACAAATTGTACGTGAAATTCTTCACGTAAGCAACAAGCCTTAAATCTCAAAAGAGAAAAGAAATCCAAACCTGTGGAAGCTGCATCGGTGCGAAGGGGTGGAACGTCACTTTCTCCATCCTCTAGTTCTGCTTGAAGACGAATGTTGACGTGGTTGATCAGATGGGAGAACAGAGCCAGTGTGAACGCTACAGAAGCGCTGTACTGTTTACAAGCTAGAGAGGAACAGGAGCATGGTTTGAATTAGCTTGAGGATTAAGATTCTCTCTAAAACTGAAGGTCGGAATACAAAGAAGACGTGTTTAACATTGGTCTAATTTTAAGATCTCTGAATGTGGACACCCTGGTTTAAAAAAAAATTAAAAGGTGCTGGAATCAAGTTCATTTCAGTAATTCCATTTAAAATGTATACATCATGCATTCAGTCCAAACCGAATAATATACTTCATATTAATATACGAGCCGCTGTAAACAGCTTCATCAACAGGCCTGTGGAAAGCGAATATGTGACAAGATGGACGAAGAGGTGAGTTGATCAGCGCACAAAGTGACCCCTTTCTACTGGTGTCCTTTTACTCCTCCATAAAATTTTTCACGCTTTGCACAGGGCTATTGATGAAGCCGTTTACCGCCGCTAGCACCACCTGCTGGTGAGAACGTCTAACAGCAGATGGCAATCTTCTACCGGTACTCCACTGGTTTTCCTGTGCGCTGCTAAGAGCTGTTGAATTTGAACCACTGAATTTTCAGAAAAATTTTGTAAAGTGAAATAAAATCAACCGAAAATTGTCTGACGAAAGTTATTGTTGGAATTATTAAACAAACTGAATATTTTGGAAATGGACTTTGTGAGGTGAATATTAATTATTGAATTTTTAACAGTGAAATGTTTCTGATTGAAATATTCACTACTAAAATATACAACCATGTTCAAATGCAGCGCACAAAAATGCAACCCCTGTAAATACAATGCATTAAATACAATGCATTTTTTCCCAGTTGTGTAATTCATCAAGCTTTTTATTTCAAATACTTTTGGCATTATTTTTGTTCCGTACAGTTATATCATCACAAAAATGCTTGAATTATATCAGTCTGTGTGGAATGAATGAAACTAAAAAGTTATAATTCTGCATTTTCATGACATTCTAAGTACATTACCAGCAGCTTTATATGTTGTGTTGGGTTTTGGTGAAAAAGCTCAGGTCATGAAAATGGGCACAGTTCCTTTGTCCACGCTTACCCCCTCGTTTCAGGCTATGGACCACCATGAGGCAAATCACCAACATCTTAAATATGAGGCTGTCGGGAAGCACCGAGCAGAGTGAGTCGTGCTCTTCCTCCTCCTCACTGGCTGACTGACTGCCATGAGCAGGAAGTGGCATGTAGAAAAGCACCAGGTTAAAATCTTCTAGCACAGACTGGCACAGTGAGGTCAACTCCGTCTCCATCAGACTAAGAAAAGAATGCGCTTTATTAGTCAACTGAAGCTCGGAATAAAGAAACTAGTTCAGTTCAGTCCAAGCCCTCACCTGTTCTTGGGCTGCAGCAGGCTCTGCAAATACATGAAGCTCACTAGCAGTCTTTTAATGTCTTTTGACCTGCAACAAGGAGAGCCTCTTTGTTTGAGCTGGACAGTTTTGTTATCTCCAGGGGAGTGAGCACCTGGTGTGGTGTTTCCTCCTCTGGATGGAAGCCATAAATTTAAGTAATTATTTATTTATTTATTTTTCCCATGGACCAGTTTGCATTAATTACATCAGGATAGGAGGGTCTTGAGAGGAAAGAGGGGAGTGAATTAGAGAAGTAGGTGAGAGTAACACTTCAAATGTTACTAAATACTTTTTTCTAAATATTTTGGAATTGATGTGAATTAATTTTACTTTACTCTCAAGTATTGATTACATGCAGGCTACTTAATAATATGTTGTAGTAAATAGTCAGACTTTATAATCTTCTGGACCTTCGCTTCCAAAATAAATGATGAATGTCCAGGACAAGGACGTCAATCACTGTTCAGTGGATGTTCAGTGTCATATTTTTGGCTATTCGAATACAGTGAACCCTCGCTAATTCACGGTTCGACCATCACAGATTCACGACTTTGCAGATTTTTTCCATTACGTATGTATATTTTAAGAGAAAATATATAGCGGATTTTCTGGAAATTTCAAAAATAGTCGTGATATATGAAGACCCCAAATATTTCATTAATTCCATTAATATTTATTAATATCTGCTAGTACTGTTGGTTCATTGCATTATGACATATAATTCAGTACAAAACGAAATTAAACAAAAAGAGAATGTGATCAATCAATCGATAATTCATTATAGTTCTAGTAAAATTAAACTGAACATAAAAAGCTAATCAGATGCAGTAATCTCGCCTGTGATTGGTGTTTTGATCGTTTCTGCGACCCGCAGCAACTTCCCTTGTCTCTGACCCCCAGCATCTTCTTGTGGCCACTTCGTTTCCCGCTATCTCAGTAGATAGATGCTGTTTACATTACCAGTGATGTGTGTGACAGTGTGTGTTGTATGTATTGTAGATATCTGTACATTACTGTAAAGGGTGGTTTGTTAATAGTACTATGTAAAGGGAGGGTTTTAAAAGTAGAGTTGTTCCGATTCCGATACCAGTTTCGAAAATGCTGCCGATACCACAAAAAAAATCTGGCATCGGTATCGGCGAGTAGTTGAGTCCACGTACCGATCCGATACCATTTTCATAAACATAATCTAGTTATGCCCGCTAGCTTTGCTTATCGCTGCAAAGCGGAAATCAAGTCTTCTTCACTGCTCATAATGTAAACACAGGAAGTTGTGTCGTGTTGCCACAAGCAACCAAGGAGAAGGACAAGCCGCGCCAGACACAACAAACATTGGAAGCTTCATTCAAACAAAGAGAAAAGTTTACACAAGACATCCAACGAGCAATAAAGATAACCAACAAGATTATCGAGTCTATTGTACTGGAGGACCAGCCACTGTCCGTGGTCGAAATGTGGGCTTTCGCTGCTTAATTAACATTTGGAGCAGGGTACAGTTTGCTGGGTTGCAGATATATCTCCGAAACAGCGCTTCTTAAATTATGAGACAGTGCGCGAACACATTTCATGTAAACTAAAGGACGTGCGAACTATCGGCTTCACTACTGACATCTGGAGCTGGACACAGTGACATCGTCACCTTTTACTCTTCAAAGTGCAGTGCTGCAGGCTAACGAGTTTCACGGCTCGCACACTGGCAAGTCTATAGCTGAATCAATCGAGGGTATGCTTATGAAGTGGAATATTTCTGAATCCTGTGTTTATGTTATTCTGCGCAACAACGCAAGCAACATGAAAAAAGCGGAAGTGATCCCCTCAGTTACAGTTCTAAAACGGCTCCTTGCTGGGGAGAGCCAGGAGGATACTGGTATAAAAACAATGAAAAACACTCTTCTTGAGGCCGTCAAGACACGATTCGCAACCATCGAGGAAAAGCCCTTGTATGCAGTTGCCACTCTCTTGTATCCACATTTCAAAGATAGGGTATGTCTATTAATTTTTTTTTTCATGTCCATATTGATTATTGTCATTGCCATATTGAGAATATCTGAAGCACAGCATAAAATAATTTATTTTAAATTATAAAATGCATAAAATGTCAATTAATACAGGGCTAGTAGTATCTACAGCTGTATATATACAGATACACACCGAGGTATCGGATCAGTACTCGGTATCGGCCGATACCCTGAGCCCAAGTATCGGGATCGGTATCGGGAGGGGAAAAATGCTATCGGAACAGCTCTATTTAAAAGTCTGAATACCTGTTAAAGAACTGTAAATATAGTGTCTGTACTTCGCAGATTTTCAGCTATCGCGGCCAGTTCTGGAACCTATCTACCGCGATAAATGAGGGTTCACTGTATCTTCATTTCTTTGCGCTTTTATTGCAAAATGTAAGAAAATAAACTGCTCATAATTCTGTCCACATCTTGAGTGGAGAAGTCCTTTATAGGATCAACTATTTAAAATCAATAATAGTGGATCAACAAACAGGCGTTTAATTCACAAAAGGTTCCTAATGAATGTTTTCATGCCAAAGGAAAGAACTATTATATCTTTAAAACTGGCTTTGTGAACAGAGTTAGACATGGGGAAACACTTGTTTGAGCTCAGATTAGACACAAAAGATTCCTCTTTTATAAACTACAAAAAGAGCTGGAACACACCTCTGTCGTGACGGTGATAGTTTCTTCATCTCTTGTTTCTTCACCTGCTGGTAAAGCTTGGCAGCCTTGTCAAACAGACGCTTTAAATTTCCATAAGCACCGTCAAAGGGAGTCTCTGACTGAATACTTTTCAACAAGACAAACCGGTTGGTCATGTTCAGTTATCAGATTCTCAAACATTAACCACTCGAAACTAAAATGGGTAGAGTTTTCACAGTATAAAGAATTTGTCACGTATTTATATAGACACAATTCCATCTTTAACAGAACTCAACTATTGCACAACATTTCACATACAAATAATGTTGAATGTAAAATAGGTCACTAAAGCAAAACACATTAGTCTGTCGCTCAAGATGCTCTTGCTTTGAAAAGTCCAGGTCTTACCAGCGCAAGTAGTAGTATGTAGCCTCCACATTGTAAAATTTACTTCCAGCAAGCGTACCCAACTGATTAAACGGCATGCCTGAAATAAACAACAAAGCATTTCACCAACGTTACTATAAAACAAAACAATACATAACCACAAGTCGTTAAAATTCACTGTTTTAATTTAGACTCTAGTTTGTTAAATTTGGTCCAACTGCTACATTTTTGCCATTATCTGCAAATTCAGGGTAACTCATTGGGCACATATGTCATTGTACGTGTTCCCTCGACTGCTTTTCGATTGGTTAGATAGCATGTGAATTCACTGCTTGATTTTAACCCTTTTACGATATCATTTGTATAAATCTCTTATGGATCATGTGGCAAATGAAGCTTGGACTACAAACTACTCCAAGTTTGATAGCAATTTTCTCAGTGTTCGGTAAACAGTAAGGTCTAGTTGCGTTCTTTCCTCTGTTGTTTACTTCCACGTGCAGATTCATTCTAACCAATTGAAAAGCAGTCAATAAAAAACACGTACAATTGACGTTTATGACCCTACATAGTCACATGACTCTATATTAATTATATTCAACACGGACCAGAGCGATCAGTGTGGTGGGAATGAGACCAAATCTCCAGATGAGTGCAACAACGTATCAGTTGTTCTCTTGGTCCAGACCAAATTAAACGAACTAGAGGTAGAAAGCGCCCTTTAACTAATACACCCACCATACCTCGCATGTGCTTGGTATTATGGGTTGGCTTGTGTGTTTACAAAGCATTTATCATAGAAGCTCACGGTCAAACTTGGAGTAGTTTGTCCATTTTGATAGTATTGTACAAGTTTCCTGGCATTCTGTCCTCAGTAGTTTACTTCCGTGTGCATGTTCATTCTAACCAATCGAAAAGCAGTCCCGGAAACATGTACATTGACTTATCAGACCAATGAGTGGCGCATATGAAGTCACAGGACTGTATTTTCAACAAAATTTTGAAGACGATTGCAGCTGTTCCTTTTGGTCTGGACCAAATTAAACGAACTAGAGGTGTGAACGCACCCCTATTCCACTTTTGGTCTGATTAATAGTTCGGTTGTTACTTTCTCACCTGCCCAACGAACCAAACTAAAAGGGAAAGTGAACTCTAGTTCGAATGAGTGTGAATCAAAAGGCCCATATGAAAGGAAAAATCAGAAAGAGCTGATTGTTTAAGCAAGGAAAATGTCAGGATGTGAGAGCTTACCGATGTGAGGGGCGACAGACATGGCCTGGTGATAAAAGCGCTCTGCCAGCTGCTCTGCCTCCACTCCTGCCAGCTCATTCTGGTACCTAGCTGTGAAATCAGGAATAAAAGCTTGAGAATGAGCATGTCTGAGGTTTAAAATCAAGAGAGAACATGCTTACCAAGATCTCCTAAATACACCAAGCATCTGTGACATGCCATCTGGGCCCACTCCATCTCTTTAGACGTGGCTGAAACAGGTTTTTTACGAACTGCAGAAATTCATTAGAAAATACAGAATTAATGTTCTTTCAGCAAAGGAGGTAGAAGAAAATGTATTCTTAAATGAAACTGGATCAGAATTGATTAAACATCAATCCTTTCATTGTCAAACAAGAGGAACAGGTGTATAGTACGAAAAAAAACACACACTCTGAGCAAACAACCAGAACAATCAAAAGGATTCCACCAGGATCAAAGTAACAGAGGAAAAAAAAAGTGACCCAGCTCCCGCTCTCAAGCACTTGTGACTAGAATCACACTATTAAATATAACTGCAAGCAGTAATGCGAGGCCAAGCATCCAGTAGGCAAAACGTGAGCAGAAGCGCCATCAAAATGTAAACCAAAGACATGAAATCGACTCAAAATTCGAAATCGAGCGCTATTTAAAATTTTATGAATTTTGACCATTAGGTGGCACTCTTAGTAACGTTTGTTTAGGGGTCAGCCTTTGGTACTGATGACTCACAAGAAATTTGGTGTCAATATGGCAAACGGTTGCAGAGATACAGCTTCGGAAACCACTTGACCAGATGGCATTACAATCGTCATGGCTTTTATTAAAAACAGTAAAAGCAATCAAAATGCTACAAATAACTTTGTGCCAGCAAGGTCTAAGGATGTTCAGATTCAAATTTGGTGAGAATCAGACAAATGGTCTGGGTGGAGTTAGAAAAAGTAAGGGTTTCAGTCAATTCAACATGGCAGACAGGAAATTCAATCAATTATGGTAAATTTTATATCTATGTTCTCAGCTCCACCTAAGGAACAAAACTGGATGAGATTTTTGACAATAGGCTCAACTAGCAAAAGTTATTAGCATTTTTCTAAAATCGTTTATATCTCTTTGGTAAAATTTGTTGAGTCCCTTCAGGGCATGGTGTCAAACATGCACAACAACTTTCAGAATTTTAAAGTAAAGCATGTTTGAAATATAGCATTTTTTAGGATAATTCAAAAAGGCCGACGCCTAAAATTGCCGACACTGTAAAAATGGACATGGTTCGACTCGGCTTGATGCTCCAAACGCGCTGATACCAATTTTATGAATTTTGGACAAACGGTTTGGGAAATACAGGCCGAATTGCCAATTTTTTATATCTCCGGACCACTAGGGGGCAGAGCGACGAAACACTGCATGCAGCCTCAGATTACAGGTGTTACAACATAGACGAAGTTTGGTGTACATAAGCTAAAGCGTTGCGAAGTTATAGCCTTACAATAATTTTTGCGAGTTTTGCGTAAGGATCATTCGCGAATAATTCGATAACGATTTGACGATTCAAAAATCCAAGAAACAACTTTTGTTTGGCATAGTCAGTAGATGATGTGGAGCGAATTTCGTGAAGTTTGGACAAACGGCCACGGAGGAGTTAGCAAAAGTAGGTTTTTCATAAAATTCAAAATGGCGGAAAAATTTCCAGTGGCCAGTTCATTGTAGAATGACCAGTACTTTTTTTGAAGACTTATTGAAGCGAGAATTGTTAAAATTACTGAACCATACACTCAAAAAATAAATACATAAAAATCACATCTAAAGGTGTGATGACCCCCAGGAAGGATGAGTCTGTATATATTTCTTGGTATTGTTTTGGTCAATATTCTTGTCACATAGGTCAAAATTGGTAAATAAAGAAGTACCTTATCAATGTTAAATGTATTGTATGTTAAATTGTATTTCCTGTGGCAACCTGGTGGCGCTACAACCAAGAGAGTACAATGTTTTCAATGTGACATTTCAATGCACCAAAATCCATGAAACATTAATTACAATAGTGAGCAATAACAATAAGGTTTCCTGGGGGGTATTCCAGAAAGCTTGGTTAACTTACCATATGATAAATCATAACCTCTGGGTTGATTTACCCCAAACAGGCATACCATGAGTATGTCGGTTCCAAAACACCTGAGAAGAGTAAGTTTAATCAACCTCCAACTGGTTACCCAGAGTTAATGCGCGTGCACGGTGCATATATAAAGACATTTTCAATGGATCGCCGATTTCACGAGTCACCATGGAAAGTCAAAGCGAAAAAAAGAGAGCGGCGTATTTCACAGAGGCGGAGTTGAAGGTTTTAATGCACGCTTATGAGGAGTTTAAGCCAATAATATTAAAAAGAAGCAATACAGCTGCATCAGCTAAAGCAAGAGAGTTGGCTTGGCAAAAAATAACGGACAGAGTAAATGCGTGAGTGTATTAAATTACAAATTTGGTATTGGCTCCCGTTTTATTATAATACAAAATAATGAAGTATGACTTATACAGCCTTTTGAATATGTTATATCACTACGAAAATAATGAATACATGTATAGATATACATAATATGACTAAATATTAAATATGCGTCATAGATTTTACTACAAAGGATAAACCTGCCACTCTGTGGAATTCGTCTTTAATAACAAGCAGAGGTTTATGGCCAGGGAACTGTACAAACATGGGTAAGAACTGTTTAAGTGCCAGACATACTGTACGAACGGCTCTACACACAGTTGCACTTACAAACCTAAGTGCTATGCACAGAATGTTTTCTGTGCTAAGCGCAGAACCGCGGTTTGTCACATTCGCGATATGCGGTTTTAAAAGACGTGTTAAATAAACTAACGAATCTTTTGAAAAACGATAACGCTCTTTCAAATATTCATTAGGGTATGCAAACACATCAATACGCGGTCTTATAACCCTCTCCCGACGAAAAAAAAACCTCGTATAATTTGTGCTTCTACGTCCACAGGATCCTCATCAAAAGGGCACGCCATGCTCACCAACCTTCTGAAACGAAGTTACACTGAAACATAACCTGCTCCCGAGCAGGTTATCTTCAGAGAGTCAGTTGCTATGGTTACATACATACCCAGAAAGTTGAGGTTATCCACGAACTTATCCTTAAACATACCCAGGTATGTCACATAACCTGCTTTCTGGAATACCCCCCAGGACTTTTGGTGCTTGAGCCCTAACTAGGGCTGCACGATTTTTTCATGTTGCGATTATGCGACTATATTTGGGATTATAATTGTAATAATTTTTTTTGTAATAAGTCATTTTGATGGATTTGATTTGTGTACAAGTTTTCAAAAATAACATTTTACTTTCTCAAAACTGTAACCAAATTGAATAGTACAAATAAAAAGAAAATTAAAATATTTTAAATGTTTTGTCCAAAAAGGAACTACAGGTGTGAATGAATGAAACTCAATTCAAAGCAGTTCAAAGTTAATTTAAGGGTAACTTCTTGCTAGACCAGAAGTCTGTATTAGTTGAAATGAATGCCAGTCACAATTTCTTTGAGGGCTTCATCAATGTGCGATTTATAAAGGGCAGGGTTTGCTAATAGGGAAAAATAATTTCAAAATATATAGTTTCATGAAGCTAAAAGCTCTTGGCCAGTGTGCCCTTTAAAATGCTGGAACAAATGTTTCTATATGACGTGACCACTTTCCTCTTTCAAATCTCTTTCTCCTCTGTCAGTCACATCATACCCAAAATAACATGTGATCCCTCCTTTTGACATCCATCTCGTACTGATCCCATGTGCGTTGTGGTGCATACTGTTTTTATTTGTTCAGTGACAACTAGGGCTGTCACGATAACTACGTTTTGCTGTGCGAATTATTGCACCAAATTTACTTGCGATAAACAATATTAATGTAATTTTAAGACATTTTATTCCAGAAAATGTATAATAACACTCTTTCCAAGACGAAACATTTTATTTGTTAGAATACTTAAACATTATTGTACCAAATTAGATTTGTTAACAGACCCACTGTTACAGAGAGCATTGCTGCCTAATAAATGATGACAAAGCCATATTAGCGGTTATGCTAACCAACCCAGCACCTTAAATTGGTTAATAATGTAAGCAAAACACCATTAGAAAGAATAAACACTTTCCCAATTTCAAACCCCTACAATATTTGCATGAAGCAGATCCAGACTTTATCTCACGCAAACAGCAGGGGATTTTGCTAGCACACACTAGCACTGAACTACACGAAGTGCATTATTTGTACACGTTTACGTTGGATTCATTCACTTGTGAAGTGAGACTTACACAGAACTCTTTCATGCACTTTGGACTATTTCTGTCTCATTTGTCCAACTTTATGCCGTTTTATTTGATTGCAACTGGTGACCATTAGGCAGTACATTACCCATGATTCCCAAACTACAAGTTCCAAAAGGGGCGTGGCAAGTGCAAGACTGTGGGAGGAACGAGGTTAACGGTACGTTTTGCTGAGGCAAAATATACCACGTGATTCAGATTCAGAAGACGTTTTTTATGATTAATATTGGATTTAGAAAGTTATTATCAGTGCAGTGCTAGGGCTCAAAAAATTATTATAGATGCTTTTAAAAAAATGCATAATATGGCCCCTTTAAATGACATGTCTCTCATTTATCATTCAGCTTAAAGCCAAAATATTCTCAGATCGGCGTTGATGAATGCAGCTCAGAAACCAAGTCCATTCGAACCGGATCTTCCTTACTGACTGTTTCTGTCAGGTAAATGTTAAAGTTCAGTGGCCATTTCTTCACCGGTCACTGTCCACTCTGTGTTGTGTGTAGAAACGCTGCTCAAACCCTGCGTCCACCTCAAAGAGGACATGAAGAGATCAAGAGACAGCGATGACAGAAGCAGAGTGATTGTTGGTGACAATAACACTGCACCAAAAATAATTGTGTTCATTCTTTTATATTGATTGATAAGTCAATATAACGACTACTGCAACAGCTATAGTGATAATAGCTCCCACATTGCGAATATTCAGTGTTCCGTACGTATCAAACCAACAGATTCATAACAATCAGGTTTATCCGCCCAAGTTATCGCTTCTCTCAAACACACGCGCTAGTTAATTTGTCCTCAATGTTGTGGATGTTTCTGCTGTAGGCGGAGAGAATAATGTGCATCACTAAAATTGCTTGCAACATTGTCACTCAATGGAGGGAAGTGAACTATAAACATGTGATGTTTAGCATCGCAAATTTAGTTTGAGATTCGATTTCGATATATCTCACAACCGCATGAGCGTCGTTCTCCATGGCCAAGCAGCAGGCAAGTGTAGGGAAACCGGGTGAGTTTGTGTTGAATTCAATTCAAAGAATAGAATATTACGAACACATAAATTAACTTTCATAAAAGAACAAACAGAAAATAAACAATTCCTTCAATGTGGCAACGGACTGATTTGAGCACAACTGGAACAAATCGTGCAATACAAACATGACAGTTCGACTCACCGATGAGCGGATCTGTGACATGTGTCCAATCAATGCAATCCTGTAACTCCAGCTGATAATGGGACTGAACATAGAGCAGGAGGTGCTGAAAGAAGCCCACCCCAGCAATCAGATGGGTCCTGTAGGCACATTCCAGCGCACTACGGCTATGAATATGCTGCAGAAAAATGCAAAATGGGATTTCATGTTAAAAGTTCCATGGGATTACCATCAGGCAACATGTTATGCAGCAACACCTTTTTGTTAGTCTTGATGACCTGGATGACCTCATAGTAGACCTTCCTCCACAGTAGCTCTTCTGCCTTGCGTCCATAATCCACAGGATGCAGAAACATGAGCTTAACACACAGTTCTCGCAATCTGGTACAAAAAGATAAACATTTTTAAAGCAAGGGCATCAGCATTAAGGTCATTATGATGCAGCGCATTATAACCAAACTTACTTGTTCCTCAGGCTGATGTTCTCAGGTTTGAAGACCTCCCTGTATGAAGACTTGCTACTGATGATCAGATCTAACTTATGCACCGTTTCTACCACAGACCTTCACAAAACAAAGAACACATGCACTTAAATGGTTATAATCAAACCATAATATGCTCAACGTATTTACCTAAGTGTTCAAGGACATAACTCATAATATTAAAATAAGAATAGTTGCTTGATTCCCTTAATGAATAATCTGTAAATCATGAATACACTAACGTTTTCACTGAAATTGAAAGTAAAAACTGTTTCTTACCTGTAAAGTCTTTTGATGTGCAGCACTTTTGCCTCAGGCTCGCTGTCCTGTCCCGTTCCACTCATCCTAGAAATGACACTGTTTCTGCTGGGCCTGCTATCAAGTCCCTTGTTCTGGTTCTGATTCGTTCAGCTCCAGTTTAGCGCGCAGCTAACGTTAGCAGCCTAGCCAACTCGCCTATTTCCTCCAAATAACCGAAATACAAACACTGTCGTTCCTGGCCTCCCCCACCACCGGTCGCGATACCCATCCGTTCGGACGCCGGCGTGTGTGCTGGTTTTGGTTCGGGTCAGCTGTCACATTTTGAGGAGGTTATGTTTGTGTTTTTGTCACTCATCGTTCTTGCTTCGCGAGCGGCCATTTTTCCCCTCCCACTCGTGTAGCGATCGCTGAAAGTATCGCGACAGTTCAAAGAATTTCGGCTCCGTCTGAACAAGTCTCGCGAGACTCTGAAAAACTTTTTGTTGGTCAGGTCGACATAACGTAAACAATTTAGAAAATTGTATATCTGTCGACTAGAAGAAATTATTCAAAAGCTGTCTGTAATGAATGTTATTATATTATTAGCGAAATAACATTTCCACAGTAGTAAATCCACGCATAAAACAATTTTCATTGTGTTTGTTCTATAACTAAATCCAAACTTGGAATCTTACTGAAAACATCAAATTCTGTTCAAAATAAGGCCTTGGTGAATGCGATTTGTAATTTCTTATTTGATAAACATGCCCAGTATTTTTATGAATTTTATTTTAATATGTGTTTTTTTTTTCATTCCTTGTATCATTTATCTGTATAGAATTGATTTCTACATTTTCATTAACCTTTTGAAAAATGAACATGGGTAATAATGTTTTTTTTTTTTTTAGAAGTAAATAGTAAACCTACCAGTACCTTGAGTCCTAAACAAAATAGTGTTATATTTATGAAGAAACACCACAAACTGAGAAGGATTTCTAATTCATAGAATTTGATGTTGTAGCTGAGAAGTGCCCGGATGATGCAACCCAAACTTCCATAAGTGCTGGTAATGCCACTGGCTGTCAGGGATTCAAAATAGTGGAATATTGGTGAACACCTAACCCTAGAATCTAACAAAATTGTTCACAGAAGAATTGAACAGCCTACTGAACACATTACCTAAACCCTACTGAGATCTTATGGGCCTTATTTATATGTACAGCGACTGAAGCTACTGTGGACAAAAGCTGAAGGCCAAGAGGTAAATTTGGTAAATCTGGTTTTGTCATTGACTATTTATTTTTCCAAATATAATGATGAAAAAAGTTTTAATTTTCTCATTTTTATTTTTATATTATATATTCTTTTTAAGACCTCTTTTTAAGACTGCATGCTCTATTTTGGGTAGTAAAATTAAGCACAAACATTCTTGAATGAATGCGGCTTTCCCTAAAATATTAGCAAATCATATTATGACTAATTTGATTTAAGGACATATAATTGTTTAATGCAAAAAACAGTTTTAGACATTTTGCCTAGTTTTAAGATCTTGATACAACTAGATAGTTTTAAGTATTACTAGATACAAGTTCAAATATTGTTCAATGCAATTTTACTTTCTAAACAGCTTGAAAACACTTGTTTAAAATGCCTATTTTTAAGACAAATCAGCCTTTGTTGCAAGCTAGACATTTTTCCTAAAATTTCCTTTAAAAAATTTCAAATTTGCTGATTAGTTTGCTTGATATAAAGAAGGTTTTGATGTTTTGTTTTTTTTTTGTTCCAATAGTGGGTTTTTTGCTGTGTAGTTACTTAAAATTGTGCACATTCAATTAATTCTTGCAAATGTTCACACCCATGTCCTCAATTACTAGGATGTATGTGGGTGGTTGACAAATTACACAAATCTGATTGTGATGGAAAAAGTAATATTTTTAACTAAATATATTTAAATATAAATGTTGCGCATACGTATATAAATTGTAACAATGTATATATGTTGTTCCTCTGACAAGATAAAGTAATGATATATACCAAAGTGTTGTGTATATTTAGATTTCTATTTGGATTTTTTAACCAAGCATAAAAATGTCATATGGCATGAAGCTCATGTCATATGGTGTCATGAAAAAACTGCTTTGTTTGTGGTAATTCATGTAAATATCAATAGAACACAAGGAAATGAGCAACAATAAGGTTCTCAAGTAATTTTTTTACAGTTGTTTTAAGGTTTAAGAGAATTTATTGAAAAAATTTTGAAAGAACGGTGCCCTCTTTGCATGATGATATAGACAAATAAGTCATTTTAGTCAAGGAAGTGAGTTGAGGAAAATACGTACTCCATTTTCACTCCATTTGAAAATATAAAGACACACCATATGAGAATTAAAAAAATCGCTTTGATTGCAAATAGATTGAAAAATGCATATGTTCACCACAAAATCTCATAGAACATACATATATTTGGAAAGAGCTACAAAAAAAATTATTTCAAACCTGAAAAAAAACTATTTTCCTGCTTTTATGTCAACCACCCATAAGTGTTGTAGGTGAACCAAGAGCATTATTTTTGTAAAAAGAGGATCTAATCCTTAAAAAATACTCCTTTCCTAATAATGCCATTGCTTTAAGCAGATATTCACCATAAAAGCAACATGACTTCACAAACATGGACAGAAATACTCGATGACATACAATAATTGAATAAGAATTTATTTCAATTGATTTCATTTCTATAATTAGCCAACCCCCAAAAATAAACTCGGAATTATTAAAAAAAAGGAACAGAATTGAATAAACTAAAATATGAGGAAATTATAACATTGGTCATTATTTCATAACAGCAATAATCATATTTGAATAATCAGAACATCCATGACAAATCCAATTCAATCTGACATATCATTCATTCTATTAATATATATATTATATATATACATAAAATAATTAAATTCCCAAGTGTATGCCCTTTTCAAAGATGGAAATTCAGGGGTGGGGCTTATGGCTTGTCGATAAAGATGACTGTGATTGGCTTATGGCTGACAAAGATCAACTAAACTTTATTAAAAAGAGGCACATCATGGGAACTCCATTCATTCACAGGGAGCAAAGAGATGATTACTTGCACGGAAGAGTAGCTCTGCAAGTAACGAAGGAATAAAGCATCAAGCTAGAGTAAAATGAGAACATCTCACCAAACTGGCCTTCAAACAAAAAACACAGGAAAACACTAAGCCAGAGGAGATGTAAAAGATCGGCAGGTGACTCTCTGGAAAAGTGAATAATATGCGATGTAATGTCTATATTTATGTACAAGAATTGCTTGGTCACCCAGAACAATAAAAACACCTCAATCAGTGTGAAAATGAGTGCAAGCGGATTGGCACAACACGTGGCAGACTCACGCCGATGCGTCGTAGGCTTCAAACTGTCCGTTACCAGCCTGAGCAAAAGTGCTTCGGAGACCCAAGTCGCCATTGTGTTCCTTGAACATATCTTAGAACCTTTATTCAAGAACATTCTGTACACTGCATATAAAGTACAAACATGTCTTATGTACATTACAATACATATATTTATATATAAATGTATATATATATATAACCATTCACACATTCAGTATATACACAAATACACTTTATATACATCCAACCACAATAGTATTCACGCTGTAAGGGATGTGAAAAGCAAGATGAGAAATGCCTGGCGACGGCATCCAAACAAGGAAATAAAGTTCCGTGTAAAACTGCCACTTGGCTTTGCTTCACAAAACGACCCACAAGCGAGCGACTGCCAACTTTATAACAACACAATTTCACATCCGAGTGGTGGTGTCGATTAAAACAAGAACTCCAAGAAATGAAAGCATAGAATCCATTGTTCGTTAAGGGGTTTGAGATGATCCATGGACTTGAGGAGGGAGAGCAGGTAAAATAACAGCTCTACGAATAGGATCAAGCCATTGTCTCACATTACCAGCATGTAAATATGTCACATCGAAGTGAAGATCCTGTCAAGAAATAGAAAACCAGCAGGAAACCGCTGCTGAAAAAAGAAAAGCTTGCGCATTTTCCGTTTCCCCAAAATAAAGGGTATGACTGAGATTCAAGCAGCCATGACGGGAAAAGCTAAGGTGTGCAGATCAAAATGAGGAGCAGAGGATTGTTCAATATCCTACTGTACACGTAGTTAATAAAGAGCCTAGAAAACAGCACCTTTGAGATTGATCTGATGCACAGAATCTCCCCAGCTCTCTCATTTAGTCAACTTCAGGTCGTGAAGATGCTTTCCGACAGACACTCATCATGTCAAATGACGCCAGAGAGAGGGACCGTGAGAGGAAGGGAGCCTACGATTGTTTCTTTGGATTGGCTCTGGCACTGAGACACAGCCTCAGTTCCCCCTCTGTCAACCAACCGAATCACGCGACACCACCCTGGAATTAAGCCTTGGCCAACCTGAAGGGTGTCCCAGGTGAGGCCTCCAGTTAGGTTCCAGATTGTCCTCCATGAAGCTTTGTGACTGGCTGGAGATGCAGGGAAAAGAGGAGGTGCTTGGTGAGCCGCTGATCAATCACTGCTTCTGATTCTAAGATACGGACTAACTAGGAAGTTCTTAACTGCACGCCACCATTTCCTTTTGTGTTAAACTGAGGCAGTTTACCTGAGTCGTATCTGAGGTATATTCATGGCAGGGGGTGACCCTGTTATCCCAATTTTACCCAGCTGCTTTTGGGACATGTTCGTTATTACTGAATGTAGTCACTTCAAGATAGCCCTAAAAGCTCTTCCCGTGGTATAATATGACAATACAGCTCTGTGATTTTATTGTGCAGGTGACTCAAACCTCCTTAATGGTGTGAACGCGTGTCAACAAAATTGAGTACAGTATGATGCAACAACATGATCTGAATTCCAAATGAAAGACGTGTGTAGGTGAATGGCAAGAGCTTGTAGAAACATGAGAATGAACTGATTGATTAACACACCGATGTGTTGTGGATGATGGGGAAAACTATTGGAATCAGACGACAGCGGTGTGAGAAGTTGTCGCTTGTACTGAGATCTGATTGTGAATCTTTCCAAGTTCATTTATGGCAACCAATATCTACTTCAGAGATACTCTAGCAACTTTAAAAATGTCACAACTGACCCTGAATTTTCCATCCATCTTAATCCTTGTGCCTCAAATTAAACTGCTGTAAAAATCTATCAGATCTTTTTTTGTTGTTGCACAAATCTTCGTCTACCCCAGCTCTAATCAATACTACTACGTTTTTTTAAAAATAAAGGATTTTTAATCTGGATTTTTAATTTGTAATTGCCAAGATCTTACATAATGTCACTGAATTTGGGAAAAAACTAATTTATATTTTCAATATGAAAAATGATCGTGGCCAGGATTTATTTATCTTTTATCACAATCTTGGACATGCAAACAGTAACAACATTGACGTTGATGGATTTTTAGTTTTTAAGTAGCACCAGATTTTCATTTTTTTTCTCCATCAATTATTGTTCGAGCCCCATTGACATCCATTATAACGACCTTTTTTGATTGCAAGTAATCAATGCTTAATGATTGGTAGTCAATCCTACTGGGAAGAGGTAACATTTTTTACTGTTGATCAACATTTTGAACCATTATCCATTGAGTTTAAAGGGCCCATATTATGCATTTCAAAACCTTATTTATTAATATTTCAGCCCTCTATACTAGCACTGCAGCGTTAGTTCTTTAAATCGAATACTAATCGTAAAGGGAAAGCAAGAACTGACAAAAAAATATGTTCATTCAAATGTAAGTAGCTTTGGATAAAAGTGTCTGCCAAATGCATAAATGTTAATGTAAATGTAAAAAAAAATCACATCATATTTTTTGCAAAACGTACCGTTTACCCCCGTTCCTCCCACAGTCATACTTTTGCCACTCCCATTTTGGACCTTGTTCGGGAATCATAGGTAATTTAGTGTGTAATGGCCAACGGCCATAAGTCAAATAGAGTGGCATGAAGTTGGTCAAATGAAAATTACGATTTTTCTGTGTGCATTCCAATCTTGTTACTAATGGTTCACATTCCAAGACTGCGATAAAAGCAAAAAATAAAAATCAGGCCAAAATCAATTTTCATATTGAATATAAGTCATTCAGTTGTATATAAATCAGTGACATCATGTCGTATCTTGGCAAATCCAGGGTCAAAATCCTGGATTTAATTAAATACACAGTAGATTTGATTCGAGCGGAGGTAACTCCTTTGTGAAATTTTCAGGTGATACAGTGGTGGTTGGACTTATAGAAAAGGAAACATCATCATTAGCTTCTCTGTGCAAGAATAATAACCCAGACTTAATAGTCTCAAAGACTGAAAAATGGTGGTGGACTTCCGCAGAGGATTGAAAATGTACAGGTGGAGTGTCCAGCTACAAATATCTGGGTGTATATATTTCACAGAACTTATCTTGGTCACCCCGCATCTTTTCTTTGGTTCTGAAGGCTAGCCAATGCCTGTTTTACTTAAGAGACTTGAAGAAGTTTTGGATTTCTTCAGACCCTCTCATAACCTTCTACAACTCCATTGTTCTGTCTGTCGTATCTGGAAGAGTTACAGCCTGGTATGGAGAGTTACAACAGCTCTCAAGATACAAAAGACTTGAGGAGAGTAATTAGGACTGAACTCTCTGATCTACTGGACATTTTTACCAGGAGGTCCACAGGTAAGAGGATTATTGATTACTCATCTGGTAAGAGACTCAGGGCTTGAATTGAAAGACTGCAAAGAAGTTTCCTCTATCCGTCTATAGGATATTAAATACATTCTGAGTGAATCTTAAATTATTTCATTTTATTGCACTTTATAAAAGAATAGAATCATATCTGCCATATCGTATATGTCTGTCTGTATATTCTTTGCATATATCTATTAATTCGATTTTATGTTATAGTTTTTTTACATATGGTGTTAAATTTTATATTTTTGCACAGTCAGGAGTGTTGAGCAACAACGTCTTAATGACTACTTTAACTCCGCATTTCACTATTTTAATCTCTGTTTTTTTATTTTCCGTTTTTAATCATTATACTTTCATATGGCTTGATTTTATTAAATGAACTTTTTTACTCCATTTCCAATGTAAATGACCCTGTTGCCTTTCTTTGTTGAAATCGTTCCACTGAATGGGTGCCATTTCTCTCCCTGGGACTATATGTATAAAAAAACGTATTAAAATGGATAAATTACATTAAATAGCATAAATACATTTTATTAGTTAGCAAAGTGTACAACATACTGTTCTTATTGCAAATTTATGCTAGAACATTTCAAATAAGGATAAAATCCACAAAAAATGGCATTTATTGCTTGTCCCCAGTCACTGATGCTACACTTCACCATAAAATAAAATGATCTTTTAAAAAGAACCTTTTTACACAAATGTCTATACTTTCTTAGAAAAAAAAGCTTTTTACTCATTTACTCATGTTACCTTAACCGATCTCCCTCCTGAAAAACGTTCCTGTTTTTCTGCAGGAAATTGCATCATTTGGATCTTTAGAAGGCCATTGGAAGAGCAAAGTCAAGTTCTCTCAATTTCTTTTTCACATATTTGATGATTTCTGAAAATATCTTGGAGCATCATTTTAAAAATACTATCCTGTTACTCAAATTATTTCAGAGATTTCATTAGTTTAGAGTAATAATGCACACATTTGGTAAATAACCGGATTTGCTAAATTTCCTAGTTCTATAAAAAATGGCTATTTAGCATGTATTTGCTGATTCTTCTGTAAAAACTGAAATAAAGAGTTACTTAAATAAATAATAACAAGAGGGTTAGTAAGAAGAAAAAACTGTTCTCCGTTAAATCTAATAAAAGTAAGTTACTGGACCAATACCCATTTGGAATACTTAAGTATGTGTGCTTTAGAGCAGGAGGAGGTGTCGCGACATTGGGCATAGCAGCCATTTTGTTTGTATTTTTAGTTTCCACCAGGAGTCACGCTTGAAATATTTGGGGGTTAAATATTGGGAAAATACTAAAAATACAAAATAAACAACCATTACTAATAAAGTACAATAACAAAACTCTAAAATATATCTGTAGAAGTTGCTCTGTTTAATGAGTAACCATGACAACGGTGGTGTCACGCTACAAAAATAGCAGACGCGATGATGTAACTCCTCCCACTCTATAAGAATCTGTTTTGAAAGCAAGTAATAAAAGATATTTAGAACGTTTACAACAAGTAAATAGCACCCATTTGGTGGAAAGGCTTTTTATCTGAGAGTATTTTACAGCAGTTTACTTTAAAAAACTATTTCTTTAAATATGTGTAAGAGTCGTCACCAAAAATTATTTAATTTGATGAGGCAGAGAAAACTTTTAGACCAAATTTAGACTGAAAATAACCCTGAAGTGGCTGAAATCCCAGACAACACATAAGGGCTCAAAAAGCTTAACCCTTTTTGACCTTAAAAGACACAAACCATTTGCCATATGCTCAAATGTAAACCAGTCGACTGTTTGGTGCAAGTTCACTGCAGGTTCTTGGTCTTTTTCATTAATATTTGGTGAAGCTTTTCAGTGTTAAAAACACGTTTCACAGTTTGCAAAAATAGAGCGCGCACAACCTCAGAACAAGTTTTTCTGCAGAAAGCGTATAAAATTTCACAATCCATTCCCCAAGATGGAGTCAAAGATTTTGATTCTAAACCACTCTGAAAAACAAGCTTTTAGAAACATCCACTTCCTGCCTGGATTGTAGAAAAATACCTTATGTGTTTTCTGCCGCTGTACAAAAGAGACGGGGATCACGACATGCTACACACATCCAGCTCGGCCTGCAAGGAGATGCTCGGGAGGACAAAGACACATATGAACATTTAAGACAAAATGAGAGGCGAAGGTGACAGGATTATCCATAGCACCAGTTAGATACAAATAGGTTCTGAGATTGAGAAGAGAAAACATTGCACAGGTTCAGTCTAGCGATGTCCACAGAAACCCAAACCCAAGCACTTCCTGGAAGGAGAAGAACGTGATCCTCCTAAAATGAGCATCTCATCAAGAGATTTCCACAACTCTCATGTTTGATTGAATACCCTGTCAAGAGTTACAGAAAGGCACTAGGGAACATCTGGCATGGGTATAGGTCGAAACTTGATTCCAACATCATTCCCAGCTTCTTGGGATTCGTTTTTACATGAAAAGAGGGCAAAACCTAGACCCTAAACAAATATTTTCCAATTGTTTGAGTGAGCTGGTTGAGGTATGGAGTGTCCAGGGGATTTAAGCTCTGATCCAAAAATAGGATGAATTATCGGATCCGATGGAGAGCCCTTTAGTTTGATAGCTGTGTCCTGCCTCCCACTTGTCCTCAGTCTATTGAACAAAAGGAAAAAGCAGCAGAAGCTTCATTCCTAAAAATGATCGTTATTGACCTGCTCCCCCTCCCAATTTTGCTCCGTTGCTGATGGCGATTTTCGGTTGTCACTTGGCCCGGGTTGAGCACATGGAAGAGAACGAGGAGGGGGAACTAACGGGAAGGACGCAACTCCATTGTGAGCTGATCGACTGGAGGAACTGTCCAAGGGCGAAACTCCTGCAGAGCCAGAAGTGCTGGTCAGTTCTCCTCCAAAACTCACACCGGGGTCTGCTGAACCCAAGGCGGAAAGCTGCTTTTCCTAACGAGACAGACAGAGAGGGCAAAGGGGGAGGAGAAGAGAAGTAGGCAGAGGAGGGATGGAAGGATGGAGAGAGGTAGAATCCACAAAACAGTTTAATGGAATGTCAGGGAGAAGAGTTCCCAAGACGAGCAGATCGATAGCCGAGGAAGAAAGAATTGAAAGAATGATAAAACGTTCAGAAGAATGACCAAACAAAGAAAATGAAGTGATGAGGAGGGAATCACAAATCCCTCGAAGATCAAAGGGATTATTCAGGTCTTTGAGGTTTTTAAAGACCGGGTGATTTTGCTTTAAAGGGGCCGTATCGTTTTACATTTATATTATTTCATATAACTAGGTTTTGGGCATTTCCTTCATTGTCTTGGGCAGGAAGAGGGGGCATGAGGACACTGGCTCAGAGCTGACGAATCTAACAACAGGTCTCCCACGTTTAAATAATTTATAAAGGAACCTACCCCTTTAAAACAAAACCTGTCAGAACATCATATGAGATTATCCTGGGCATGCAAACGTGTATTTACCGAGTGAGCGAGAAGACAGCACAAAAATAGAATGGATGCTTATGCAGAGTGTAGATGCTTTTTTTCTCCTCTCGGAAACATACTGTACCTTGACTGTTATTAAAGTTAGCATCTACAACCAATGCCCACAAACACCAAGATACGTGTTCAGTTTAAAACAAAACTGCACTGAGTTAGGTGGAACTGGAAAAGAGTACAATGTTGTCTAAAAAGGTTCAGCAGCATGTTTTAAACAAATATTTAAAATCTTATCTTACAGGGAGAAAAAATATATTTGACGGTTTGTCCACAGACAAATGTAATCCTATAGTTTGACTCTAATCCTTAGAAGTCTCTGCACATTTGAATTCATTAAGAATGACACAGCCCAACATTTCCCATCCAAGTTTGGTTTTAAATATAGTGAGTAGGTTTCAAAAAGGTTTTTAGTTTTGACAATTTTGGATTTAAATGAACTATAAAAGAGTTATGACACATGTTTTGAAAGGTAATTCAAATTAAAATGTGAGAAAATACACAATTGTCTTTTTTGTTTCACTTTACATACCCCACATCAGTGCCATCTAATGGTGAAATGAAGGTATGGGTCTTGGAGGTGCAATACTTGTGATATGGCTTGTGTTTTTCAAAGTGCTTGCAACAATTTTCCCATTGTTTTGACCTTGTCTTTGCTTTCTTTGGGGATTTATGAGTTTTCATTTTGTCTAAACACTTTTGATTTTTGCTATTAAAAAACATAAAAAAAATGTTTATTATCAATTTTTGAGAATTTTGCAATATACTATTTTTTTCATTTTCTACTCAGAATTGTTTTTTTTGTACAATATCAAGTTTGTTGTGAAATTATTGTGTAATGTAATGAAAACTGTGTAAAACTAGGGGTTGTACTAAAAACTGTTTAAAGATAATGTATTAAAGCAAAATGTAAGATAGTAAAAACGCTCAAAAGGGTGTTAACAGTGAGAGTCATAAAGCAGCAAGTCACCAAGAAAGCAACTGTACACACAAAAAAAACACATGATTTGCAAAGGTCTTTAAGTTTGCAGTCAACATCTCAATCACTCAAATGAGAACTGGGTAAAAGTGTTAGATGATACCAAAATCCAACTGTTTTATTAACTCTGCGTCTGGAGGAGGAGCCTCCCATGAAGCCCAAAACACCATGCTAGTTATCAAACATTGGGCTGCACACATTGGACCATAGGGTTGTGGAATGTAGTCTGAGAACCTATTTCCTTCAGCCAGGGCAAATGAAAACGAGTTAATGTCTAAAAGGTAAAAACCTTTATTCAGTAGCCTGATCCACACACTGATCCAAATAGAGATTCTCAGTAGTGTGCTCTTCCACTGTTTCTTGGAAATTTTGACTCAATGCTCTACTGACTGCGCCACAGCAAAGCTAGCAGCTAGCAAACTGGTATTCCGGCATGACATTGATCTAAATCCCAAAGCCAAGTCAACAAAGGGGTTTTTCATAAATACTCCTCATGTGTTCAAATAGTTATTTCCCTCAGATTCAAGAAGCTCAGCTTATAGCAAATGTTTTTTTTGTGGATTCCTTTTTATTATACGGTCTCTCATGGTGGAAATAAACCTAAATTTATGGACAGATCAGTTGTCTGTGGGCAATCGGTCAGGAGTTCAAATACTTCTTTCTCCCTCTGTATGAATTTTTTAAGTCAAAGTTACTGTTAAGATATCTAGAAATACACTTAGTAAAACAAAAACAGTGTCATTCACTATTTACTGTAATATCCTTCTGTTAGTTCTCTCAGATTGAAGTTAATTACGTTTCTTCATCTAAAAAGGTCTGCTCTGAACAAAAATTGATGGCCACCAGTAAGAGGTTTTTCAAAAGGTGGTTTTGTTGCAATTAAATTCTATAAATAATAAACAATATATGAGTTACTAAAACAAAAATACCCTTTAAAGCTGATGGAATGTTTCAAATTAAATATATAAAAAATGTTTGTCATGGACAATTTGGATAAAAAAAATTCTATTTTTGTGTTGTTTTAGTACAAAGAAACAACTTGAAATTTATAATATAATATTACAAATATATATCATATAAATATAATATTATAACAATTATTGCAAGTATGTGAATATGTTCAGATAGCATAGTTGAGTACACCCCTCTACATTTGTCAGAAAACCTTTAGTTTCCTTTCAGAATTCCCAAATTTAGCTAAATTAATTCAACTTATGTTGTAAAATGAGTCTACCCCAAATATATTCGAAGAAGAAAACACTGCAAAGCTTTAAATATTGGTCAAATACTGTAGCAAAAGTGATCCACAAGTTTAAGAAAAATGGAAGTGCAACCATCTCACAGAGATGTCCAGACTGTCCACGGATGTTAACATCTCGACAGGAGCGTTTCCTGGTGAAGAAATGTGACACCATAAGGCACACACTGCAGAGGAATGTCATGCATGGGTATCATCCATGAAGGAAGCCTCTCCTAAATCATGGCTAGAATTTGCTCTGGCTCATGTTGAAGAAAACTCCTGGGACTCTAAATTCTGGAGTGATGAAACAAGGTTCACTGTTGGGAACGAATGCTTTTACAACTGTTAAAGTGAGGATTTCAAAGAAAAATGCCTGGTGCCTACAGTGAAGCATGGTGGTGGTAGTGTCAATATGTGGAAAGCTGCATTTCATTGATGGCATCATGAACTCAACATTGTTCTTCTCTATCCTTAAGGAGGAGATCGCTCTGTGTACTTGATCGTCGTTAACTTTTCCAACAGGAGGACTATCCAAAACACATGTTTAAAACTACTGCTGCATTTCTGAAAAAGAACAGGGTGAAGGAGATTGAAGGTCAAGTGTCTCCTGGTCTAAACCCAATCGAACACCTGTGTGGAATTCTCAAGAGGCACATTGAGCATGGCTTCAACCAATTTGAAGATTTTGTGATCAAAGTTTGCTTATAAACCTTAATGTTATGGAGTTAATAAGTGTTTTTAAAGGGGGTGTACTCGTTTATGCTGAATTCTGTATGATCACAATCAATTGTTTATAGTGAATGATTTCAATCACAACATTGAAATAATGAAGGACACTGTTTTTTATCTCTTATCTTCTAATCTTACCTACAGATGTGTAGAGCAGCCAAAAGCAGCCTCAGCTCATTTTATATTTAAATCAAGTTCATCATGTTCAGTCCTTGTCAGTGAAGTCTGTTTTGGAGTGAAAACATTGAAGTTTAGGCTTAACCACAAGAAAACAACCTTAGCATTTGTTCCCCATCCCAAACACACTCACCTGATTTCCTGGATCGTTTTCAAGAGCGTTTACCAAAAAGTTTGATTGGGTTCCAGACTGTTACATTAGCGAAGTGGCTAGCTTTGCTAACATAAGTCAGTCTGACTCTGGGTTTTGGTGCACTTTGTTTCTCTTCTCAATCAGAATCTAGCAATTGATAATGAATATGGGATTGTAGAGTTGGGGAACGCAAGGTTTGGAGCTGACTGCAACACTAAACAAAGACACGTGAAGATGACAACAGGAGCAAAGGGTGCATCTCTGTCAGAACTGCAACTCATTTGACGTTCACTTTCATCTGGAATCATTCGTGGTCCCATCAGAACGCTGACTTACAGTAGTGTTATGAATACAAGGTTGGACGTTTTGAGATCCCTCTAGACCTCAGCATAGGCATAAACTGGATGAAACCATCACTAGTCCAGCAGTACTAGATTTTCATCTGACCTTTCATTCAAACCCAGCGTAAAAATGATCGTAGCTGTTAGCATTAAAGGTGAAAACAAGCTAATTTCTCAAATAACCTTCTATAAAAAAGCACCAACACTTGGTCCATTTTCATTCGGGATCTCATGCATGCTGATAACCCACCACTGACACTGTCAGGGAACCATTGAGATGGGTACAGAGATTTCCCAAAACTCATTGGATTCAGAGTGCAGTGGTGATCATGTAGATATAAATGAACATGGCTATGAAGAGAAGGCCATCGCCTTGCACTGAGCATATGATTTCTAGCAAGAAAGACAGCAAGAAACTCCAAAGAAGAAAAAAAATTTGAGGATTTATGGTCATTTGGATTTAAGCAGTTATCTGTAACATGTATAGCCAATGCTGCAGATGGACACATTTAGTTCAAAAATTGTCATTAACCTAACAGAAATTTTATCAACAAATGATCTTAAGCGCTTGTGAACTGGCTCATCTGCTGAAAAAATCAGATTAGAATTTGAAGATCCTTGAATTTGTGATGAACGGTAAACAATTATTAATCCAAAGCTTTTGTAGATTGTTTCTGGGTACACCATCGGAGTCTTAGTTCCATTTCTCTCACTTATCCCTACCCCTCAGCATTCAGAAACGAGAGTTAAGAAGAAGGGATGAAAATATGCCCTAATGAATCGGGACACCCCTACAAAGCTGTATTCATCCACCCACTGGTTCTGAAGGATCAGTAAATTCATCAATCCTGGTTGATAAACTAATAAACACAAACATTTATTCATTCATTCATTTTCCAACCCACTTATTCCCTTTTGGGGTCACGGGGGTCCGCCGGTGCCTATCTCCAGTGCACATTGGGTGAGAGGCGGGGGTACACCCTGGACAGGTTGCCAGTCCATCGCAGGGCAAGGGGGAATTTAGATTTTTCAATTAACCTTACCGCATGTTTATTGGATTTTGGGAGAAACTGGAGGAAACCCATGCAAGCATGGGGAGAACACCCAAACTCTTTCCATGTTCCAGGAAGGTCACCGGCGAGTCTCGAACCAACAACGCGACCCCCCAATTGTTTCATTTTGATGTGAAGGTTTCAAAAATGCTTTTAGCTTGGGTATTTTTTTGTTTTAAATAAACATTACAAGAGTTCTCAACACCTTAGATTATTGTTTTAAACCATAAAAAAATGTTAGTTCTTGGAAAAAAAAATGAATCCTTGGAATTTAATTTTTTTTGTACAATTTCAGGTTAGTTGTGGAATTATTGTAAAACATAACGAAAAATTTGTGTTAAAAAACTAGTTTTGTATTAAAAATATTATGTGAAGCACTGCTACAAAAAACTCTCAAACATAAATTATTAGAGCATAATATTAAAAAGCATAGTAAAAAGCACTTAAAAGGGCTCCAGACTTCTGAGGGTTAAAGTTATCATGCTAATAACGGCACAATATTCCTGTAAAACTAGTTTTTTGTGATTTAAATAACTTTTACTGACCTGTAAAATCTAACATAGACAATGGTCAATTTAAAACTTTTATAAATTACAAAATCCCTTAAATTTGAGGGACTCATCTGCTGTCTTACCCCTTTGATTTGAAGTGTAACTTCCCTTGGAATAAAGGGTTACAAAGCCCTTCACCTTCATTCCAAGAAGATTTGGGACATTCCTCCACCTCACATGGCCGGAAAAATGAGGGATAGGGCTAAAATGTATGGAAATGGAACTCAGCCTTTATCGAAATCAAACTTTGTGTGAAAAAAATATTCCCCAGTCCGGGAATCCAGGCATTGGACAAAACGGGGTGAGGGCACCAGGGTGATCCCTGTGGAGCAGCAGGAGCAAAGTGAGTGTTCATTTTATTCATTTATGGTTGGTGCGCTGTGTTCTTGGCTAATTGTATTCCAATGTCCATCAGTATGACATTTCTATGTTTTCAAACACTGCAATGGTTTCTAGATTTAAGATGTTTTAATGGAGTGTAAGGAACACTGGGCCGGTCAGAAGAGGCTCATATGACTCTGTGCAGGCGAGGTGTGAGTATAAGTGGGAGAACAGACAGTTGGTGCAGGAGAAGACAGAGGAGATGGTGTGGGTGGGTAAGAGTCAGTGAGAGGTTACCTGTGCATTCGCTGTGGGACGGGCGCAAGGCGGGGCTGAACTAGGATGGACTGTCGCCTCCCCTAAGAGAAATCACCGTATCTCATCAACACACCACGCGAGAGAGATAGACAGAGAGAGAGCGATGGTGGAGCTGTGAGAGTATGTGCATGTGCAATACCAAGAAGCAAGGGGAGTGTGATTGTCGGGGTTGGCATGCATGAAAACCAGTAACGTGCAGTGGGGAACTGGGAAAGTAATATAAATCTGAAAATCATGGCTTATATTCAAACTGGATGTTTCTGAGAGTTCCAATGTTTGAGCCACTGTCCTTTCAAAGCTTTAGAACCGAAGTGAAAACAAGGTGAATCAGTTCATGTGATTCAGTGGAATAGCCTTCCAGCAATTGTGGTTTGGAACCACAGTTATTTTCTAAGGGAACACAACTAAAATAAAAGCTGCAAGCGGCGATCAAAGAGCTTGAGCAATTCAGGACCAAGAACTGTTAAATTATCTGAACAATCCTGTAAATAAAACCAGAAAATATGCTGTCATGGTCACCTGGTGGCGTTTTCTGTTTTTGTTTTGGACCAAAATATTGACACATGCTCACATAGCTTAACACAGTCAAAAAAACTTAATATCATTCAATTATTCATTATTTTTCCAACCCACTTATTCCCTTTTTGGGGTCACGGGAGTTTACCGGTGCCTAACTCCAGGAGACATTGAATGAGAGGCGGGGGTCTGCCAGTCCATCACAGAGCTTAATATCAATACTACTTATATTCAAGTCTTGGTGCCCTACACACGTATGCCAAATTTCAGTTGCCTAAGACAAACTGTTAGTGCACCATAAGCTAAAACGCTTGGCGCTACAGTCTTTTTTCAACATTCACCCAATCAGAAATAAATTTCCAAATGACCAGTTCTGGCGTTTGTGCGAAATTCAGTGTGAAAACCTTTGAGGATGTTTAAACCCTCAAAAATGCGCCAAAAGCCACAAACGATATTCCCAGAGCAATTACAGTAGTGTTCAACTCACTTTTGCTCCGGTGCTACAGAACTAACTAGTGAAACATAAACCAAGATCAGGACTGTTAGTGGTTAGGAATGAATTTGATAGAACTCTGAACTCCATTCTGAAAAGTGCTGAGAAATTCTAGCTGTGCCTCGTGTAGATAAACACTTCCTCCATACCCTTCTCTAGAATCCAAGAATCCAGAGCTTCTGCAGAACTTCTGTTTCAAGGTGTGTTGGATAATTATCCTTGCTGAGAATTAAATAGGGAATTGAATCACTTCCCATCCCTTTCCTTTCAGTTCCTTTCCTTCCCTTTCATTTCCTTTCCTTTCCTTCTATTTCATTTCCTTTCCTTAAAATTAAATGTAATCCCTTCCCTCATGTGGATAGACACTTACCGTATTTTTCACCGTATAAGCGCATTTTTCTTCCCCAAAACTGAGGGGGAAAAGTTGGTGAGTCTTATACGGCGAATGCAGAGCGCCGCGGAGCGGAGGGCGGTCACGGCCGTAGGAAAGGCGTAAGAGAGGCCGCGGCTTCAGCCTAGCTCCTGTTATGGTAAAAATATACCTTCTCAATTGATAATAAACACTGGAGACCGTTTGAAAGAGAACACAGCAAATGCGGCTATTTATTGTAAAGATTTAGCAGTCTCAACGCATTTCCTACACACGTGTTATCCGCATTGGAAGAAGAACCTCGAGCCTCTCAAAGAAAGACAAGCGCTGGAAGAAGGGCAGGACTGAAGTATGACGTGTCTCTTAAAAGTTTCTCAAATTACATTTCTCTAAATGACCACTAGATGGTAGTATTATATAGGAAAATTCCCATCACACTCCAGAGCCGTCGATTCGCGCTGACGTCATAGCCCATCTCTGCTTGTCGATCCTACCATAGTAAGGAGCAGGTATGAAACATTACAGCCTTTTTGTTAATTTTACTGTTTACTGACTGTTCATGTTACATGTTTGGCATATAATTGTTTTTAAAACTGCTGTTAACTTTTACACAGTTGATATTAAATATTTTACTACAGTATTTGGTTCATAATCTTTTTTTTCTAGATCTTCCTCACTAAAAATTGAGTGTGTCCTATATACCAGTGCGTCTTATATGGCGAAAATATGGTACTCCATACCCAACTCTGGAACCCAAGAATCCAGAGCTTCTGCAGAACTTCTGTTTTAAGGTGTATTGGATGATTATCCTGGCTGAGAATTAATCAGGGAATGTGATCACTTCTCTTCCCTTTCCTTCCCTTTCATTTCCTTTACTTTCCTTTCCTTAATATTAAACAGGAAATGTAATCCCTTCCATCATGTAGATAGACACTTACTCCATACCCTACTCTGGAACCTAAGAATCCAGAGTTTCTGCTGAACTTCTGTTTTAAAGTGTATTGGATGCTTATCCTGGCTGAGAATTAATCAGGGAATGTGATCACTTCCCTTCTGTTCCTGTCCCTTCCCTTAAAATTAAAATGGGACTGTGACTCCAAAGTTCCTGGTTCCTGAGTATAACAAAAATTTTTATTTTATTTCCCCCTACATGACACATTTATTTTAGTTGCTTCATACGTTGGAGTGTTTGGAACGGGAGGAAGAAAGAATCATCAACTGCACGTCACTGGTGTCCCATACATCTAGATGTCACCACATTCACAACCTGTACCATCAGAACGAATCTACAGCCAGCATGCTTCACTTCTTCTCTACCACGTCACCATAGCACCTTCCAGTCTGAATCATGTGCACACAGGAAACCACTGAGAAATGGTGGGAAAAACAGCTGAACATATACAAACATTGTGTGAACGTCTGCCAAGCACATGAGCAAACAGAACTGACAGAGACGCTTCATTCAGAACAGCAGCACAGCTCAAAAACAGGATGCATCACAAACACAAACTTATCTCTGATTGAACGCAGAGCAGCTTTGAAAAATATCAAAATGACATTTGATCGTCACTCTGTTTGATTTCAATACTTTTGAACGCATTTAATGAAGGGTTTCTACCTGCCTCCAGAATGCCCATCTTTCCTTTATCTACTTTTATTTGTTGAGACTCACTTAGGAGGATCTCTGTGGAGTAATCTGATCGTTTGATTTGTTTCTGCCCATTCAGCATCTCCCCTAATCCCTCAATCGTAACATTTCATCTTATTGGGATCTTTGCAGGATAATGATGTTGGTTTTCAAAGTCACCCTGCAATCAGTCGAGCCAAAGCATTTGATTGGAGCAACAGTCTGGAGCTGCTGAGAATTTGGTGTTTGATGTAACATAGAGAACAGCCATGAACCACTTATGAGAAACCAAGCAGCGAGGGATGAGACACAGAGAGAAACATTTGAGAAAGGAGCATCCAGTACCCCTTTTTTCTGTTGGACCAAAGCTATGATTACATGTGTACAAACGTTTCTGATGTCACCCTCTAGACATTTAATACTTAGGTTACTTTTTTTCTTCAGCTGAACATTAAAAGTAAGAAGACAAATATACTTAAATTATAACATATTAACTTTGATTTAGTGCCTAGTTCAGAACAAGGATGGAAAGAAATGGCTAAATACTTTTTCATTAATAAATCAATGGTTGTCTATGGTTGTCCCTTACCTTCCCGTCCCTTCCTATACCTTCCCTTTCTGTCACTTACCTTACTTCACCTCACCTTCCCTTCCTGCCCCATATCTTGCCTTACTTTACCTTCCCTTCCTGTCCCATACCTTACCTTACCTTCCTGTCCCATGCCTTACCTTACCTTACCTTCCCTTCCTGTCCCATGCCTTACCTTACCTTACCTTCCTGTCCCATAACTTACCTTGCCATACCTTCCTGTCCCATACCTTACTTTACCATGCCTTCCTGTCCCATACCTTACCTTACCTTCCTCTCCCTTCCTGTACCATGCCCTACCTTACCTTCTTGTCCCATACCTTACCATACCTTCCTGTCCCATACCTTACCTTGCCTTCTTGTCCCTTCCCTTGCATTCCCTTCCTGTCCCATGCCTTACCTTCCCTTCCCATACCTTACCTTCCTGTCCCATACCTTACCTTACCATACCTTCCTGTACCATACCTTACCTTCCTGTACCTTCCTTTACCTTGCCTTCCCTTCCTGTCCTATGCCTTACCTTCCCTTCCCATCCCATACCTTACCATACCTTCCTGTCCCATACCTTAACCTTACCTTCCTGTCCCTTTCCCTTCCCTTGCCTTCCTATCACATGCCTTACCTTCCCTTCTCGTGACTTGATGTACTGCATGAAAAAAAACTACTTGAAAACAGACACAGATGCACTGTAGCCCCCTGCATATGGCAGATACATGGGTGTGTAAAGGCCTCAACTATGTAACGAAGTGGTTAAACAGTTTAAAAGCTTTAGAAGTTTAAAAACAAACAACACATCCAACAACGTCCACAACTAACTTTATTTTTACATGTATGTATTGATTTTATCAAGATTTATTTTGTTTGTTTATCTTTGTTCATCATCTTTAAGTTCTACTTCAGTTAGAGAGTGGAATACTTCCTTCTACTTTTTCTTATATGGATCTTTTATTCTGCTTAAGCAGAGCAAGCCTGTATTCTCCCCATCTCTGCATTATTAGCAGCTTGGGGGACCGTGCTCAGTTTATGACAGACCAAGAACTACATCATGTACTGAAGAAAATTGAAACCAGCATCATCGATGCCGTGAGGGTGATTTTTATCTCTTTGGACATCCGCATCTTTAGCATCCTCTGCAAGTGGATCCAATCTGAGACGTATGAGTGTGACCCAGTGATAAAACAATACAGCACCGATGGAACCCAGTCGTGAAGCTTCCAGAACAGGCAGAGCAATCAAGCCAACACCAACAGAGATGAACAGACACACAAACGAAGAGTAAGGAGGACCCACCTGCTCTGGGAAGACCCTGGGTTTCTGTTCAGGCACCACTCCAACCCTCAGCTCGTCCTCCACAGCCATAAGCCTTCACAAACATGAGAAAAGCACACAGGAAGAAGACAAGAGAGAAGGACAATCCTTTAGTTTCAGTCTGTGTGGTGCTCATCAGACACCATCATCACATCCTAAGACTCTGGTCGTGTTTTAAATTGATTTGCTTTAATTCTGGCATGCTGTGGCATACTTCCATCATCCCATGGGAATAACTCAACTGATGGATGAAAGTGGGCCAGGTTGAATGGCTTCTGAAAATGGCCGCCGCTCACAACTTGCGCATTAAAGTGACGTTGCTTTCAAGGACAGAGATGTTTCCATATCGCCACATGAGGTTTCCAGCTATTTTTAGGCGAAATTAAGTCTATATCCAGGGATGACAGATACAATGGTTATTATTTACGGTTGGAGAGATTTAGGTTGTGATGCAGGCATCGTACGCAGTTACAGTAGAATGAACATAGTGCTGTATGTCGGTGTCCTGTAGTAAATAATGAAAATGCACAGTTTAGGTTGGAAACAGGGTGATGATATGTTTATTCAATTGTGGTCGAGTCACATTTTATTGCTTGTACAAAGTAGAAATACAAAAATCAAGACAGGAAAATGAAAAGAAGCACTGATTTTATTCCAAGGACACTCTGGTTTAACTGCAGTCATCAAAAGGAGATCATTAACAAAGCTCAGATTATACATCTTACAAACGGTGCTCAGAAAGGTCAGGAATATTTAACGAACCTTTTACTGAGAATCTTGCATTGCTACACCAATCAAGGCATTGCACACAGTTGGGACAAACTGTTAAATATAGATATAATCTTGTATACAGAATATATATGTATATGTACGTAGATATCTCATTATGCTCTATATGTCAGGCTTTTAAGAAATTCAATAGGAAATTGTGATTCCAATTGAATCATTTATTTAAAATCTAAAAAGAGAAATGGTTAAAACACAGCATATTCCGTGCAAACATCGCCTCAAACAAACAACTGAAATCATCATGAGATTAAAGCAGACTTCAGTCATTAATGCATTTCTGTAGAATTAATAATTCATTATTTATTTCAATTCACAAGCAGCACCACACAGAGAAAGATACTACAACTATTCAAGTGTCTGTCGCTCACATTATTCACACTGGCACCTGTTTAGGATGAATGCTGTATTTTCCTGCATAATATCATATTTATTACATTTTGTCACCAGTGCTTGAATACGACAGCGTGGAGCGGCCAACCTGATAAATAAAAACAGCATCATTATTACTTTATAACGGTGATATTTCATGTCGTGATGTGAAATTATACTTTTTTCTCATATATGTCATGTCAACAATGTCGTGCCTGTACAGAGTAACTCCAGTAACAAAGACTTTATTATCAGAAAACTTGAGTTCCTCATCATTATTCATCTGCTGGGTCTACTACAAAACTTTGAAGGAACAAAAACGACTTAAGTATAAAATTGAATGCATGTGCAAAATAAATAAATATAGAAAAAATTAATAAAAAAACATGTTTATTTACTAAACTCTATATATTTCTACATTTTTTAATGTTGGTATTTATTGGAATTATGGGTATTATGGGAATAAAAAAAAAAACATTACATTTAAACAGAAATGTTTGCCATGTGTATATTTTTCATTTGAATTCGTCATTTTTGATTTTGATATATTTTTAAACAGAGTTTAAAATATACGTGCAGTAAGGCAGCTGCACACCTGGAACTGACAGCTGCACAATGCACTGTGCATTTTATGGACGTTCATCCACTTGTACTTGCACAGTTTAGCTGAAGTATATGATAAAATGACTAAAAAATCTCCAATATCTCAAAAATAAATACAATATCTCCGCTAAAGAATAATAAAATTAGTCATAGCAGAGCGCCTTTATTTACTGGCAGAGAGAGACTTTAGAGATGAAAAAGAAAAGGAACACTTCTACAAACAAGTTATTGATTATTTTCTTCAAAAGGAGCGCCACGTGTTCTTCATTTATAAGTAAATGCAAGTCAATAATTTTTTTTTTACATTTCTGTCCATATGCTAATTAGGTGGAAGGTTCTAACTTTGGTCAAAATCTCAGCTGGCTCAAATAAAATGTGTAATTTGATGGTCTAGTAATGTAGGAAATAGATTTTAGTAGTTATGCATATATGTATGTTCATGTGAACAAATACTGGCAACGTGCAGTTAAAAACTCCAGGGTCAAACTCATCAACAATCACGAATATCTATCTTCATGTCACTAAAGGTTTTAATAGCAGCATTAAACATTGATTCTGGATTCTGTTTTAACCAATCTTGGCATAAACTCAAGTTAGGAACGCCCACCTAATTAGCACATGGCCACAGAAATGTGGAAATAAATATAAGAGAAAAATTTAAATACCAGTTTTCATATTTAAAAAACAAACAAACATTATTTACATGTATTTATTTGACTTATTCTTCTATTTAAGAATATATTTCTAAACACATTTACTAATGTATGTATTTATTTATTTAAACTTAAGTAATTTTTGGTAACAAAACTCATTTTGGGAAAATATTGACAAACTATTATTGATATATTTTTATTGATACATTATAAACAATTCAGATACATTTTATATATTTAGTAAAAATGTGCTTTTGATAGAATCAGCAGGTGAGCAGTGGGTAGAGACCCGAGTTTAGAGATAATAGAGAGTAACTTTGCGTAAAATTATCATGAAAAAAAAACCTTTGTACTGATGCTGTTTTTATTCTTCAGAGGGGGAGCACCATGCTGCCAGAGTTTCACATTTTTATATGCAAAAAAGACAATGTTGACACTGAAAATGGAATCATTCTGTGATGAGGAGAGGTTGATGTGAGGCTATTGGTCGAACACAGAGAATAATACTGTGATGGGTAATACACGTTCATGGACAGAATGTAGCAAAACACAGTGAAAACAGGAAATAATCAGGTGATTCAGGGAGAGGCGCTTCTGCCGCAGTGTTGATAAAGAACAGACATCCTAAATAGATTTTTTTGTTCTGACACAACAAGAGCATCAACTAGGTTTGATGAGTTTGCTTTTGACTCATTTCACTCACGACTGTTCATTAACAACAGGTGCTTATCAAAAACTAATAATAAAAAAACAGTGGCACTGGTACACTGGATGTGGTCCAAACTGGGCCCGGGTCTGGCAGAAGTGATGCTGTTTTTAATATAAATTAAGGATCAGAAGAGTGTCATTTGTTAGAATCTAGGGCTAGATTCTAATGCACCGTCTGGTTGCAGAGCCCGATAGCATTGGTTAAACATACTTTTCATTATTTCCTTGATGTCAGTTCTGGAAACCCAGTTATTTTAACTCTATTTAGAGAGGAACCAAATGCTTCTAGTCTGGAAAGGTGTCAGAACCAGTGCTTTGATAGGTGCCCATCACCCAAACATTCAAGAGTCATCTAAGGAGGAAGCCATATCAAATGCAGTAAATGCTGAAAATGCTTTTATTCAGGTGAAAAATCCACTGTGTGGTCTGTGTGCTCTGGTGCCAGTTCACATTGGATGAGGGCAGGCTATGACAAAGAAGTTTTTCGACCAAATGTAATATTAAACTGTATTGTTGAGTCAAAGCACAAAATATATTTTAGTTCATCCTCAGCATAAAGGATAATGTAAACATTGTAATATTTTTTAAAACTGTAAATAATTCATAAAAAAAGAAGAGTCTGGTTCCAGCATGCATCAATTTTGTAAAACAACAGAGTTACTGCCAAAAACGCTGTACCTTTGGCCTCTATTTCACGTTTTTTTTTTTTTTTTTAACAAAAAGTGTATGTTTCTGTACTATGTCTCATATTTACATACACAGCAAATCCAAAAACAAAAAGTTTCCGAATGGTTGAAGCTAAATTTGGAGAAAATATAGGATCCACTGCGTGAATTTCTTTCCTGTTTACTGTACGAAGTCGCTATGAAGATGTGGGAGTAGCTCGATTACGTCCTACTTACATCATCAAAAGATCCAGGTTTCATTGGTCGTTCTCATGTGAAAAACCAGTCCAGAACTCACTCTTTCAGTCAGATGTGTATAATGTCCCGTTGGCACCAATGGTTTTTGAGGAACATCATCTCAAGAAACGTCAGATCGAAAATTCGGATTGGTGTGTAGAGGCCTTTAAAGCAACTAACTGAGTGACACTGAGTGTTGTGAAGAACAACCCCCCCACCCCCTACCCCCCAGACTAACTGACCAACCAGTGTGAATGATTACCTAGTCTCAGCCTCAGACGTCATGCCTACGGATTGCTGGCTTAACATCTGAAGTCTTTTAGACACTTAACTGGAAATTGATTTCAAGGAGAATCTTGAAGTCGCATTCTTAACAAGTTCCGTGGTTCCACCGGGAAACAAAGTACATCCGTATGATCGAGAGAATAATAATTGTTGTGTATAACGACAAGAAGCGATTCTGAAGTTCACGACATACTCACTTTAAAAGACGTCCAGGAGTTCAACTTCAGGCAGTTGGCAGAGTGGAGTCCTGTTTGCCGACTGGATTTAGGAAGAGTGTTATTTTCCAAGTCTTGCAAACACTTTGTCAACATTCCCTGCCTATCCAATTTTGCTAGTGGTGTCTACGAGTAATGGACGATCAATTTAAGTATCTGACGTAAAAGGGAATATCAGCTGCGAACACTGGCAAACATGCAGCAACAGATGCACCTGTCGGTTGATTCGGATGCTTTATGGTTATAATTTAATTACAGCATAAACGCCCCCAAACATTACGCTACACAAACCGAAAATTGATTGGTTGTTTAAGCAGGATTCACTCCTGCTTTCCATTGTCCCTGCTTCTGTGTTTATTGGAAACCTCTGCACCATCTTTACTCTCTTCAAGATTCTCCTTTGTCTTCTTGGACCAGAAGAAGAAGTACCTTCTGAGCGTTGTGGCTCCAAGGGACTTCGAGATCTACTCTGATAAGCTCTCTATTTGTTTCTATATGGAAACTTTAGCATTTTATTATGATATTATTATTTATCAATAAAATCTGAATTATCTTAGAACATAAAATTAGCAATGATATTTTGAGAGGATGGTGAAGGATTTATAGAATGATGTAGAAAATGTTTATTTTATATCAATCACACTGTCTTTTTTAAATTAAGTAGGAATGCTGTGCCTACTGGGAAATGAATGAATGGTGTGACTACTATTTAAGTTTCAAATATAATGTGCTTTATTAGTTTTAAATTATTAGGTTTTAAATAGTGGGTTTTAAACAAACATTACAAGAGTCATGACACATAAAGCCATTGGAAGTACAAGACCTGTGATATGGCTTGGTTTTTTTTAAAGCAAAACTGCTTGGAACGGTGTATAAAGTTTAGGAGATTTTTTTAAAATACATTTTCACATAGTTTTGACCTTGTTTTTGCTATTGGGGGATTTGTGAAATTAAATTTTGTCCCTAACTTTTGACTTTTGTTTTAAAATTTAGTTTTTTTGTTCTCAATTTTTGAGATTCTTGGAGTAAAAAAAAAGACAAAATGTGATACTCGTAATTTATTTTTTTGTACAATTTCAGGTTTGTTGTGGAATTATTGTGTAATAAAATTATAAAATATTTGTATTTCTTGTAAAAAGAAGCTGGGGTTTTACAAAATAAAATATGATAAGAAGCATTGACACAAAAACTTTTTTTAGAAGATAAATATAGTTTTAAGTTTTAAAGATAATACATTAGAAAGAATTGTAAAGTACTACAATGCTCCTGGACTTCTAAGGGTTAAAATCAAATGTGTTATTAGAAACTCATCATGGTATCATGAAAGCAAACCCTTGGAGACACTTTTTCTCAGTTGATATTTTAGGCTTTATAGCGTTTTGGAACCACACTCTTCATTTATTCTGTTGTGATTTTATTCTTCTGATGATCTCATCTCTGGTTTGTGAACTAGAACAATTTCTTGTGTAAAATTTATATTTATTCAGGGTTTTGAACTCAATTTGGAGAGCAGAGCTCAAAAACATAATGATATCACTCCAATAGAAGCAAGGAGGAAGCTAAACTGAGACTTCCATTTTATGGGAGAAAAAACAAGCCTTTGCGTGTCACCTGAGGCTCTGCACTTTCTTTCCTAGACACAAAATCTGCATTAGATGCAGCCTTACAGGAACTTACATCAGCATTTCATCAAGCCGTCTGTCAGGAAACAAATGTACAGAGGGCAGTGTCTCTGTTAAGTCACAAAAGCTGCAAAACAGCCAAATAACACATAAAATGATGCCTTTAAATAAAGAATAATTACAACAAAAGTACAGCAACAAGCCCAAAAACAGTAAAATCCTCTTTGTGATGGAAAAACAACAAAGCCACAAATGGTAAACAAAGGAAAAAGTGCTTCGAATGTTCAGCTAAAATGACCAGAAAAGGCATTTGAACATTTGTGTTGTGCTTAAAATTGTCAATCAAACATTAAAATTGTGTTGTTTGAAACTAAATAATACAAAAATGAAATATATAAATAAATTCACACTTGGTTCCAGATTCAGCGTACATAGCCTTACGCCTACATGGGTGAAAAAGTTAAAAGATCTTCAGATCATCAAATAACTATGTAGTGGAAGAAGAAAAGGGTGAGTGTAAGGTTTTTTTTTTTACATCCAAATGCTTTTCTTGGCCATTCACAGTACGAACCGTCGTGTATGATCACGTGACCCCTGGTTCTCCATGTTGTCTTTCTGCTATTACCTGTCGATAATCCCTTTAATCTGGTTGTCTTTCTCCATCTGCTGCTGCCGAAGCCTCCTCTCGCTGTCCTCCAGCCGGCTCTGATACTGCAGCAGGATCTTACTGGTCTGCTGCTCCTGAGAAAACAGCCTCCTCTCGTACTCCTCCAGCTTACGATGGGACATCACCAGACGCTCTTTCAGAGAGTTGATCTCCTCTTCGTATTCACGAACCTGAGACACAGCAGAGATGAAGAGCCAGAGTCCCCTCAGATGAACACCTCGAGAATAACTCTCTAACCCTCTGCACTTAAAGATATACTCAACCAGCAACTACACCCAATACAAAAATGGCCAATAGCCTGTTTTCTTCCAAATATGTGGTAAAACAGGCACACAAATGTCTCAATACAAACTTGCAAAGGGGTAAACGTAGGGTCAAGATCAGCCAGGACAATCTGACAGGGGTCGCTGGCCCCTGTTTGCCTATTCCATATTAAACATGGAATAAATTAAGCACCATCTGTGGCCAAGGTTAAAGTACAGGGCAATGAACAAACTCGAGCCACGAAAGTTCAAAAAGAGAGCTCAAATACCAAATGAACTTAGGGCCCTCTCACACTGGTGTCTGTACATCATTTCCAGGAACAATTGGCCTCTATGCAACTGGAAGCCTTTCCGAAGCCATCTCAGGAATAGTTCAAGTGGATGGGCGGGGCATGTGGCTCTACAGAGAAAGTCGCCTGCACTCGACGTAATGTGCCAAATTTAACATAGTGGGAAAGGATGTTTAGCAAGGAAGTCCAATGTGCGTTTTGAAACTTTGGGCAGGCGAGAGCGTGACAGAACACAGAAAAATCTACTCTAAAGGCCTCTGCACACCAGTCCGAATTGAGATTTGCACAAATCTTAAGATCAGGGTGCTATTCGTCTGTGTCAAGGTAATATTTACTTATTGATGCTCCCTGCCTGAAGATGGCATTTGCGGTACAATAGATGCATTATGTGCCAAAAAGGGGCAAGGAAACAGGAAAGAAGAAGACGACGACAGAGAAGAAATCAAAGAATACATAAAAAACATGGATGTTGAGAGGTTTATTTTGTTGGTGGCTGATCACAGGATGAGCTCCACCGAGTGGCTCTTTTAAGTCATCAAAAACCACCTTTCCTTGCAAAAAACTGAACAAATATGTCACTCCGGAACTCTTTTTCCGTTGGCACCTCTCGTTCGGTCCAATTTGTGAGGTCCCGTTGGCGTCCATGGTTTAATATTGAGGCACGTCGTCACATGAAACTTCACAAAGAAATCTAGGGTCAATGTGTAGAGGCCTTAAATCAACTCTAGGATCACAAGTGTAGCGAGTTGAGGAAAAGCGTGCTGACCGAGTAAGGAGTCCATGGGTAGAACTCAGTACCCATAACCCCACCTAGTTAACAGGACCCATAAAAAAACCTCTGCAATGACATGGGTAGCAAGTGTGATAAGTAGCACCTGGAAAACTCCCGCTACCTCGTCAGAGTATGTAAATCTCTGAAAATATCATATTGTTTACATCCTGTGGATCCTACCCTTCTTGTGATGGTCTTGTCGCTCATTCCTTTATTGAGCAACTCTACAAACTAGTTCCTGACATTAAATAGCTCTCTGGTTTGCGCCATGTTGGAGGTGTTGAAATCTGTTATACTGTTATATATGATTTAGTTGAGTAAGAATTAAACTCACTCGGTCCAGCCGTGACTCATCCATGCTCTTGGAATACTCCTTGAGCTTGAAATCCTCTCGGTCGATGCGGGAGCTCTCGATGTCCGCTGAGAGATGGGGCATGTTGGAGACCCAGGCAACGGTTCGCTCAGATGCTGGGGTTGAGGGGTTCAGGTTGGATTGGGAAGAGCCCTGAAGAACAGAGCAAAGCAAATGAGATCATTTAATTTCAAAATATATTTTAAACTGTTTATTCAAGTAAGTAGATGGATAAAAAAGGTTGTACACAAAATTTAATGTTGATATGTAAATGTGCCATTTAAAAAGATTTTCTAAGCAAAACGGATTGGTTGCCAAGGTAGAATTTTTGGTTCCCATGGAGTAGTCGGTGACATCATAAAAAGTTCCCCATGTCAATATGAGTGATGTACGATATATTTATAATTTTTCTTAATTGAGAAAGTGACATGCCAAGTTGGTTGCTATGGTAAACAGTCAGACACATAATATAAGGTTCCATTTGTGAATATGAGTTATGTACACCAACCCCCAAGTCTTTATCCTTTTTCAAAGTTGAGATAGAGTTCAGAAATTTTGGTCGCTAGGGTAAACAGTTTGGTTGTTAGAGAGCTCTCAGTAATGTCATACATAAAAAAAAATGTATTATTAACTATGACGTTTCATCTGGACAATATTTTAGTTGACATTTCATTTATTTTCAATTACCAGTCAACGGTAAATAAATTGATCCATTCTAGAGCCTGGGGTTCAAATATTTTTGCTGTTGCACAGATTGTTAACCTCCACAATTTGAAGTTTCTACTACGTTCTCAGTTTGAGTTTCAAATTATTTAATCCAAAGCAAAATAAAAATACCAATATGCTGGCTTTTAGATGCCAACATAATGATTGAATTCATGAAAATCCCTTGAACTTATAACAATAGTTTTACACAGAATTGTTTTTTGACAGGAATTTCTCTTCTTTAATGGTTTAAACGCGTGATTTCTTTGATAGTTCTTTAAAACTTTAATCCCATTTAAAACATTAGCAAATGAAAGTATTGTATAATTAAATCATATATAAATTGAAATGTATTAATTTTAACAGTTGTTAAAAAGTGGGAGTCAAGTTTGATGTCATCTTTAAATATTAATATCCTTAATATTGTTTTAATGATTACAAATCTTCAAGATGACAGAGTTGTCTTTTCTATAACTTATCACACAAGTTTGTATGCAGCCAAAAAGAAACTCTTATAGTTAAGGCCTAATGACCTTGGCAAACTGCTCTTATGTGTTTTATTTATTTAATTGGTTGCCTTCTTTATGACTTAAGATAACACTTTATAACAAGAGAAAGAAGCATTTGTGAATGGAACACCTGTTTGCTCATGGTAGGCTTGAGCAAATGCTGTTGCTGGACTTGCTGCCGCTCCTGGTGGGATTTGGACTGTTGCGTGGATTGTGGTGTTCCTCCCTGAGAGCCCTGAGACCCCTGACTGTCCCTGGTAGAACTCTGCTGATGGGGCAGACCTGGTGGGGTGCTGTCTTTGACCGAAAGCTGCTGCCGAGGATTCTGGATCAGGTTTCCGCTCTGAGGCCTAGTTTTGGCTGCAGGGGCAGCGGCAGCGGAGCTGACAGAAAGTTGATGTGAGGGTTGGGATTTCATTCGCTGAGTGGGAGGAGCCATGGAGCTTTGACGGACAGGCTGAACAGTCGAAGGAGGCGTGGCCAGTGATGAATGAGATGTACCAGTCTGGGATGCCATGCCTGGCATCTGCTGCTGATCCTGATGAAGAGACAAATTCTTGAACAATCTGATATTTTAATGATTTTAAACCATACTTTCTGACCATGTTGGATATCAAGTTGTCAATGAGGAAATGAGCCCACCTAGCACTCACTGAGCCAAAGATGTCTATGAGATGTGTTTCCTGGGAACATTCACCAGATAATTTTCCTCTAAAACCATTATCTCTTGTTTCCAATGCTATATTTTCTGTGACAAAATACAAAATAAAGTATAATCTGCCTGCTTAGGGGTCAACTAGCAGCTGACGTGAACCAATACCTTAAATCTACAGAGGTTACTGGTGTAATTTAAAGTATTGTTTTTTTCTGAAGAACTCATTCTCCGACCATTAAAGGACATTGAAATAATCCAAGTGCCTGCTTCACCTGCTGCCAGCCTAGAGTAAGTGCAGTAGGTTATTTTCATAAAATTCGAAAGTAGAATCTTAACATCCAGTTGATGTGAAATGGTTCCTTTCATTTGACATAAGGATTGAATTTGCAGATCACAGTTGTTTCCTAATCAATTCATTTGACTTTTGTTAGAAACATTGGTCAATCCAGACTAGAAATGGAATACTGCCCGACCTTAATGCAATGACGCCACTCCTCGAGAGTCAATCGAATGGCTAACAGTTTTCTGTCCATAGTTGCAATGAGCTGAGGAGGGGCAATGGGAATATGATGGCACGGACTTACAGCGATGCAAGACAACTGCCTCAATTCTTGTGGCGGAAGTACAATATGACTAAAATTCCTGATAAAATGCTGATAAAACTTAGAGAGAAGCTCTAAGCTCCCATTCAGAAACTTATTATAGAATCTACCACCACATTATTTTTATAGGTAATCATTTGCCATGGATGGTTTGGTGCCGTAAACACTTTTGGGGTCGCAGCTCACCTACTCAAGCTGCTAGTAGGTGGTTGGTAATTGGTGTTTTTTATATAACAAAACTGAGGAGGAGGCGGTAATTATTGGCTCTGCTGTAGATACTCTTTCTCTAGTGAGCCCTTCTGACAATATATAGCTCCAATAAGCTTCAAGTCAACCACACACAAAAAAAATTGCACTGTTGGAATCAGGAGGTTTTGGGTCTCTGGGCTCAGGTTCCTTCCTGACTCTAGAGCTTCTACCAAAACAGCTCCATGCTCACCAAATATGCCTTGTGTCACCAGATTAATTACCAGCATAGTGAACTGAGATTGTTCACACACAGATCCGAATTGAGAATCGCACAAATGGCTTCTCAGCATGGTGCACTTTGTCTGGGTCGATATTGGTGCAATGATGCTCCCTGCCTGAAGATTGCGTGTACAGCACCACAGACGCCCTCCGCACCACACAAATTGAGACGAATTGTTCGCAATCTACTGCAATAGAAGAACAACTCTAAAACGTGGAAAATGTTATTTATTCAATTAATGTGATCTCTGAAAATGACAAGGTTATATGTAATTGATATATGTGACCTGCCGTTAGAGCAAAAGAGAGGGAGGCTTGTGTTTGGCCCCAACTTTAGGATCCAAAACATTCATCTAAAGTCATTAAGAACAAGCTTCAGCATGAACAATAACAAGAAGTACTGGAAGTGATGAAATGGACCATACAGAGCTCCATACTTATCCAGTGTTTCTCAAACTATAGGGGGCAGAGGTATTGCAGCTGGAGCGCGCGAGGTCAATAGGATTTAATAAATTAATCGATTAATGAATTCTAAATATTTTTTTTCCGTCTAAATTCTATTGTTGTGAATGTTTCACCACACAGCAAATTAAATCAACCAACTCCCCCCTCTCACAAAACTAAACACACTCAAATAAATTAGCTTTTGTAATCCTCTTTGAAAACAGAACCGGTACCGAGAACCATGGAGTTTGACATTGTACTATATTGCAAAAAAATGAAGTAGCCGCATTATCAGTGATTTCATCTACAAAATGAACAAATATCTTAACCCTTATAAGGCCCTGCACGCACCGGTGCGTGTGGCCATCACAGCGTCTGTTTTGAAATAAGTACGAATGACACAATCTACTTATTGTTTAATTTTGAATTTCAAATAAAATGTGTAGGTTTTAAAAAGGTTGTTTTAAACAAACATTACAAGAGTCATGATGCATAAATTGGACAGCAATTCATATTTAATAATCTAATCTGAAAAGTGAATGTTCAGTTTCGTTTTTAGTCCCCAAGTCTGTGGCATCAATTGGTGAAAAGATAACCTTTTGACATAAAAGACCTATCAAAAAGGCTCTTCGAAAAATGTCCTGCACAAAACAAAGCACAATGGAACTAAATTTTTATTTTGTATCAACGAGTTAGATTTTTGTTAGAAAACATAAAACATTTGTTGTCAATTTTGGAGATTTTTACAGTAAAAAAAATGTTTACAGTAAAAAAAAAGCGAGCATTGGTGGGGAATGAGAAAAAAGTTTGAGAAACACTGATCTAATCTGTTTAGGATTACATGAAGAGACAGACGGATGTGAGAAAGCTACATCCAAAGATGTGCTGTTTGTTCTAAAAAGAGCAACCTTTAGAGTTCCCTAAAAACTGTGGTTTTAAAGGAATGTCAGTATGGTCAGACCACACATTGATTTGATTTAGATTTCTCTTTTGTTCATTTACTGCATAATGCTCATTGATTTTAGCAAAGTGGCTGAAACCCCCACCATTGGTCTCTATCTTGGTGCAGTGATCCCCATGAGAATGCTGTTTAAGACTCTTCTTTCAGCAAGTGGTCAAAAATTAATAGGTCCCAAAGCATCTCAAGAGCCAGGCATACCTGCATGTGCATGGAAAGCTGGCGTCGGCCATAGTCACTCTGGTTGTGGCGGCTGTAGTCATCGCTGTAGCTGTGTGAATGAATAATGCTTGGTTGACCCAGATGAGGACCAGGTCTCAGAGTGGAGAGGTCCTCGCTTCGGGAGAATCCCCCATGTGCAAACTGTGGGATGTAGGCAGGGTGAGAAGCATCTGGCTCTGGGGCCAGGAGCAGAGGAGGAGGAGGCTGAGCTCGACTGTGCTGGTGATGAAGCTGAGGCCCGTCAGCAGCCAGGTGGAAGAGAGGGTTCTGGAAGGAGAGAGGGTAGCGAAGGGCGGCCGCCTGCTGTTGTTGGGACAGCGAGTCAGTGGTGGTTCCCATCTGGCTTAACCGGAGACCCCCGGACATACTGGAACCACCCGATCCAGCCGACATTCTGCCACCTGCACGCAGCTGACCTCCAAGGCCTCCCCCCAAGGCTGCAAGTCCCCCGTAACTGCCAAGGCCAGCAATCGAGGCCTGGGAAGAGTTGAGCATGTCCCCCATAGACTGCAGGTTAGAGACGCTGTTCATTCTGGAGTCCTGGAGGTCCATCATAGAAACATTTTCATTACCACATACAAGCTATGGGAAGGCAGAGAACGCTGCGGATGCCTGCTGTGTCCAGGAGGTGTAAAGGGGGTCTGACTGTGTCCTCAATTTTTTCTATGAATAGTTCACCCCAAAATATGATTTCTGTCATTATTTTTGTTTTTTTACTTTGGCATGCCAATGCATTACATTTGTGTAATAAAATAAAGGAGTTTTTTAAAAAACAACTGGTGTCAGGTCCATCCTTGTTTTCCTCACGTGCATTTCCTGTTTATCCTTGAACCCCATCTGCCATTCATTAAATATCTCTCTTCCTACTGGCACTCAAACTAGTTATCTCAATTAGATCCCCAATGCCATCCTTTCCTCTATCCAGAAGCCAATTTTATCAGAAGCTCTGTTTGTTCCCCAGTGCCGCTAAATGATTTTGTGAGTTTTTGCCCCTGGGAGACCCTTCTGGTTCTGGGACTTTCCTCCCAGTGATAAAAATCCAAACTTTAAAGGTCCACAAAGAGCAAAATTTAAAGCAACTGAACATGCTCAGTTTTTAATCGACTTGGTACATAATATAAATTTTTTCACATTCAAACGGCCAAGGTTCACATTAAAAACAGCCAAGGTTGTGGTATTTGAGTATTTGTCCATTATTAAAAATACAAGACACCATATATGTTTGAATCACGTTCTGACCTAGAGTCACGTTCTGACCTAGAGTCAAAGAATGTTTTAAATTGGTACCTAGAAACTTAACATCAGAGTAATAAATATATGGAGAGTTGACCATTTAGAGGGTTCACCACATGCAAGGTTGTCACAACCGATGCCTCCATGACAGGATGGAGTGCCGTGTGCAGGAGTCTGGGTCCTTGACCAGATGTTTAGCCCGCTGGTACATCAACCATCCCAGGTTAGTAGTAGCTATCCTGGTGGTCCGACACTTCATGTGCTTGTGTGACCTATAAGCATTTCCCCCAGTGAGCCCTCTAGCACAGTTTCTGTGCAAGGTCAGGGAGGATGAGCATGCCATTTTTTTATTACGCCTCTCTTGCACAACAAAGTGTGGTTCACATAACTCAGTTATGGTCACATAACACGTGACAGAGCCTCCTTGGCCCATTTATGTAAGTATGTATGACACATTTTGCCGGGGTGGACCTCCGGTCCTCCCGAGTTGGTAGTGTGGACTATGGACCATGTGATAGCACCCTCCACAAGGTCATGCCACTTTGGGAACTGCGGTCGGTTGGTTGATTGGTGTATCTTCCACCAGGAAGACCTTAAAACATGCCCCATCAGTGTCATGCTGACCTTTCCCCATGAGGAGTTTGATTGGGTACTGTCCCCATTTCTCCTGTCTATGTTGGCGTAATTTACTCCTACCGATCGATTGTACACCCCAACCTGGCGGTGAGTTTCCTTAGAGGAGCTAGTCAGACCATCCTTAATACGTTATTGGAACCTCTCTGTTGCCCTGCACGGGCTGAAGGGTTCCCATTTGAGCCCTTAGAGTCCTGTCTCTTAAGAGTGCTCCTGGTTGCTCTGGCCTCCATCAAGGGTTTATGTCGAAGATAGAGACTGAAAGGTAATGACTAAGGCTACTTGCGTAACCCCCATTCCATGAAGAAGGGAAGAACTAACTTTGTCATGCCTTCAAGGTCTGTGAGTCTGAGGTGCTGGCTGGTAACCATGGATACGGCTCTAAAATCACAGAAAGAGTGTAGGCTCCTATCTGGGGTCAAATATCCAGCTGGGGTTCATGAAAAAAAACCTACACTACACAATGAAGTGCTTCATTGGCCTGTTGTAATTGTTCAGAGAAGATTTGCTGTTCTGACAATCGACTTAGGTACTGGAGCAGGAGGATGGAACAGATATAGAGGAGCATGGTCAAGGAAAACGGTACAGATAGGAAGGTAGATTTTGGCAACTACAAACATGGCCAATATCACCCTTACTGTAAAAGATAATCACAGAATTAAATTTGAGGGTGAACTATTGGGTACGCCAAAAATGTTTCTGAATGTGGATGCATTGATCATGCACTTTGGCATGAACTGAAAGCAACCACAACATCTTGAAGCCCTCTTTCCATGCTCTGGTGGTAAATGATCATGCAAGTTAGCATGTAAGTGCCACTTCCTTCTTCACAGGAACAGAGCCAAGCCTCAGAAAACTAGGGAGTGAGTTGTTATTCAAAGAAGCTCAGAGAATCTAAGGGAAAGAAGTTATTACTACACCAGAACCCCTCCCTTTAAGATGTATTTCAGGACTTACCTTTGTATCTGGATCAGTGATATCAGAACTGCTAGTGCAGTAAGCTGGGCTTGAGCGGGCTAAAGGGGGGCGGGCACCATAGAAGACATCTTTAGATGAGGCTCGGTGAGGATGATCGCGGTCCATGAAGCCACCTAAACCTGTACGCGAGGGAGGAGCGCCACCACTGGACAATGCAGAGGTCGGAGAAGGCAGACGAGTGATCTCCACTGAACTATGTGAGAAAGCAAACATTAATGTACAGAAAGTTGCATTAAACAGATGCATTGAATTCTGTGAAAATCACTTGTTGAGGTCCCTCATGATGAGATTCTGGAACTCGGATGAGATGCCCCTGTTGAAGCTGGGACGTGACAGTAGTCGGTCTGTCTGTCTCTCTGCAGCCTGTCGGTCTGTCTGATGGCTGGGCTGCCTTTGCAGATGTGGGTTACGGAGCGCCATGCTGATGTCATTAAGTAGTCGGGGCAATGGTCCAAGTTTGATGATGGCGTCCTTTAAAAAAAATCAAAGACACACAAAGGTGATGATCACAGCTTGATGAAATAAAATATAAACAAGTATATCCATACATCAGTACATCTTTACTTGTGATCACAGGCTCAATTCACATTGCATGAAAGGCGGGGTACACCCCAAGCAGGTCACCACTTGATCACAGGGGCACACTCAGGGTGTTTTTACACCTCAAGTTTGTTGAATTTGGTCCGGACCAAGGGGGGCAACTGATACATTGTTGCAATCGTCTGCAGATTTAGCTCTCATTCACACAACACTCTGGTCTGCACTAGTTGAAAATACAGCCATGTGACTTCATACAGGCCACTCATTGGTCAAATACGTCATCGTACGTGTTTCTTTGACTTTCTGCTTTTCGATTGGTTAGAATGAACGTGCACACGGAAGTAAACAACAGAGGAAAGAAGGCCTCGGAGAATACTTTCAAACAGGACAGATGCACATTTTTATAGCATTTTGTTATTATGGTTGATTGTTATATTGGAAATATGAAACACTAATTGTGCTCGGCTTGGAGTTGGGGCCTCCAAGTGTCAAGCACTGAAGGGAGATAACGAACAGAAACATGTCAATTCAGACATTATCTCAGTCCCAGTGAATGTGTCAAGATTTACCACTGTCTTCTTATTTAGCTGTTTTTGGATACCTGAATAAGGTTGAAGGACATTCAGAACAATTGGCATGTTTCCGTAGTAATAGCACCCCCCCCCATAGACCAGTTTGCATTAATTACATCAGGACAGGAGGGTGTTAAAACGAAAGGGGGAAGTGGATGAGAGATATAGTGGGAAGAATATTTAGTTTGTTACAGTAATAGCACTTTCTTGATACATAGGATGGTAACATTAATTAGTAGGAGCTTTAAGCAGCAATGGTTGATTGGATGGCTACGTGGCTTTTATGTCAGAGTGCATGTACACACATAGAAAAACAGCCTGACAACACTCCTCAATGGCGGTTTATACAGATTTTTTTTATTGATTGATCAAGTTTATTGCATTTTGTGTTAATAGTTAAGTATATTCATTACTTTGATTGAATGTCTGACACCAAAGTAGCTTTTCTGCCTTCCATCGTTGCTTAAAGTCCCTAACTCGAGCAAGCTATGTTGAGATACTTCTTGAGAACAACTGCGGTTCCTTATAATGAGTTCACCGCAAGATTTGACATTGCATTTCAATCACTTAAAATATTGTTTTCCAAACAACAAATTTCATGAAAGTCATGCCTTTGCAGGTTGATGCACCTTGCTTAGCTGTGCCATGACTTCCCAGAGAAGACTATGCAGGATGGAAAGCTCTCTGCCCAGGTCGATGTAGCCCTCAAAAGCTCCTGCATTGCTCACACTGTCCAGGTTGGAGATTTCATACAGGAATTGCTGCATGGACCCCCACTCCATCTCTAGAAACTCGTTCATAAAGCACATGTACTCCTCCTTATTGCCAAACCTGCAGGACAGGGGTGGAAGCACAAGGTGGTTATCAAAAACAGCATTGTTATGGTGATGATGATTATGTTGGCAATTAATAATCAATACTTCAATCCCCAAACAGGGCAGTTTTTTGTAGTTTGATAACATCTTACTCATGTTGATGCAACTCTACGCTCAAAGCAAGGAATTCATGTACTCAGGTTGAGAGTCAGAAGGCTATCAGAATTCAAACATAAATGGTCCTGATGGGAAAAGCTACCTAGCATAGAACTTAGTCCAAAGAAATGAAAACTAAGAACCTAATATAGAATATAACAGACAGAGCTCACAATAGCCATGTTTCCATCCAAAGATCAAAATTAAGTTTATGTGCAAAACTACAATATTGCATAAAATATTTGCCAATAAAGCTCTGTTTCCATCCAACGAGTCCTAAAGAACTAAATCACTTCCTGCTAAACGCGCCCCAAATATGAAAAGAAAAATGACAATTGCCTTTTTTCCATAGGTAATAACTTACTTGAACATTGATGTGACGCAATTACGACTTCAGTTCCATCAGAAAAATGCACCACGTTGCAATTTATTTGGTAATTTTGTTTCCATCAAAGCACATTTTTTCTTATCGGATAAAAAGTGTATCTTACTCAGTTGAGTAAGGACCTTTAATGTACGCGCATCTTGCTATTTCATCAAGGGTTTTTTTTTTATACAAGCCACCATATTGTTACTAGTCTTTTGCTTAACACAACACACATTGCTTAAACACATTCCTCTTAGACTGTGATTTTGGTTGCTATATCTTTTCAGACTGCTTCCACTAAAGGAATGCTGGGAAATTTCCAGTTACTTTACATGGGGTCAAACTTTGGAAAACTATAACTCAAACTGAGAACCCGATGGAAACTCAAAACGGACCACACTTTTGGAGGTTATCAGTCTGTGCAATAACATACCAAGCACTGTGTAAAAGTATTTGAACCCAATGCTCTAGAAGGGGTTAAGTATTTACCATTGACTTATAATGGCCATTGAAAATACATGGGAAAAGGCGACAAATTATGTTTGTTAATGTGAATGAAAACAATTGACATTTTTATGACATCACTAACAGTTTCCTAGCAACCAAACTGTTTAACAAAAGAACTGAGCTCTTTCTCAGCTTTGGTAAATGGTAGAGATGTGGGGGTGGTTTATATAACTTATATTTATAAAGGGAACATGCCACTCCCACACAACAATCAGATTGTTTACAATAGCAACCACTTTGGAATATCTCAAATTTGTAAAATCAAAATGACATAGTAGCTGTGTGATATTGGGATGTCAACCCCATAGCAACCGTACTGTTTAACATAGAAACACATTTGGCATATTTCTCTTAACTTTGCAAAATTACATAGACATGGGGGTTGGTTTATTTTATGGGGAACATAATATTGTCACTGACTCCTCCATAGCAACTACATTTTTATCACCCTAGCAACCAAATCAGCTTCAGAAAATGCTAGGAATCTAGGACTTGGTATATATCACTCATAGTGAGAAGGGACCTTTCAATGACATCATTGATCTCTCTCTAGTCACAAGGGACACATATTTTAAAAATAGATTTAAATGACACTTTTAAAGCCATCAGACTTTAAAACATCTACCGTACATTACCGTAGATTTTCATGCACACAAATGTTATCCTTTGACATGAGTGTTGAAGACACACTATGAATATGCAAAAAGTGCCGACAAGTGAGAAGTTGTGACACCTTTGAATTAATCAACCATAGAACACAGGCAATACATTACATTGATTAAAAAAAAAATAGAATAACACAATCTATTTAACAGTAGCATAGAAGAGCATAGCGTAGCACACAACAAAAGACATGAGGATGACATTAAGAGGACTTTGGTGATGGGTTACTGACTTTGAGAAGTTTGCCAGGTTCTGCACAACTTTGGCAATGAGGGTAAGAGTTCGTGAGGTCTGCTCATCGGGGTATTCTTGCGTCAGGTTGAATAAAGATGGAGACATAATGGCAGGACACAAGAAGCGCAGGAAGAGGGAGCCACTGATTAGTCGATCCGCGATGTCTTCTCTTCCCCTCTCGGCACAGCGCACACGCCAGGAAGCAAACACCTCCTTCAGCTCACGAGGGAACGCACTAGAAAAGGTTCACATGATATCGAAACAGTCACTACAATACATTCAGCTTGCCATACTGAGCACTGAAACAATGAACGTCAGCGTGTTACATGTTAATGACTCCCACCACTAAGAGTAAAATGATCCAGAAAGTATTCGTAGAACTTTACTCCTTCCACATTTTTTATGTTACAGCCTTATTCCAAATCTGATGAAACTCATTTGTTTCCTCAAAATTCTACACACAATACATTTTACCTTCTGCCAGGTAAAAAATGGCTTAAATAGTCACAATTTGGACTTAAAAGGTACAAATTTAGAGACACAAAAGTTTTGAGATAAAATGGCGAAATTTTGACATACAAAGTCACCCAATTGAGTTCTAACCATAACCCTAATCCTAATCTTAAGCTTTTGAATCTTAAAATTTCTACCTTGTAAGCAAAAACTTCGACTTTTGTCTTCGACTTCGACGAATGTTGACTTTTGTATATTAACATTTAGTCTTTTAATCTCAAAATTTTTAGTTTTGTATCTCAAAATTTCAACTTTCAATCTCGAAATTTCGACTTTTGTATCTCAATATTTCAACTTTTAATCTCAAAATTATGACTTAATTTCAAAATTTTGACGATTTTTATATCTCAAAAAGCCATTTATTTTTTTATATCTGGCTATGAATAGTCTCCGAATCCACTGTATGCTCTTAGACTCACCAGTAGGAGTTAATGATTTTGCAGAGGGCCAGCTCGCAGCACATGCGCAGGTTAGCTTGATGTTCAGGCAGGATTGAAGGTGGAGTTCTCATGGGGTCGACTTCACAGTTCTCCTCTGATTCGTACAGCGCTCGTATAAAATCACCTGAGATGAGATCAGAGTTCATGAATGGCCACAGCAGCGATGCCACAGCTCAATGCCCAAAGAAAGCCTCACCCAAGACGTCTTTGAGGTACTTGTGTCCAATGAGTTTGAGGTACTCTTCTATGGCTTTTGTGGCCAGAGTGTTTTCTCTGAAGATCAAGTGCTCGCGGTCAATGAAGCGGTCCACCTCACACATGGCCATGTCTGAAAGAAAATCCTGGAGCACAAACACAACAGATCTCAGGCACCTCAGGCAAGCTAAGATCATCTGGAGGAAGAAACAGCATCACATTGGTTCGGACCAGCTCTGGGAGCTCTGCCGAACCGTGTGATGTTTCACATGTTCCTTTCACAACTTTATAAAACAAGCTTATGATAAACAGTGCTGCACCTTTGCTTTCCCCGTGCTCTGCAGAATGTGCACCAGTGCACAGGCCACTTCCTCTTTGCTCTTGACGCTCAGCAGTGGCTCCAGGACAGCACACAGCGTCCTATAGTTGTTGGTGACGTACTCTGCAAACTCTTTGTAAAGCTCCATGGGCAGAATGCTCATGGTCTGGAAGCGGGATTTGAGGCGTAGGGAGGCATTGATGAGCTTGCCTCCTCCAACACCACCCCCCTTTGCGAGAACGCTGGGCTGGATGACAGGGTACCACTGCTCCACAAACTGACGACCGGTGATGCTGGAGATGGGGATGCTGACCAGGCCCAAGTATGTACTCTTTTCCTGAGCGGAAAAAGAAAACGTTGACTAAAAGCAGCATACAAGATCAGATTTTAAATTTACATAAAATTTCTATATCATATACATATTTGAGGGCCTAAACATGCTCTATTTGTACACACCCGTCAGAAATCGTGAAAATTTACATGTGATTAGGGTTTAAAGCCCCACATAACGCGTTTCAGCTATTGTTGCAGTCCTAGGCGAATGAAATTCAGCACAGGTGCAGGGTACCAAGATTTAAATATAAGTAATATCGATCACGTTTTCAAAATGGCCACCTTTTCTTATTTCATCTGCAAACGTCATTAGTCTCATCGTAAGGTATACGGGATGTTAAATTGTGAAGCTTTTTTGACTTTTCATAAGCTGTGCATGAGTGCACAGCAGCCAATGAAATTCGACATTTTGCCATAAACATTAGGTTGTTATAATTCCAAACAAAGTCTGACCGATCTACAATCCACACTCTAGCGCCACCGGGTCACAACAGAAAATACAACATTTAATATTGATGATGCAATTATTTTACCAAATGACAAGAATATTGGCCACAACAATAACAGAAAAAAAACAGAAATGTATTGTTCAGTAATTTTAACAATTCTCGCTTGAATACATCTCCTAAATAAGGATTGGCCGTAATGGCGCCAGCAGTGCTCGAGTCCGTTGATTGCTGCTTGCAGCTTATACCTATCCTTCTGTTGTTTGCTTATTGGTGCGTTAGCGCCACCAGCTCTATCCGTGTATTTTCTCACTTTTTATTTGAATTACCTTGCAAATTATAAGTCATAATGTGTCAAAAATATCAAAATGAATAACCTTTTTGAAACCTAATCATTATATTTCAAATCAAAATTAAACAATAGGTGGGTCGTGTCAATCCCACTTAACTCAAAACACCCGTTGTGATTGGCACACAAACCGGTGCGTGCAGAAACTTCTAAGGGTTAATAAATACCTGTTACTTACATTTAAATTCAAAGATATTTGCTCAATATTTTGTGTTAATTATGTAAAAAAACAGCCTTCGCAAAGTGCTGTGATGTAAGCGCTCTTGAAATACACACTCGGGAGGATGCAGACTTCGGATTGAGACACAGCTATGTTATGCGTCACACACATACATCATACTTATGTTCTTCTCTTAAATAAGACGACATACAAGTACAGGAGTGTTAGGGTAAACATATAAATGTGAGAGTAAAATTAAACGAAAGTGAGTCCGAATTCTATAATAATTTTAAATATAAAAATATATTACTTTGATGGAGAGTAAAAAAATAGCTGAAAGTTAGAGTAAGAATATAACAATGTGAGTTAAATTAAATTATGCAAATGTGAGAGTGAATGTAAATGAATATATTCACAATAAGTGAAAATTTAAGTATATAAAAGGAAAATATAAGTATGTGAGAATAAAAATATGTCAATATGATTTTGTCTTAAATGGCTCCTTATAAATGAACAAAACTTGCATGCTTTACACATTTCTTACACAATGTGTAATAAGACATTGCTCTACATATAAATTACAACACTGCACGTGATGCATAACATCCGCTCATCACTTTTTTTGAAAGTGCACCCTCTAGTGGTGAAATCTAGTACAGATTGTTCTCATACCTTGCGTCTCTTCTTGTCGGTCTCTTTATAGAGGTGAAGGCGTAGGTTCCGGACAGCAGGCAGGTTGTTAAACTCAAAGTGCTCCCCCCAGAACACAGTATCGGTGCGGGGTTTGCTGGTGGTGCGAGCATACAGCATGTCATCCAGGCACAGCTCACAGTAATAGCGCTTCTTGGGCGGGAGTTCTCGGGCCTCGATGATCCACAGCTTCAGAACGTTGTCCACACGTCGACTGTTGTCCTAGGCAGAGCAAACAGATATTTCTTGTGTTGTATTCATTGAACTGGATGATGTTTATTATGTATATGTTTATTTACTACCTCTTTAACATTGTGGGTAAGGGGGATGGGCTGTACTTTCCTGGCTTGAATGGTCAGATTGATGACATGGTTTATGGGGACACTAGCGCTTAAGCTAAGGCTTCGATGCAAATGTTATTGTTTCAAGAATGGTGATAATAGAAACATCACTTAAATATATTATATAGGAGAAAATGTAAACAAAATTTGGCTTTTGGTAAAAACTATTAGAACAGTCACATCTTCGCTGTGTTTTTACAGTTTCTCCTAACATCGTTACTTGAGTATTTTCCCCAGTTCTCCACTTCTTGGGGTTTCCCTTTCTGTTTACGTCACCCTTGCTCCGCCTATAACTCTCGCTCTCTCTGCCTAGTGTTTTCCCCGTCAAGTTTCTTTTCTCCATTGATCTGTTTTCCCAGAAGTTCCCTATAATCAGAAGTTTTTCTATTTAACGGGCGGTCACACTACCAAAAAAATTCCATTGACTTGAATGGGATCACAGGCGGCAATGCGTAAGGGGAAGTTCCCATCTACATGGTGTGATTCTGGATTCCGCTCCGATGGAATGTTAGGAGGAACTTTGACCTGTGATATCGGGTCACTTGATATGACTTGTGCCACCACGTTGGCGAAGTCAGGTCTGTGAGATGTTTTGATCAAGCCCTGGTCACATTACTTCTGAACAATCTCGAATTTTACAGCATGCGATTGCTTTGAGCCGGCCCCCAAAACAGCGTCATTACAAAATAAACAAATCACTATACAACTCTTCTAAAACATAAATTAGAATTTAGACGAGTTATATAGCGATTTGTTATAAATTATGTGGTTTTGTGGGCGGGCCCATAATGCATGCAATCGTGTGTGACCACGGCTTTAGGTTCCTTTCTGTCGTCTCTGGGTTGCAGGATTATCGTGTTCGTATGCGAGTGTCAATATATCACTGCATATGCAAATGCCTGGCTCTTTTCCTTTGCTTAACCTTAATCATCAGTGAGTACATCACATATCTGTGTACGTTATACCTCTCTGCCTTAGGTTTTATTTATGTTAGGTTCTCCCCTCGAGGAGTGTCATGTTGTACTTCAGTTTTGTAGCCTTGAGCTCCAGCGTATGTTTTCTGTTAACACAAGTCCAATTTCTAATTCAAAATAAGTTTGGTAAACTCAGTGACCCTTGACCTCCATAAACAGGTCAGTCAAATCGCGAAGGCAGCAACCTAAAGAGTGGCAACAAGGGAGCCTGAAAACAACAATTGTTCATCATAATGGTTTAGGGGAAGGATACAGAAAGCTCTCAGTGATTACCTCTTCAGTTTCAACTGTTAGGAACATTATGCGGAATTGGAAGACCAGAAGCACAGATCAAGTTCTAGTGGCAGAAAATCTCAGATAAGCATAGATGACTAAAGTCACAGTCAACCCACAGACCAGCTCAAAACACATCTTGCTGGATGAGTGATGTCGAAAAAGATGCTGTACACCTTCCATAAGCAATACAAACTTTATTTAACTTTTAAAATATCGCTGTGTTTGTCTCCTCTGAAAAAAAAATTCAGTTTCATATATTACAGTTTCAATCCAGACAACCAGTGAGTTATAAAGGAAAAGCTGAAACATAGTCCCAGCTAATTCGGCAGCACTAGCTAATAACCAATTTCCCAGTCAGATTTAAATGGAAAAATAATGTTATGATGATCAAAAAAATAAGAGTATATGTGTTTGAAGAATTAATATTTTAGTTTTTGGAGAAGTTCAGATGACTCACTGTCCAGGAGAGATACTCTTTTGAGCTTGAAAGTGCTTTAGAAAAGATAATGATCTCGATAACTGTTATTCAAACTCTTTCTGTGGGTCTGAAGTGCTGAATGGTTCAGAGAAAGATGAGTCATTTAAACCCATCAAAATGCCACAGGAACATTAATTTCTACAGGCAATTACAGATCCATTTCCAGCACTTTTATTAAACAGTGTTGTTAACATAGATGACTTAAAATATTGCGGATCTAAAAACATTGTTTATTGTACATGATGCCATTCATGTGGAGCAAATGCTGATGGAGGCAAAGAAGTGATTCTACCTTATAAGAATCACTAAGAAAAGCTTAAAATTAATCAGTTTTGCACAAACCACACTTGGATTTTATAGGCCATTGCTTAAAAAGAAGGAAATGTGTTTTTTAAACCTGCTCCGGTGTTAATGCTTGCATATATGATGACCTCAGTCATCCTTCGTAATCTCCTCAGTCGCTATTGGCTGACCCAAAAGTTGCTAAGACATCGTCGCCTCATTTGCATAAAGCCCACGTGATGCTTGTGAAATGGTTTTTAGTTTGATTTAATCATTATTAAAGGCACACATATGTAGTAATAAAACAAGCCTGTGGTGAAAATAAAATGTTATAAAAAAGGGATGAACATGAAAGGTACTTTACATTTGAACTCAGCAATTTTAAACTAGACTTTTTGTTTTAGGTTTTTGCATCAAGAAATGAACATAAAAAAAGTTAGTGTGGAAAAGCTGGATTACTTTGTATTCTATGAAACAGTAATGGATGCTGTGACTTGTGAAAATATGTTACGTGAGGGAGACAGAATAAACAAACTAAGTCACTAAAGTCCCCAGGAAAACTTGAAGTCACTAGGTTTTTTTAAAAAGTCGCTAGGCAGTCTGAAAAATCACTAAATCTAGTGACAAAGTCACAAAGTTGGCAACAGTTGACAGGTTGTTATATCAGTTATATATCAGTTTTGTTAAATATACATTTAACATAACTATGCAAAATGTACATAAAATAAATTATTTCTTCACTAACATGTTAATTACACAGCAAAAAAAATCTTAATTCAGTTTTAATTTTTAGTTAACTATCAATTTTTAAAACAACACAAGCATTACCAAATCACTTAGTAAACTTTTAAAAAGTTAGCAGTACTCAAAATGTTTGAGTAAACCTTTTGGTTGCTTATACAAATTATAGTTTTTAAATACAGTTGTGCTGTAGGGACCCTTTAGTGTAAAAAAACACTGAAAATTAACACTCACACAACACTTATGACTATTAAAAAAAGTACTGCAAATAAAAATGCAAAAAAAAAAAAATAAAATAAAAAAGGCTACTAAAAATCAATTTAAAGCCCTTGCATTGGTTGAATTGAGATTTGTAAAATCACTGCCTGAAGATGGCGTTTGAGGTACAACACATGGTCGCCGCACCAAACTTGGAAACAAGAAAGAAGAAGAGAAAGAAGACGACGACGACAGAGAAGAAATCAAAGTATACAGAGAAAGAATCACTGATGGCGAGTGGTTTATACTGTTGGTGGTTTATACCTGTTTCCTGCACGTAGTCGCAATGAAAATGTGGGATGAGTGCAAAGTTTACTTTGGCTTTGTTATAGGGCTTTAAAGGGCCATATTATGGTATTTTTAAAGCATCTATAATACATTTTTGATCCTTCTATACTAGCACTGCACCATTACTAACTTCTTAACTAGCAACTAAATGCTATACTATTCGTACCGTTTACCCCCTTTTGTAGCTTGTAGTATGGGAACCATGGGTAATGTAGCGAATATGGCTCCTTGTGACTTGTTTGTCACAAGTCAAATAGAGCGGCATGAAGTTGGTCAAATGAGAATTAAGAGTTTTCTGTGTCACTTCGCAAGTGAATGAATCCACCGGAAACATGTAAAATAAAAACACACTTCACGCAGTTCAGTGCCTGTGTATGCTAACAAGCTCTCGTGCTGTTTGTGTGAGATAAAGTTAATGAACAAAGTTTGAATCTATTTGAAATGTGTTTATTCTTTCTGATGGTGTTTCTAATGGCATTATTAACTGATTTAAGGGTAAAATGGTTAAACAAGTTTGTGATTAGGACAATGTCATCATCCATTGCAATGTTTCACAATGACATCGTCGATGCCTACATTTCTTGACATCGCCCAACTCTAATGTATATTTCATTATAATCAACAGAAAAACACTTTCTCTGCTTTGTTCTTCAGTGCGGATCTGCTGCATGAGCTGTACTCATGATTAATGTGATTGGTCAGTGGGCGGAGGTAAGAACAATGGGTGGTGCAAGGAACATCGAGCCATTTTCATCTCACAAATAGGAATACAGGATTACACAAACCTATCAATAATAGATTCTAAATAAAACTTGATGCATGTTTTTGATGAGGGAACAGCACTAAAATATGCTAGAAATGTGAGTTTGTATTATATGGCCCCTTTAAGTGCTTATATCTAAATTTGTTCTTTGTTACAGACATTTTTGCTGTGCCTTTAAGCGTCCCATTTAAGAAGAGAGTCGCCATAGCACTGTGGAAACTTGCCAGCGGTTGCACCGTTGCTAGTACCTGAACAAATTTGCTATCCATATCTGCAGAAACATATAGAGAATAGATGGGGACTGCCACACCCTCCAAGGTGTTGTTGATGGAAAAGGACAATACAGGAATGTTTTTGCAGGTCTGCCTGGAAGTCCACATCATGCATGGGTTCTAAGACTATACTCTGGGAGCTAATAAGCCATGATAATGACATAATGGCTGCCACCAGACATATTGGTGTGGAATGTAAAGTCAATGGTGTTGGGAGTGCTTTCAGGAAGTAACTATTTTGACTCGTTGGATGGAAAAATGGCTAATGGTGAAATTAGAGCGCTCAAGATCCTGATTTCTTTATAAACAAACACCCTTGGTCTGTCCTCATTTATTGTATCTGTTATGGTGCATCTGTTCCCAGACTGAGTTGGCTGAATGTGTGTCTCGTGCTCTGCACGAGCCCAAACTCCTGCTGTCTGAACATCTGGAGCAGCTCAGGACAGCAATCTCTTTCATAGAAACACTCCCAGTTAGCAGAAAAATCTTTAAGGGTTTATCTGAACACTCCATCTTAAACAAAAAAGCACTTATTTTCAAATTGTGTGAAAAAAAAAACATGGAAGCTTTTCTACGTCCTTCTAGTTACGCGGAGGGATTAAAAGTGTGCAAAGCTGGAGATGACAGGAAAGGCTGGTACTGAATAGTCAGAAAAATAAAAAGTTGAGCTCCTCTTGTTATACTCACTTTGTTGGGTTTGACAGCTCTCTGGAGGTTCTCTATCCATTTGTCTCGCTCTGCGGCCGACCGACAGGCAAAGCACTTTGTTCCTGAAGCAGTAATCACCTAAAGTAAGGAATAATGAGCTTCACTATTTCACAATCATATTCACAGTTAAGATAAAATCAAACCAAGATATTCAGCATCCATCCATACATCCACTTTAGGCACTGAAAAAAAAATCTCCATTCATTAAAAAAAAAAATAAAAAATTAGATTTGAGATTTTTTTTGTACAGTAAATATGCAGTCAAACAAAAAATTGAATTAAAAATGCTCTGTTGTTTTTTAACTGGAATCAGGATATTGTCAGTTATTCTGTGTAGTTGACTGGCTCTCCCTAAGCAGATTATCAAGTATATAGATGCGAGGAATTGAGAAAAAAAACAAAACAAAACAAAGGACTTGCTCGTAACGGCATACTTTTCTTGATCAATAGCCCTGAGGTGCTTTTTACCTTCATTTACTCTTTAGTCGACCTGTGGTTATGAAATAGGGGTACACTTCAAGACAATAACCTGTTTTAATTACATTTAACCAGCACAGATCACTACAACCAATTAAATTGTGCTTGCTGACTAAATAAAACAGGCTTATTGTTAGTTGTGTGTGTGAATATTTGGTTGGTATAACGCATATATTGCTTGTAAAGTGCTCAATATCTTGTTATTTAAAAAAACTAAAACCCAACTTGATCTACAGCTCCAGACAAAAATCGCTAATCAATTCTTGTTACAAATAGCTCATATGAAAAAAGATTAGTTAATTAATCAAGACAGAAAGATTAATTTTGGAAAGAAAAAAGTTTTGCCGGTTTCACAAGGATTCATACACTTTATCGATGAAGTCTTCAGGAACAGCATAGAAAGCAGTCTTGTATGCCTCCCAGAGTTCATCAATATTATTTAGTTTCGTCTTCTTCCTCTTTCATCCTACCCCAGACATTCTCAGTGATGTTTATGTCTAGTTACTTGCTGGTCAATCCTGGAGCATCTTTATCTTGTTGAGGAACTTTGATGTGGAGATGGAAGTATGTGATGAAGCACCATCTTGCTGCAGAATTTGACCTCTTTTATGGTTGGGGATATACGAGGTAGCTAATATTTCTTGGTATTTTGGACTATTAATGTTGCCTTCCACCCTGCAGATCTCTCACACACCCACATCCTGGATGAAACCCCACACCATGATTTTTCTGTCTCCAAACTGTTTTCTGGTTGAATTTTGGATCTGTGTGTGCTCCAGTAGGTCTCTTGTACTATTTGCAGTGACTTTGGTGTATTTCAACAGAAGATTCATTCGAGACGCAATCCCGCAAATGGACTTCAGGTGAACAGGTCTTTGTGGTGAACAGGTCTTTGTGAATCGTTACTTTGCGGAGTCTGCCTGGCCTAGCCTTAAACGTCTCCAGTCTCTTCAAATCTTTTCAACCCTCTGTACTTGACGCTGAGACACATTGAAGGTGTCTCCACACCAGCAGTGGATCTGGTCTTCAGCCTCTTGATAATCAACACTTTAGTCTCAGGGTGAATCTTAGGCATGTTTGCAGAAGTCTAGTTTCGGTTAATGTAAAGGTCTAGAGCACCGGGTTATTTTATTCGCTCCTGATTGATCCATTTTTAGTCCCAGGTGAAGCTCAGATGACGAGGCGAAAACATGTCTTTGCAACTTTTATTCAATGGGTTTTACCAAACGGTGAATATTGAATTGGTTTTGCTCTGAAACATTATTACAAAAACACTTCATGTCTCTTTGTGAAATGACAAGACTTTTTTCAGTAAACTTGTAAAGCTAAAAATATAGCAATGAAATAATATTACGTTATATTAGTCGTTTAATCCCTGAATAAAACCCACATCACATTGTTGCAGAGCATGTGACAGACACACAGATTTCTCAACAGGTAGCTGACCTCAAAACAGTATTCCTGTCCCAGAATGCTGGAATGAACAGGTTTGATGATGGCATCCTCATCAAGAGTCAGATCCAGGGCCTCGGCTGCACTGCTGGGAGACAGCAGAGACTCGTGGGAGTGGGACTCTTTGAAGCTCTGCATCAGTCGAGTCCTGCAAAGCAAAACAACGGCAGGAATGAGAGAAGAGATGCTCACGGGTCGACTGGAATTACTCACGTTCACATGACGAGGTCATGGTTTCATTTCTTATTACATAGAAGAGCTTCTTCCTCAGAGATTCTTTAACAAATTAAACGCTAGACTCTTCAAGTCGCTTCAACGCACAGGAAGCAAGAGTACAAATGCTCGGTCGACGGGATTGTGTATCATTTTTTAGCAATATGGAATAAAATGTTGCACACTTGAATGAAATTAAGTGTTTTAATGTATACTATTTCAAAATAAAATACAATTTAAAACTTTTTAAGGCAATAATGCACGTTTATTCAATCAGATCATTTTTCTGTAGAGTTAAACCCATTCTTTTTTATATTTAGAAATTATGAAAATGTAAACAAACAGGCAGACGGATGGACAGACGGATAGGTAAAATGTTTTAGATCGCCTTAATAGATCAAAAATATCAAAATGAAATAAATTCTTAGAGGGAAAATAATTACGGCGCCTTTTTTTGTGAAGCAATCAACACTGCAAATCAACAAACCGCTTTCACTCAGTTTAGCCGCAAACACCTCCACAGAGACCCCGCACACCGACACACACACAGACCGGACTGTTCACAAACACGAAACCTTCACAGAGCTGAAGAGAAGCCTGACATTCTTGCGATTATAAAAGTCTCGGAAGGTTCGGTGAAGCGCTTTATCCCTATTAGTGATGATGTTTGTGTCCTGTTAGAAACACTGTACGTCTATACACTGCCCCACAGCATTAAACACATACAGTGAGGGGCAAGAGAGAGAGAAGGGATAAAAATAGAGCCACAGCAGTGAGTCAGAATGAAAGAAAGGGTAAAGCGAGTGGAGGTGGGAGAAAGAGAGAGAGATTTCTAACAGGAAAAAAACATATTATGTAAAGTATAAAAGTGAAGGAATGAAGCCAGAGAGGATGGAGAGAATAGAAAAAAATGGATTTTCTTTCATCATTTGGGAATTAATCAGTTTATTTATGGTTTCTCGAGGATCTTAATTGATGTTTCATAGAATATTAGCGTTATACTTGCTTTTGGTGACCAACTATTCTGAACTTGTTAATTATTCATGAGTTATTTTAGCAGCTGAGCTTCAAAAATGAAATAAACAAACATTTGTTACAATACGACAGAAAATTGGCAATTTTTTCGAGGTTTTCGGAAACTTGTCGATTTTTGAAAGACAATCTATTGCCACTTTTATTTAAGTCTCAGTACCCTACACGTGTCCAGAATTTCATTCACGTTCGACAATCTTTTAGCGCACCGTGAGCTGAAAAACGTTAGGTGGCGCTATACAGTCATTTTGCTCTAGGCATAGGAGTTACTGCCAACAGCTGCAAAGTTACTGCAACGAGTTATTAGTAACACGTTTCTGCCCAACCCTGCTTTACCGCCAACCACCTAACACGTGAGATACATGGAATGAAAGTTATGTTATATTTTTTTAAATATTACAAAAACATCCCAAAATAAAGCATAACAATAGCAACAGTCCTCCCAAGCAGACCTTCTGAAGCCTACACATGACTCCAGCTGTTCCACTCTATTTGTGCAGCGAGCAGCTTCTAATGCTAACGTCTGAATGAAATTATGAAATAAAAGTTCATCTGACACTTTGATTTACTCCAAACAGCAGCACATCCTTCACGTCAAAGCTTCAACACAGCCGAAGGTCGTCTTTGAAAAGTCAACACTGATCTGGGGCTTCAGAGAGCAGCATTTGCAGATCCAGGATGAGAACCCGCTGACCAGAGAATAAAAAAAATCAAGGAAAAGCCAGCGTGCATGCTTTACGGATGCTAAATAAGAGATGTTTCTGAAGTGAAAGTTTTAACTGGAAAGCAATACGTTATATTATGTGACAGATTTGGTGCGTGTAATTTAAATTCAATGTAATTTTGCACATATGCATTTGGAACGGCACATTGTAGATGAAAATAGCTAGCCTTAGCAGTAGACCCTCTCAACATCTACTAGCAATTTTAACCTTTGGAAGCCTGGAAGACTTTTCAATTTGATCTAAGAAATTACCTTCAAAGATGATTTTTGTGGCAATGCTTCATATGATTTTTTTTTGTATATCCGCACCTAACAAATATGGTTTTGTTGAAACCTTGAAACTATGCAAAGTCCAAGTATTACACTTTTGTAATTTTTTCAAATTGACAATAAACAGTTTTTATGTTTCATAACAAATGTGTTGAGACAAAACAAAATTCATGAATCCCCCAGAAACCAAAGGCATGGTCAAAACAATGTGAAAATTTAATAAAAAACAGACAAAACTCTTCTAAACCTTGGACTCTAGTCCAAACACTTTTTGTTCCATTGTGCTTTTTTGTGACAGAACTTTGAAAAACACAAGCCATATCACAGATCTTGTGCTTCCAAGGGTTATACCATGCGGGGTCTGTAAAATGATACTGAAAAATGATTGCGCATTTTCTCACATTTTACTTTTTGAAACTTACACATTATATTTGAAGACACATTACGTGTCTTCCATCATTCCTTCTTAATTCAAATCAGCTGGTGTTTTTGGCACATGCACCGGTGCGTGCAGAGACTTCTAAGGGTAAAGCACCTAATAGAAAATAGCAAATAGTGGAATGTTAAATTTCTATTTTTTATATGCTTTGTTGCATAATAATGAAAAAGAGATGTGCTACCAAATTAAGAATTCAAATATTTTGCGTTTCAAAACAAACAGAAGTTTAAAGTCCATGCAGAGATGTCTGAGTGAGTAAAATGTTTAATTTGGAGGTAAAGGATGCCTTTAAAAGCAAAGGAAACAGTTAACTGTCCTCTACATGAGGTTCTCGAGATTCCTGTTCGCCGTTTAATAAACTGTCCAGCCCTCAGCTATGCTCTAGACTCTAGAATCCGTCCACGGCTCTGTGTTCTAGGATGAGGAATCAGAACTTTACCGCTCCTGGTCTGCACTGCGGAAGCGAGGGAGGATCATTTGCCGGAAGCTGCTGGTTCTGTCCAGTTTGGGATGACTCTTGGCCCTTTTAATGGACCCCTTCAGTCTTCTGCTAAGGAAACTCTGGAAGAAACAACACATAACATATGAAAATGAGCATTAAACACTATGAATGCTTCCTGGTTGTTTGATTAATAAATCAAAATGAAAAATAGATTTTTGGGGGGATGTTTCAAATATATGTATGAAGGTTAAGGAGTGCAAAAAGGACATTTAGATAAATAAAAGAACAATTTTAAGAAAAACCTGTCCACATTATATTGTGTAACAATGGAACGTTTTAAAAAGGGTCAATATTTATAAAGTTCTAGATGATTTAATTATTCTGCACCATCTATATTTGACCAACAGTTGGAAGTGTTGCTTCAGAAATATTTCCTGACGGCAATAGGGAAGTTCAGATTAACACAGCGAGCACTAAAATACACTGTTCATCACAATCACATCCGAGTCTCTGCATGTAATTTATTTATATATATTGTGACGGGAGTCCATCCCAATCAGCGCGGTCCTGGCATAGATCCCGAACACCTGGCGCCCACCATCAAGGGCGAATCGGGAACAGCCGCGCCTCATCAGCGCGGCAGCATAAAAGAGAGAGACGGAGCTTCTACGGCGAGCAGAACCTCCGAAGAGTGCTGTGGCTAACTCCTCTCTCTCTCTCTATACCTCCAGACAGCCCGTGACGACCCGAAGACGGCATTATCCCCTACCGCACCATTTCAGCTGGGCACCGAACACGAGAGCACACCTGGGACTGGGAAGAGCACCATAAGGGAAGAGGACACGAGCACCGAGCACCTAAAGACTGCACCACCCACGAGCACTTCAAACTTCACTCCCAATAAATCCACCCTCCGGGGCACTTTTCTGTCGAAAACCTTGTTGTGTGATTCCTCTCCTGCGACAATATATATATATATATATATATATATATATATATATATATATATATATATATATATATAACCAGTATCGATATACTGCAAAAAGTGAAAGCTTTGTAAAGCTAAAAGTGCTTAAATTTAAATTTCAAATCTTGATTTTAAGAAGAATGATCTAATTTTGACTTTTAGGGTATAGATCAGGGGTCACAAACCTTTTCGAAACTGAGAGCTACTTCCTGGGCACTGATTAATGTGAAGGGCAACCAGTTTGATACAATCTTCTGAAATGTGCTCAATTTACCTTTACCTAAACGTCATTTTTAAAATTTATATGAATCTCTGCAAAGACACTGGTCATGTTCCTCACAAGGTAGAAACAGCAACACTTTATTCCTGTATTTTATCTTAGGGCAAGTGTTTATCAAACTTAAACTTCTACAACAGTCAAATTTCCCAAAGTCCCATTTTCACTAGCAACTAATATTTTTACCAAATCATGAATTACTTTGCACCATGTTTGTGCAAAATAAATAATGTAAAATACAAAAATTTATATATTTTTAGTATTTATATTTTTATATAGTTTAAGTGTAAGTGTCAAACTTTGTAAAACATGCTTTTGATTTTGCTACTCAAAATTTTTACTCAACATATTATCACTTCAGCAAAATTACAGATGTCTTATTTTAAGAAATCAAAGCTTAAATATTGTTAAAATCTTGCGTTTGATCAAGCAAGAAATCTGACAATGGGGGAAGAAATCTGACTTGGTAAGAATTATTGAAACAAGATTACAATTAGACTTAAAACAAGGAAGTTATTTCTGGTTTCAAGATCCTGAGTATGTCAATGACTAGGCAAAACATTCTTGTTTCAAATAATTTTTTCATTCACTGCGTTCTATTTTTGTTTAATATTAAAAACATTTAAACTATTTAAACCTTCCTTAATTTAAACTATATTTATAAGCACTAAAAAAGGAAAATCAGTTTAAATGTAAGCTATAATATGTCGTTTTCAGAATTTACCATATTTGAGTCTTGGTACTAAGTGCAAACATTTTAAATGTTCAGTTTTTCATGTAGTTCACCAGTTCTTAGAGACAATAAGCTCTCAGTCGAGGCCTGTGCTGTGGTGGACAGTGTCCTCGACATTGATGCAATGCAGTATAAAATATAAAAATTACGAAAGAATTTCTTATTTCTTTTTTAAGACTGCATGCTCTATTTTGAGTACTAAAATTAGGCACATAAAATAAGTATTGGCAAATATTTTTTAATTTTAAGACCAAACTGTATTGTTACTCACCTGATTTAAGACATATACTTGTTTTGTTGCACATTTGCTCACAGTTTACCTAGTTTTAAGATCACTTGTGACTAGATACGAGTTCAAATATTCTAATGCAGCTTTACATTAAACTTGTAAATGCAGTTTTTGTTTCTAATTAGCTAAATAGGATTTTAGCTATTTTTAAGATCTATCAGGCTTAGACACTAAATACACTTAAGATTGCGCTCTGTAGGACGCGTCAGAATGCTATGGGAGGCCGAAAGGAACACAAACATGAACACAGGCCAAAATAACCAAAACAAAAATGGAATAATCGTTTTACTTGATTACATCAAAAATCGCTGAGAGTCAAAATTCAGCCCCAAGAAAACGTACACCAAACAAACTCAGGCTAAAAGATCAAGACAAGATATGAGACAGAGCAAGACAGTGTACAACAGGAAAAAACATGGGATAAATGGAAAAATAGCAGTGATAATGATGATGATGACTAGCAGCTCCCTAGCAACCAAACTGTACCCTAGCAACTACAATTTCTGAAATCTATCTCAGCTTTGGTAAATAATAGAGACATGGGGGTTGGTTTATGCTATTAACTGTGATATTGGGAACATTATATGATGTCACTGACCTCTCCATAGCAACCAAGTTCATCTATCTCTATCCTAACTTTGGAAAATCAAAGAGACATGGGGGTCTGTTTACTTTACTCTTAGTGAGATAAGGAATATAACAGTAGGCCACAGACATTTTAACCCTAGCAACCATATTATCAGCATCTCAGCTTCACGAAATACATAGGAGTTAGTATATATCACTCATAGTGAGAATTTAACTTTCTAATGACATCATTCATTTCTCCCTAGCAAACAGATTGTTTAACCTAGCAACCGATTTAAAAACATCTATAGCTCAGGAAAATCATTGATTAATGGGGTAAAGTTTATTTTATATTATTTTTTTTTTTATAATTTTAAATGGTACTTTTACAAACCGATATCAAAGTTTGTGTGCAGACTTTAGCATCTAGTTTAACATAATGTTAAACCAGAACTGCTCAGAGTTAGGGCATGGTGTTGAATCTGTATCTTGTTATTGAGGATATTTTTTATTTTATTTTACACAAAGACTGGACAACATATTGTGGCACTCTGGGAGCATATCCAGTTTTTTGGACCTAACTAAACATTAGGTTCATAAACTTTTTTTGCATTTTGTGGAACTTTGCTCTAATTTTTTAAAGATTTTCAACAAGTGTGGTAATCGTTTTTAATTAAAAGAAGATTTCAGGGGATTTGAGTAAAAGGATCGTTTTGAATAAAGCACTCTCCTTGAACAGCTGAGCGTGCTCCTTCAAGGATCCTGCGAATGGCTTGGAGGTGTTAGACAAACAGTTAGTCATGCAGGAAGCAAACATGTTCATCTGTTTCCCAGCCAGTGATTGACTCATTAAGGCAGAGTTAATGGGATACAGTGGGCAGTGTCTTTAATGTGAAATAAAAAAACTCAAACCCAAACTTTCATTCCAGGAGCTACTTCACATATCTACAAAATATTCCATTTATAAGCAAATGAATCGGTAATGTGTATTTAAAGTTTTCTAAGGGTTATTGAGCATTAAAATATAGGTTTAAGAATAAAGATTTGTTTAAGTCCTCCTAACTTTTTTCTTTCTTTGCTTGTTGCCTCGTTTCTCACTCTGTTCAGTTGCCACTGCTCTAATAAGACCTCTACACGTCTATCAGAATTTTCTTCAGAGAAAAACCACAGGTGCCAACGAGACATCACACATTGGAACGAGTGGAGCCACGAAAAAGACACATCGGATCCATTTTTCATAAGCAGAACGAACGACCAATGAAAGCCTGCTCTTTTGATGACAGGAGGATGTAAAAGAGCTGCTCGGTGGCGCTCATTCCACATGTGATCATCGTTTGCCGGGTGCAACTCATTCTGCCTGCACGCGCTTACCAGCTGCATGTCATTAAGAGGCATGCATTAAAGCTCTACAGCAGACAGTGAAAGGAGAGTTGCATCGTTCAGCGTGGGGAACAAGTAGACCATTTCCCTCCACCATGAGCTGCAGATGGAGATTGCAGGAAAGAGCCCAGGAGATGCCCACTGACCGGGTCTCTAGGGTAACCGCCGGAACAGTTGAGTCACTGGGCTCGGCTGGCCGCCTGGTCCTTCTGGCACCCTCTGGTCATTCATAGCCCCGGGGATCGCTTAAGAGACCAGCCACAATTCCGTATCCCTGGCAGGGATCCCACAAATCACTGGACTAACGGGGTGCGAGAAAGAAATACCGGAGTACACAGAGCGGACTCGCTGGGAGTCTGTGTGCGCCTATCTTGCTCGCCATTATCTCCAATACCACTCTGAGTGACGCTTCAAATTATTTGTTGGCGCACCATTGCTTTAATAAACACCCTGAGTGGCTTTGAACCAGAGCAGTGTGCCCGTGTCTTTCTCATCACCCGCTACACTGGGAAGGAAGAGAGAGGGAAGCAGCACAAAAATAATTGGAAAAAACCTTGCACTTCATGGATAGCCTCCCCCTCCTCCAATGTGGAGCATTTCATTGGCTGGGGGGTATGGGAGGTAGTGGGGCATATCAATCTTTACCAGGTGCTACTAAACCGCCTGCAGGCAGCTGCATGTCATCGAGCTGCTCGTCATAAAACGCGAGGCAGTCGATAAGCGGGGAGTCACTCGATCAGAGCTGGAGAGCCCTTCTGCTGGAACCAGCGAATGGACGCAGAAAAGAAACCAGGGATCGCCAAAGGGGCCCAGGAGGTGCCCACTGACCAAGTCTAGAGTGGTACTGGCGGGCCAGTTGAGTAACAGGGGCTTGGCTGGATTCCCACCCCCCGGAAGACTCCCTATATTCCGACAAGGAGTCGACGACAGGCAAATGGATCCAGTGAATGGATCCCACGCGCTACTGGACTAAAGCTGGGTGAGGGCACCCCGGATTACCCCTGGGTACTTCCCAGAGCCGTGCGCTCATCTGACCGGCTCACCTCCACTTCTAAGTGACTCTTTAAATCATTGAAGATGGTGCCATTTTTTTAAACGAACGCCCTGAGCAGCTTTGAACCAGAACCAGTGTGTTTATTCCTCTCACGCCACCCGCTACACAAGATATTTAGAAACACTGGCACAAATAAGCCCTGATTCTACTACAGCAACGTAGAATAAATTTCTAAAAAGTAAGTAAACCTAGAATTTCTGGAAACATTGTCCTGTCTCACCATTGCAACCTGTCGGATCTTCATCTGTTTTTGTAATCTCACTAGAGGCACTGTTCTGTAAACTTGAGTAAATGTTCTTCGCCATTTCTTTATATATCAACGCTTTACATGTTTATTATGATACTAACATTTTATAACATTTTACTAAACTCATACCACGAACCCAATTTTTTTTATTTTGATGCTATTTTTTAGAATGAAATCAACCAACAACGTCTCTTGTCATGCAGATGTACGCAATGTATACACAACAGACAAAAATAACTTCTGTATGATAAAACTTGTTTTTAGAATAGATTTTTTTTTAGTTTGTATGCTTTTATTTTTTAAAGCTAGTTAATTTTTTACGGTTCACTTTGTTTTATTGGATATTCACTGTGGCACAAATTCTAGGTTTACACATTATTATGAGGGAGCCAAATACTTCTTTGTATCGCTGTAGTAATCAGGGCTTAATTTTTGCCAATGGTCCATCATTTCTTCCTAACCATGAAAACATTCTAGCTCTGCTCATTGTGGATGTGCACACACATACCTCGCATTCTTTCAAGTGCATGCGCATATCTTTGGTCTTGTTTCATCAAATTTACGTGAAAATATGACAAATATGCTTTTTTTCTTCTTAATTATTTGGTCCATCCTTCTCGTAGTCAAAGGCAAATGTTTTTTAAGTTTATAGATGTTTAAAATTTAAATTAAATTAATTTATGTTTAGAGTTTGTATTAATGTTTGAACAAACCCTCTTGGTGCTCCAGGATCTCACAAAATCCCCCACAAAATTAAACTATTTTTAAGTCAAAAATTAATTTTATATCCAAGTAAAAAGTTAAAAGTGGATTAATTATACACGATTAATGGATTAAGAAAACAAAATAAATCAGCAGGCTAAATACAAATGAAAGCCCCTTTTGCAGCTCTTTGAATTCAGTAACATACCTCCAGTGAGGGCAGAGGTGCCGCCCTGGGTCCTGTCTCTTTCCACTCCCCAGCAGCCAAATGAGAGACCGGGACAGAGGGCGGGAGAGAGAGGGAAAGGTTTGGGGATAGAGGGAGCGAGTGAGGGAGCGGAGGAGTGCTCACTCGCTTCTGAGAAAGTGAACAGGACGGGGACAGAGAGGGTGACAGGGGTGATGGGGCACATGGAAGTGAGAGGGACAGGGAAGGAGAGAGGGAGCGGGGACGGTACGGTGGGCTACTCACGGATTGTCGGAAGGGTTGTGGGGGGGCAGAGGGGGGGATCTCCATGCTTGGCTGCTTCCCTGTGGCGATGCTCTTGCGCCGGAGGCGAGCGTTGTCTGAAACAGAGCAGGAGAGCTATGAGAACACACATGATTTACTGTTAAAAGCATTTTACTCGTGCTTTTACCAACTTCCTGTGAAGACAATCAACTGGATACTGAAACGATAGCATTTCAAAATAGATAGTTACTCCAAAAATACAGATAAAACAACTTAGAATATTGCTCCAAAATGTTAAACTTGGTTCAGCACAAGACATAGGGTGCTTTCACACTTCTAGTTCGTTTGTTTGGAGCAAGGGGAACATCTGATACATTGCTGCAATCCTCTGCAGATGATATCATGCAGGCCACTCATTGGTCACATAGATCATCCCACGTGTTTCCTCCACTGCTTTTGTATTGGTTAGAATGAATGAGCACACGGAGGTAAACATGGCACATGGTTGTTGCTTTCTCACCTGCCCAAACTGGCCGAATTAAAAGAGAAAACAAACTCTTAAGAAGTTAGATGTGAAAGCACACAACGGGCTGAAATAGTGGTCTAAAGATGAAATGCATGTAATTTTCTGGGGAATTATCACATAAAGGGTAAAATGGACTATGGAACAAATAATAAAAACGAGAAGTTTTGTGTAAGTGTAAAAGTATGATGTGCTCCCAGCTTTTTTTTTTTTATTAATATTTTTTCATTACATTACACAATAATTCCACAAAAGTCCTGAAATTGTACAAAAAACACAATTTCGATTATTACATTTTGTCATTTTTATTTAAAAAATATTTTAAAAATATAAAAAATACAACATATTTTTATGCTTTAAAACAAAAAACAGGCGAACCTGTCCTTAACCTGCTAAGCAGCATGACTGAATGCATATGTATGTTTTAGGCTGCAGTGCCAGCTTGTGTTTGATTGACAGCTGAAGTCTGGCTCCTCTCGTAGATGATGCTGCGACTGACACTGTGGCTCAGTCCCAAACCAGTACACACACAGTCCTCCTAATGCAATGCCTGATCCCACAAGGTAACACAGCAACAACCCAACAAACATTTAATTGATAAATAATCTTTCACTTGTCTTCTGGTCTGTTTGAAATTCAATTTTATATAATTATTTTATACAATATTTCAGCAATCATTTTCACATCAAACAATTTTTTTTAACTCGTTAAATAGATTGAAAGAAACAGGTGTCAACCACGGGTGAATCTAATGATTCATTTAAGAGGTGTCCAGCAGACAGTGATGATAAAAGGGCATTCGAAAAGCCCCTCCCATTTCATGCTGTCAGCAATGACTCCCCATGGAAGAAAAAGGTCACAAAATCTATCCATTGCATGCCTGGAAGACTTGGTTTTGACCTTTGTTCTTTTATTTATTAAGATACTGATTATTTTTGTACTTTTTAATGGGGGTGAACTAATTTATGCTGAGCCCTGTTTCGCCATTAAACTTATGCTTTCATTTAAATGTTCTGGTCTACAACACGAACAATGAGGGAAAAAAAGCCACCTGACTACAAGCAGAAATGCCTTGCAAACAAAGCGGTTATTGACAAGCGTTCTTGGATCAAGCACGATTAGAGCTCAGGAACGTCAACTCATTAAAGCATCTTTGACATTTACATTTAATGAGTGTGCCGTACGTAACGGAGTGACAGTCTGAAGCATCAGTGTCGTACTGTCTCCATAACCCTGCCATAAATCTGAGAGTAAACACCCCGTATGTCTGCGGCCAAAGCAGTCTGCCTCTCTTTCTCACAGCTCTCTCTCACACAATCATACAGTTCTTTTGCTTCTCACCCACGCAACTTTTTTTTTCATATATCAAACCATGCATTTATCCATCTCTCTGCCTCTCTTTCCTGTTTCACGAGAGAATTCTCCTCATTCCTGTTCCATTTGCTCTCTGCAGATGCTCTCTGCCCATTCCAGAGATTAAATCTGTCCATGGAAACAAGTGGATTTAATGTATTGATTCATGCTTCAGTTATAACGGCACTCAATTAGCATGACTTATGGACCCTTTGCATTGAACTAGATGCAAGGGCATTTACTCAGTCTGGATGTTCACACTGAGGAGCACTGATCAACTTTTTAGTGTTATGCTCACAAAGGTTTCGAAAGATCATGTGGTTGAAACATGACAGCTTTGATAAAATCTCAATTCACACACACTCAAGGGATTTTTTGGTGGTACAGGTGAATTCTCCAGTGCAGCATCTAACACCAAAATAACAAATTAAGGTACACAGACTGAAATATGCGGTAGATGGAATATATTTACATTTATGTGCAAATGGATTTTTTTTCATTACCTTACACAATAATTCCACAACAAACTTGATATTGAACAAAAAGTATTAAATTTTGTAATATTTTACTGCAAAAAAATCCCAAAAATTGAGAATGAGTTTTATGTTTTAAAGCACAAATGAAAGGTGTTAAAACAAATTAAAAATTCATGAATCCCCCCAAAAAAAGCAAAGATAAGGACAAAACAACATGAAAATTGTATAAATAAACCCAGGCAAACCTCTCCTAAACTTTATACACGGCTCCAAACACTTTTAGTGTCTGTATGTTGAAAACACAAGCCAAATCACAGTTCTTGTACTACCAAAGATTATCCCTTGTTTTTGCCACTAGATGGCACTGATTTGGGGTCTGTAAAATGAAAACTAAAGACAGACGCGCATTTTCTCCATTTTAATTTGAATTACCTTGCAAATTGTGTCACAACCAAAAATAAATGTGTTTATAACCCCCCCAAAAAATCTAAAAAAAAAGGTGGGTCGTGCCATTCCTACTTAATTGAAAACAACCGCTGTGATTGGCAAATGCACCAGTGCATGCAGAGACTTCTAAAGACCAGGTCAAACTACCCCCAAAAATTCCAATGACTTGAATGGGATGACATCCAGAAATGCGATAGTGGAATCTCAGGCCCACACAGTGCAATTCCAGATTCCGCATAATTCAGCTGGGAGGAACTTTGACCTGCGATATCGGGTCACCTGATTGGCCACCACATCGGTGTGGTCAGGTCTGTGAGCTTTTTTGATCACTCAATATGAAGCAAATGTACATTTTTAGAATGTCAGTACTGCTTAAAGTAGATTACAAAGCGTCCTGTTATAATTTAGGCAGGTTATTTAGTGGATTGTTTCATTTTAATGAAGCTGTTTTGTGGGCGGGTAAACAATCAACTTAATTAACACCAAAGTCACACGTGGTACCAATGGAACAGGACATGGAGTAAACTTTTATAAACACCTAGGGAGCGCCATAGGTGATCTTGTTTTTGGTAGTTCCACAAAGAGTAGACTACTGTTTAATTTATTTAGCAATAAGAATTAAATCGCATCATCTGGTTTTGAAAAGGAAGTCAGTTAGTCATACATAACACTTTTGAGAACGTGCAAAAATTAACTGTAGTCCATTAACACGCATCAAGGATGGAGAGAGAGATTAAAAACGCAACAAAATTCTAAATATAATCTTTCAACATGTCCAGGTCTTAATGGACAAGGTCAGATGTCACTTTAGCTTTTAACTCTACCAATTTGAAAAGCTGAAGTGGCCTCGATTTGTCCATTCATTTCCATTTCTCCCTCTGTCCTTTTTGATACAAATCCAGGCTCTTTATTTGGTTGCCATGGCAACATTTTCCAGTACCTTACATTGGACTAACATGACGAAACACAGAGGTGAGGAAACGCTCTCTCTCACACATGCTTCTGAAAATTTAGATCACTACAAAGTTGTATTTTACCGTGCACAAACATCCAGCAGTGACGAAACGTTGCTATAAATTTAAAACGAAATGTTCTCTAACATTTTATGAAATAGGTAAGAAACTGGGCTTTAGTTTGGGTAACCATGTGAGTGGGCGAGTCTGTGTGAGTGAGGGTGTGTGCACTTCTGATTCTGAATGTAAATCTGATGTCAAGCTGAAAGCCAGAGCTGGAGTGTGTGGGTGGAAACAGCTTCAAGCTTCATTCCCTTTGAGAGAGACAGAACATACGAAGGAGGGGGAGAGCAAATGTGAAAAAACTCAAAAAAGAATTATTAATGACATCCTAATAAATTTATGAGGAGTTTATTGGATCTGTAATGGTTCTTTAACAGATCACAACTGGAAAAATAGCCTGCAATTAGGAACGTCTTGCTTTAGTTTTATCTCCAGAATGGTTTTTGTCAGTCAATGAAATTCGATTTTCAACTTTAGAAGTAGAATCACTAGTTCTTATCACTTAGCTCAGAATTAACGTCTTATCACGTCTCAAGTGATCACACAGAGCAGACAATGACGAGAGCAGGGTTTATTGAATGCCCTCCGTAATACAAGGGTAAACACAGTATCTCCAATGTTCCAGTTGTTCCAGAGGGGTCCATCAGCTTCAGAGGTCTCCAGTAAGTGATCCTCAGGTAAGTACTTCGGTGGAGGTGAGTATTTCAAGGTGTGCATCAAATACCAGACAAGGGCGAGTGAGCAAACCAGCTAGAGTGCTAAAGGATGCTCTATATCCAAGCCGCCAGTAGAGATTGCGAACACACTAGAAGGAGCACAAGGGTAGTGCAGCACAGGTGTACACCAGGCACCAATACACCAGGCACCTGGAGTATTTTTGGTGAATTTTGGTGAGGCTGATTGTAATTATTGTTTGGCTTAGAGCTGCAGAGTTATGGTTCTCCCCCCTCCTGAAGAATCACTGCCTGTGGTCTTCTTTTCTTCTTGGGTCTTCCTCTTGAACAATGGGTTTGGGTGGAATCTCCAGAGTGTTGGGTGGAGGGTTGTATCTGGCATGGCATGGTTTAAGCAGTAAGACATGGAAGGTGGGATGTATACGCATGGTTTTCTCTAGTGTTAGGTGAATAAAGGTAAATATTTTATAGTGAATCTTACGTTATTACTTTCTAAATCCACAAGTAATTCTTGCACAAGAACATTGAAAATAATGGCATCACCTCTTCCAGTCACTGTTCACTGTTTTTAAGCAGTGCAGTTAAAAGATAAGAGAAATAACCAGGGGTTTACGGTAAAGGACTATTGGACAGCCTGACATTCAGAATTTGTACACATTTAATGCCTAAGTGTAAAAAGAAATGGATGAAATAATACTTCTGAGCATTTTGTTCTTTCTGTTGTCGATTTCAAAGACTTTTCTCCTGCAGCAGTGTTTTTTTAGCTATAACAACCTTTCCAGCTTCTCAAAACAAGCTTAAAAAATGTAATATATATATATATATATATATATATATATATATATACACACACTTTATTTTATTAGAGAATTTATTATTTTATAAGTTTTTTTAAGTAGTAGTTCAACCACAGCTTTTTTTTTACAAATATTTTTTCATTACATTACGCAATAATTACACACCAATCCTGAAATTGTACAAAAAAATAACATTCCAATGTAACATTTTTACTGCAAAAATAAAAAAATTGCAAACTAATTTTTTTTTACAAAAATTTAAAGTAAGAGACCAAATTACCCCCCCCCCTAAAAAAAAAAGCAAAGAAAAAGTCAAAATAATGTGAAATATGTATGTAAAAACAGAGAAATCTCTCCTAAACCTGCTGTTCCATGCACTTTTTGTGCAGGAACTTTGAAAACACAAGCCATATCACAGGTATTGTTCTCAGGATTGGGTTATCTCTTTTTTTCACTAGATGGCACTGATGGCATCAATTTAGGGTCTGCAAAATGAACTAAACTAAAAGACAGTCATGCATTTCCTCACATTTTAATTTGAATTAAAACAGATAATCATTTTGAAACCTACACATTGTATTTGAAATCAAAATTAAACAATAGGTGAATCTCATCATTCAAAACAGCCGGTGTGATTGGCACATGCACCGGTGCGTTAAACTGTGTAACGTGAGTGTTTTACATACCTAAGTCAGAAATAGCGGTCAGATGAAACTCCTATTCCTCCTTAATGATTCCAGAAGTGATCTCAAGCCACCATGAAATGAACTCCCCAAACAGTTCTTCAACAATCATAATCCATTCCCGTTCTCTTGCTTCTGTTTGACGTGTGAATGAATCCTTTCCATCAGGAGGTCAAGTGTTCCTCTTAAAGTCGGCAGGATACTGGATAACCACCACATTTCTCTTTATTCTATTCATGTTTTGATTAAATGGCTAGAAACGGGAATTATTGCAAAGTACAGTTGGATAAATATGATTAATATTTCCAAACATCTAAAAATATTAGCCTACAAGAATTTCATTCATATTTACAATCAGGAGTCAATGCTCTACTGGAAAATAACAGCGTTTAACTGTAACAAACAGTACATCTCCACCTGGTCTCAGTCAATCTCCCGAGTTCCTCAGCAGAGCAGCAGATGGAGAGCTCCGGGTCCTCACACACGAGCCTGAACCCACGAGCCGCGTCCCTTCTGCCTTGACTGTGGTTACCAGCACCAGATCTGCATCCAAACTCTCTCATCTTTTACTTTAGCTCTATGTACAACCTTGGTTGTGCGTTGCAATCCAGCTGTTAGCATTTGGAACTTTTCCGAGTTTGTGAGCGCATGACTAAGGGATTTATATTACTAAAGTGCACCAGCGACTGCTGATGGTAACGCATGTATGTATATCCCCAGCTCTGAGGCTCTGGTGCTGATGTGTATATCCGAAGTCACAATCAAGATTCTTGCAGAAAAGCACGATGGAATAAGCAAGCGATTCCAAAATCACACGTGGATTCCTTCGCAGGAGAAACGAGCTCAACTATCTCTTGCTGTATTCCAGAATTCCAGGCTTTTTTACTTCGCACAGCAAAGCACTGCATCCTTTCCTGCAACTGTTCTTTTCTTGACTGTGCTCTCTCGCTCACATGAGCACGAGAGAAAAGGAGAGAGCTGGACGGAGGGGAGGGGAGATGGGATGCAAAGAGAGAACTTCATGTTAAAGCCTAAGGCAAACACTCTCTTTCACTTTCTTTCTTTCAATTTCTCTCGCTATTTCTACAGAGCGATGTGCATGTACACATGTGTGGATGCGTGTGTGTGTGTGTGTGTGTGTATGTGTGTGTGCGCATGTGAAGCTTACAGGCAGCCGGTGAGTGGAGAGGGTTCTGTAGAGGCAGGTTATGTGGGAGGAATGTGTGTAATTACACAACTACACAAACTGAAGACGAATGACAGCATGGATTAAACTCAAGAGAGCGTTATGGTACAGCACAGAGGAGCTGCACAGAATCATGCTATGAATTGTGTGGAACAATAATCACTTTTTCAGAGCTTTGTACTGTTCAGGTTTTATAATGTTGGGAAAGCATGTTGTTGCTAAGGTACACATTTGTTTTTTGTTTGTAGCGTTTTGACTGCTTAAGGTTGGTTAAAAGAACTCACTGTTCAAGGTATTTGTTATTTTTCAGTGGCAGATTCGAGTGACTGGTGAAAATCACTGAAATTAGAGGTGGTGCGCAGAAGGTGTGTAGAAGAGTAATGCTCAGAGTAATATTTTTTCTGAGAATATTATTATTTCTCACACTTTCTGTGCATCTTTGAGGGTTTAAACGTTCAGACACTTCAGAACTGGAGAAAATGTACATATGGTTTTGATTTGAAAAGGGGGTGTGGCAAAATTGCTCTATAGCGCCACATAAAGTGTTTCAGCTTATGTTGCACTCTCAGTTTGTCGTAGGCGAATGAAATTCAGCACACATGTGTAGAGTACCAAGACTTAAATACAGTCATACAAAAGTAATCCATTCCAAAGTGACGATCGGATCTCGAACAATTCGTATCTCGAAGCAAGTTTTACATGTAAAACACCTAATCCGTGCAACGGCTCTCAGAAACAGTATAAGAAGATAAAAAAATGTAAAACTGGAGAAAAATCAAGTAACGTTTCTTCAATCCTTAAATCTACACATTGTTAATGTAATAAATGATAATAAAACACACGCAAAATACGTAAATATGTACAGAAATGTGAAACCTTATCTTGAGAGTGAGACAATGTGTCGGAGGAGGTGAAATGGATGGCAGAAAACATTACAGCTATACATATGAAAGTTGACTTTCTCGAGATATTTCACGAATTAATGACACCAACATGGTTTCAAGCACAATCGGAGAGAATAGTGTGAGAAGGGATGGAGAGACGCTCTGCGTCACAGGGTTTCTCTAACTTGCGCTACAGAACAGCACTTTCCATGTTATAAACGTTATTTTTTTTACGACACCTTGACTCTAACATTTGTTATAGCACATTATTGGTATTGTTTCGCTCGATGTAAAACTGATTTAAAGTGTTTTAAGGTGTATTAGCCCCTTAAAGCACACTTTCTTCAAAGGGAGAAAGGAGTGCCAGGACGACGTCATGAAGGAGTACAGCGCGACATGAGACAAACAAGTGAAAAATAGAGCAGAAATGTTTGGTATTATTCGTTTCTCACATTTTTCTTTGTATCTCAAAGCAAAAAATTTCCCCCGAGACCTTTCGTATCTAGAACATTTCGTAACTCGAAGCATTCACATCTCGGGGTATCACTGTATAAGGAATATGGATATGTTTCCAAAATCAACAGGGAGTCGGCTATTTCGCAAAAAAAAAACCTCCAAAAAATAACCACATTTGCTTATGTCGTATTTAAAAAAAAAACTCCTCAAAGAGATCTGTTCAAAACTCCATCAGTCTTATCTCAAAGATTATGTTAAATTGCAAAGCTTTTTTGACTTTGATAAACAATGTGCGTACGGGAGCTGTCAAAAGTCAAACTTTTCCCATTAACAGGAAGGTGTTAATATCTCAGCCATGCAATATGTGATAATCGTTGTATTTGTAGTTACCTATAGTGTCAGTAATAGCGCCAACTAGTGGCAATATGGAATATCCCATTTTCTGCGTATATACCTTTTCTCAGTTTTGCGAGAGTTTCCAAAAAATTTTATTGTATAATTCCAGGCCTCATACTTTAGCGAACTCCTAATGACTGTATCTGCTCTTATCTCAAGGTATGCCAAATGTTAAATTGTGATGATTTTTTCACTTTGTTAAACTATGTGCTTACGACGGCCGTCAACAGCCAAACATTTTCCCTAAACAGGAAGTTGTTAATATCTCACCATGCAATGTGCGATCATTTTCAAATTTGCTATGCGTGTTTAGAGTCCATCTATGAACAACTCTCTATAGCAACCTACAATCTCAGTTATAGCGCCACCACGTGGCAAAATGGAATAGCCCATTTTTTGCAGTTTTGTACTGCTAATTCAGAAGGACATGTTTGAAAGTTGTAAAACAACAAAATTTTATCCTGTCCATTGCTTTGTTTGGTTTCTGTCAAAAACGACTGTTAACGAGGCATTTAAGGTTGATCACTACAAATCAAAGATCGTAGCTCAGTATAAATTGGCAGCCTGGATAAAGAAACGGACTCCACACCAGATTACAAGTCACAGATGGTTATTTAGACCCAAACCAAAAATAGCAACCAAAATATTGTTTGTGTGCTGCAACTCAGCTTTAGGATGAGGATAATCTGTTTGAATTAAAGTCAGTGGCGCTTGTGCTTGAAGTGAAGACTATTAATGTCTTATTTTGATTCATTTACATTTAACATTTAACATTTAAAAGAGATTCAGACTTGAAAGGAGCTTCAAGAGTGACTAAAATCAAAAACCAGCCAATTTTCAACTGAAGGGACCCGGTCCCCTGTGTAAACCGAAACAGTCAAATTCTGTCTTGAAATTCCCTCCATGGTCCAATCAGTGTCCAAAAGCCAGTACTAAACAAAAGACAACAGAAAACCTGTGTGGCATTTGCCAAGGCCCACTGCCCGCTACAAGGATGGACACTAGAAAAGCTGCAAAAGGTGGATTTTTTGAATCTTCTGTTGAATTACACCTTTGTCACTGCAAATATTGCAGATCTACTGGAGCCCACATAGATCCAAGATTCAACTAGAAGTTTGGTGGTGGAAAAATCATGGTCTGGGGGTTCATCCAGTATGGGTGAGAGATCTGCACGGTCAGTAGTCAACAACATCAATAGTCTAAAATACCAAGAAATCTTCAACCTCAACCATAGAAGAGGCCAACTTCTGCAGTTTAATCACATGCTTCCACCTCCACACCAATGTTCCTCAAAAAGTAGAAGATCAAGATGCTTCAGGACTGTACAGCCCATTCACCAGACATGAATATCGTTGAGCATGTCTGGGGCAAAATAGAGGAGGAAGCATGGAAGATGAAACTAAAAAATATTGATGAACTCTGGGAGGCATACAAGACTGCTTTCTTTGCTATTTCTGATGACTTCATCAATACATTGAATGAATCCCTGCCAAACCCCGTAGATGCAGTCCTTCAAGCTCATGGAAGTCATACAAGATATTACATTTGGATCTCACAGCACCACAACTTCATTTATTGACATATTTTTGTATTAGCAGTACATTTGCTCAATTTCTGTACAGGCTTGCCAAACTTGGTCTGGATTAAAATTTCCCGGTGTGAGATATTCACTTCTCTTTAGCGTAAAAAAAGCATTAACATAAACTTCAGCATTTATATTTTAAAATGCATCAGAGAAAACCAAAGAGGAAAACCACCAAATGCATGCTATTCTGACAAAACATTCTATGTAAATGATCAGCGGATAAATACATTTGTTTCCATGACTACTGCATACCAAAAGCTAGTCTGGGAACCTGTAACATTGAGTACCTTCCGAAAAGTGATGCATCTTCACTGCAGACGACTGTACAGTAACAGATTTAATTTGGGTGAAACTTATAACCTTGAACAAGACTAATGGACATCTCTCATTTTCCACCACATTAGCTCTAAAGAACATTATACTCACGGAAAAAGTCAACTGAAGAGTTTTATTAAATGGGTTTAAAGATGCATTTGTTTCTCTAGCACTTTGAAATTCCTCCCCTCTCTCTTTCATTTGTCTTTTCTTCCTGCAGTCTGTCTGCTCTATAATTATTTCCATGGTTACCATCAGTGATCTTAGGCTAAGCTCAAAGTACTAATGTCTCTTTTCTGTTTTGCGCTTGCCTTCAGCTCCAGATTTTGCATGATTGTGTTCATTAACATTCAATTACAGCTTTCTGAAGAAACAAAAAATTCTTTTAAAGAACAAAAATCAAGCAGGACATTTTTTTCCTTGAGGTTAAATAAAGAGCAAAAAATTAAGATTAGCTTGGGGTCATAAAAAGGAGGATTGCATTTCATGTTTGATCCCGTAAAGAATCTTTCAATGAAAGGGGTCCGATTCTTGAGTAGGTTTTGAGTAGGTTTCAAAAAGGTCATTAGCTTTGATATTTTTGGTTTTAAACGAACATTACAAGTTTTATTATGCATAATTTTCAAGGTAATTCACATTAACATGTGAGAAAATGTGCAATCTCAATTTGATTTTACAGACCCTGAATCGGTGCCATTAGAAGGGATAACACCAGGAAGTACAAAATCTGTGATGTGGCTTGTATTTTGCAAAAATCTGTCACAAAAAAAAACAAAAAAACAATGGCACAAAAAGTGCCTGAAACAGTGCATACGATTTAGGAAAGGTTCACCTTGCTTTCTTACACAATTTTCATATTTTTTTTTATAAAACTGTGCATTATCATTTTTAGAAGATTTTTGCAAAAAATTACAAAATGTAATAATCAGATTCTTTTTTTGTACAATGTCAGGTTTATTGTAAAACCAAATTACTGTAAAAAAGAACCTGGGATTGTAAAAAAAAATAAATAAATCAAGCATTGCCAGGCAGGCCGGATACATTTAACGTGAAAGAGTCTTTTATTATGGCATGGTGGCGCAGTGGGTAGCACTGCTGCCTCTCAGTTGGAGCTGGTCTGTGGGTTGTCTGTGACTGTTCTCAGAGCCTAAATCTCAGAGAGAGCTTTTGCATCCTTAGGAAAATCATAGACATTTACAGGGGTCCACAAACTTTTGCATTTTAGTATAAAATATGGAAGTCAATGGTCACTGAATGTTCTTCAAACACCTTTTCTTCAGAAGAAACCTCAACTTTTTTTTTTAAATAAGATGCAAAAGTATCATAACTGAAGACTTCCCACAGACTCAATACTAACATGCTTTTTGCATCTGGTTATTAATCTAACACACAGAGCTAGCTGATGAACAACAGGCCCATCCACCTCCTCCAGCTTCACCACCTACTGGGATCAGAACTGAACAGAAGCCTAGCAAACAGCGACACACATACAGCAGATACACATGTAGCGCTGCATGGGTGTGTGGGACTCACTGAGAATGAGCAATTACACCACGAGCTTCAGACTCCAGGGCTAAGGCAGTGCTTTAGTTTTATCAGCAAACTTCAGAGTTCCCAGTAGTACCAACCCAACCAGAAATATAAATATATTGTTGAGCACCTCAGAATCAGTTGTTTCTTCACAGTTATTAAAGCTGTGGGGGGAGTTTTATGTTAGGAAAAAAAATATTTATGGGGGGGTTATGACATATTGAGTCTTTTAGTGGCATTTTTCAAAAATCAAAACATGGAGGTTCCCAAACAAAAATCAAGTTTGAAAAAAACAAGACTGACAAAGTCACATGAGTTAAATCAAGTCTGGACATCAAAGGCCTGATTCCCCTCCCCCGGAAGTGATGTGCAATCCACAAAGCAATGCTTTCTCTCGTGATGTCTGGAGACAAACAACTGAGAATAAAACAGACGGAGCCAGCAACACACAAATGTGTAATGTCAATAAATTAATTTGGAAAACTGACTGAGATTATTCGGTGAACAGGGCTGAAAACATCTGGGCTGAGCCCGGACCTTAAAAAGCAACTAGAAACTGTTGATATGCTGTGAATAATTACAGATTCAAGGGCACTCACCTGATAAGTGTATTTGCCACACCCTGTAAGAACACTGATGTCATGACATAGTTGCATTTTTGAGGACTGTTCGCATCCCGGAAGGGGTCAATTTTTAAAATTTTTTCTGAGTTCATTTTGTCATTTTACTTGAATATTTTACTCACAAAATGAATAAGTCCTTGTTTCATTGATAATTTAATTCTTAATAGCACTTATGTTAAAGTGACGTAGGAATCAGCCAACATTTACATTTGGGTCACCGCTGACCACGGTCACAACTCGTTTAATAAAAATGAATTTCATTTATTTTTTACTTGTTTCTGCTGCGGCTCCCTGGAAATGTGTCTCTGGTTCAATCCAACAGCGTCACAAACACCAGATCAGATCAGCCAATAAAACAGATGCTCTTATCAATCCTTCTTTCTGATTGGTCTTGGCATAATGAAGTAGTGTCTTTAGTTGCTTGTTAATCTACAGTTCTAGTGTATTTATTAATTCTTCTGGAGTTTAAATATCTGGGGCTATAGAGAAAACATTTGGGACTAAAGCCCCTGGTGCTCAGGTGGTGAAGGTGCGATCGCATTTTACTCGGGATCAGATTCTGGCTCAAAGAGGCTGTAGAACGTTTCCTCCAAACATTTTTGTTTTAAAAAGGCCATACTGTGCATTTTAAAGCATTTATATTAAATATGTGAGCGTTCTACATTAACACTGCACCATTCGTAACTTTCTAAATGCAAAAATGAAAAAAAAAAACATAGTTGAATCACCTCGTATTTTTGTTCCCGTTCCTCCCACACTCATGTCATCGTCCATTACAATGTTTTACACTGGATATCGCCCAACCCAATAGCCTATCACATTATAATTGACAGAAAACACACTTTCTCTGACTGTTCTTCAGTGTGGGTCTGCTGCTCTCACTTCCGGGTCAGGTAGCGCACCTAATCTGCATAGAGATGAGCTGTACAAGCCATTATTCTAATAGGTCAGTGGGCGGAGGTAAGAACTGTGGGCGTTGCAAGGAACATCGAGCTGACAAACACGCATGAAAGATTCTGAATGAAACTTGAGGCATGTTTTGATGAGATAAGAGAAGTTTGGAATGTTGGAAAAGTTAGATTGCATAACTTTTAATAAAAAGTTGATCGCTCAGTATTGAAGTTGCTTTTAATTAAGCACTATGTTGACTGACAGTAACGTTTCATATGAGTCATGAATATGCAAATCAGTAAAAAAAATAGGTGAGTAACTGAGGAGTAGTTATGAAGTTTTACAAATAAAATCACCATTTCCGAAGTAAGACTGGGCTAGAAAATTAAGAGTTTGAGTGTGATCTTAATTCAAAATAGAGACTTTTTGAGCAAAATAATCACATTTACTGTATAATTAGACCAATATGAACAACTTGTTATTAAAAATTAAACAATTTCAAGACCACTTTAAGAGATCTAGTTTTTCTCTGCTGAAAACTGCTGCTGAACTTAGTTTTCATCAGTGAGTGAGAATTTTCCTTCATCAGTGAGTGCTAATGTATGAGATCCAGTGCCCACACACGGTTCATATGGCAACTATGATCATCCATCAAACACTGGGCTCTTTCTTCCTCCACCTTGTCATGGTTGCAACAGAAATATAATCTCTCTCTCTCTCTCTCTCTCCCTTGCTGAAAAGGTGCATTGCTAGTTTATGTAACACACTTTATTCCTCTTGCCAATCTGACTTGATTACATTTGTCACTTATTTTGCATCCCAGCAAAAGAAAGCAATGTTAAAAGCCAACGGGATGAGCCCTACCACAGAACAAACCTCAACCAAAGGCCACTTTTTGTTCATGAAGCAAGCTCTCTACTGATCGGTCGAATGTTTCTGGCCAATGAGAGACCTGATCTTGACCTTTGCTGAGCCTCACACAGAGGACATTATTACTCCTGACATTTGCACACGTCCCTAGTTTTTAGCTTGCGACTGTGACCATCATTTGAAATCAGTTTAGGAAGGATGATTGCTAATCAAGAGGATAATCGCTGGGACAAATAGACAGGAGGAAAATCAATTTAGTGATTTGAGGAAAATGTAAATGACAGACATTTCGAAAGACAGGAAATAATCAATACTTGTGTGTTATACAAGAAGAATTGGTTGCAGCCAGTTTAAAGACAGTCCAGAGACAGAGCAGTCTAAAAACACAAAGTAGATCGGGGATATTAGAGATAATGGTGGAATACTTTGGATAAGTAAAGTTTTTAAAAATTACATTTGGCTTTTGCGGTGCAGAGCTGAAGGGTGGGGGGTGGATTGTCACATGTTGCAAAATTGTGCTGTCAAACACGTCCTTTGCTTCCATGTTCACTCTGTGTGCTCTGTGGATATGCCTTTGGGGATAATGCTTCTGTGTCGATCAGTCAAGAGAGAGTGCTGATAGGCCGACTACTTCGGTCAGGGGTGACGTATCTAACAGACAGAGGTGGAAAGTAACGAACTACATTTACTCGCGTTACTGTAGATGAGTAGGTTTTTTGTTTATTTCTACTTTTTAAAATAACTTTTACATTTTGTAATTTTACTTTTAGTTAAGCACGTTTTGATTTAAGTATTGTACTTAACTACATTTTAAATCCCATCCGTTACTGTGTAAAAATAAAAAAAAAATGAAAAATTAAACAGACAAAAAAAAAATAATAATAATTGTTCATGGAGGGAAGGAGGGGAGTGCGCGCCAGAACCTACTGCTTGATGCGCGGAAGAACAAACGCAGTGCGCTAACTTAAGAAAGATGGAGACGGACAAGACAGACACACATGATGTAAACCCAGATGAAAGTGAAATCCTGCTGAATTTGAATTCTTCAGAAACAAACACATGGCCATATTTACAAGACCACTTTGAATTTAAGAGCAAGAAAGGCAACAGCTTTATTATGCGGTATAAACTTTGTTTGCTAAGACGATTGAATTGGCAGCTTACAAAAGCTCAACATCAAACCTGCGCGATCATATTGAGGTAAGTTAAATACAACTTTTTTACGTAATTATTTTTCTGTTGCGTTGCATCAGCGTGTGATATTGCTAATGTTGGTTAGCACCAGGGTTAGAAATTAACAGGAACTTAGGACAAAGTTGTTAATGCACAATTACTGTTAAGCTAAAATGACTTCCCTAAATGTTTTATATAACATTTTAATTATTTTTATTGTATTTTATTTATTTGTTTTTATTGCACTTTAATTTCTAAAGTTGTTTCCCTAATTAAAAACAACTAGGTTAAATTTATATCCCCACCTTTTACTTTTTTTTAAACTATACTAGAATCACCCACCCACCACTGTTGTTCAAAAATTAAAAAATATTACTTAATATTATAAAATATTTACGCAGAATAAAATTTCACTTTTAAAGAGTTACTTTATACTTTTACTTGAGTAGATTTTTTGGTCAGTACTTTTACTTGTACTTGAGTAAAATGTAATTGAAGTAACAGTACTTTTACTCGAGTAGCATATTTTATTACTCTTTCCACCTCTGCTAACGGACATTATAAACACAAGAGAAATCGAGGGGAGTGCAGTGGACAAAAACACTTATTTACTGTTGTAAAAGCTATATATTTTCACTAAACAAAAAGAAACAGTTTATGATGTTAGATAAGGATTTAATTAGAAAAAACAGCAAAATACATTGTGAAGTTTATTCCTTTTTGAAAAACGTATCTGTTAACGTTAATGAAGTGAAGATCAAACGCATGTTTGGACACCTTTGCGCAAAACAACACAGTTGTAGCGTCCTGTCAACTGTTGGTTCTAAAGTCTCTAGCAGAGACTGTTAATAATGAGCTCTAAAATATAATTACACAACCCAAAATAATCAGAAAGTTTTACTTTTCTTAATTCACCATCATCATCATCGCAATAGTTACTAGTTAATATTTATTAACCTGATTGTTAAGTAAGAACTGATTTTTAAAATTCTGTGTTTTTCAGAACAGAAACACAAATGTAAATGTAATCTATTACTGCTGGTCTTTTACTTTTTTTTTTACTCGAAATGAAAATTTAGCCACTTGTGACTTGACTTGGACTTGCCCTTTATGATTGTCCGAGGTTTGCTCTTTTCCGTTTTCACTCTTACCCCACTGAACACCCTTGCTACACACTCAAAATGTGACACTTTAACACTAGAAAGTACTGTACATATAAGAAGCAATCTGTGTATTGGCCTGCAGTCTCTCCAGCTGCCGTCTTCCTCCATCACTGATATTAGAACCATTACTGCTCTAAATGATGATGCACTGCAGCCCTGCTGGTGCCACTCCCTTCTGGAGAGGGGGAGGCATGCCACTGAAATATACCCTTACTTCAGAGTCCTTCCTTTCCCAGGAAGGAATATGTAAGTGTTAAACAATTCCACAAATGTTGGTGTTTTGGGTGCTTTTATTTTGTAGTTGTGTGGGCCATCAGTTTTGCATCAAGAGCACAAACTAAAAACGCTCCTAAAGGAGGATGTGTAGATTTGCATGTTCACACGAGCATGTGCATGGTGCTGCCAGTTTACACAACAGTCTTGGCGCAGGGCCTAGCCAGGTGGCACTGTGCACGCTTCAAGTGTGTCCTCATTTCGCCACCATTCCTCTCACTTAGACAGATCCCAGTTTTTCAGCTGCTCTGTTTTTCCTGCCTCACCTCGGCTGTCACTGAAAACCTGCACGTCATTGACAAGCACCCACTAAATGTGTGCATGCGTGTGTGTGTGTGCGTGTCTCTAAAAGATGTTTATGTACAAATAGGACCATATCAAATTCATCAAGAGCATTTATTGATCTGCAAATGTAAGACGGCTTTGTTTAATGATTCACTCACTCAATTAATCTGACCATTAGTGCACAGAGGACGATTTATAGCTAAACCAGTCACCAGATCTCAATCCAGTACAGCATCTTTGGGATGTGGTGGGATGGGAGATTTGCACTATGGATATGCAGCAGACAAGTGCATGATGCCGTCACATCAATATGGAGCAAACTCTCAGAGAAATGTTTCCAGTGTCTTGTTGAATCTGTGCCATGAAGGATCAGGGCAATCAAGGCATACCTAATAATGTGGCCGGTAAGACTATGGAGTGAGTGTATCTCCCCCTGTGATGGACAACGGAGTTGGTGTATATATTTATATATATACAGTAGGGGTGTAACGGTTCACGGTATGTATTGAACCGTTTCGGTACGGCCTGTTCGGTTCGGGACACTTGCGTACCGTTTCGGTATTCGGTATTTTTATTAAATGATATAAATGTATTATCAGCGCGATATTAAGCGCAGCGCAACAATGTTCCTAGGCGAGTTTCCGCACGGACGCTATTGACTGACGAGCACGAGCGCGAGAATCATATCAAAAGCGAAAGGGAAGCCAGAGCTTGAAGACCCTCTCACCTCACTACGGTCTCGTGTTTGAGAACACTTTGGCTTCTCTGTAAAATACATAACGGGGATAGACAAGTGGATAAATTTAAAGTTGTATGCCGACATTGTTCCACGGAGATCGGGCAGGCAACACATCTAACATTTTCTACTGCTGGAGATATTGTCACTGCAACCAGATCTGTGCTCTCTTCAGAAAATGTGGATAGGTTAATCTTTTTAGCCTAAAACTTGGATAGTTAGTTTTGTTGATATATAAGCTGAAGCTGTTGCTAGTGTTAAAAGTTTTCAGGTCCTAACTAGTTGCAGTATTTCATTTTTTATTTAAAAAAATGTGTTTTTCTTTATAAAGAGTGCAATTTATTTAAAATATCACCCAAATGTGTCACTTTTATTTATTTTATGCAAGAATTCTACTGTGTATTGGCAGCTTTTCAAAATAAAGAATATGTAAGTTCTTATTGTTTTGTACCGAACCGAATGAACTGAACCGAACTCTCCAAGACACTGTACCAAACCGAATACGATTTTAGCGTACCGTTACACCCCTAATATACAGTGATACCTCAAGATATGAAATTCATCCATTCCATTGTGTCCTCCGTATCCTGAATTTTTCATATCTCGAACAAAGTTTTACATGTAATCTGTGCAATGGCTCTCAGAAACGACACATATTGAGAAAAAACAAGTAACTTTTCTTCAATCCTTAAATCTACACATGGTTAATGTAATAAATGATAATAAAACAATGAAACAGAATAAAATAAATACAACATAATGTGTACACAAACTTTTCGAGTGAGGCGGTGTGTGTTCGAAACAACAGGAAACCAAGCACATGCGTAGACAGTACCGAAAGTGTATGTGAAGAGATTGAGAGAGCGCTTCTGAGAAGGCGTCGTGGGTATGATCTGACCAATAGGAGAGCAGAACTGTTGGTGGCCAGTTTGCAGCAGTCATGTGATGCCCAGCATAGTCAGCCGCTTGGATTTCAAATGTGAAAAATGTACGCGTACGTACGCATTTCTCAGATTTTGTTTTCGTATCTAGAGACCCTTCTTATCTTGGATTTTTGTGACATGAAGCATTCGTATCTCGAGGTGGTAGCACTGTGGCATTCCAGTTAGAAGGATGCCGGTTCGAGGCTCGCCAGTGACCTTCCTGGAAGGAGTTTGCATGTTCTCCCTGTGCTTATTTATATACACTACAGGCTTATCCCTGTCAATCATATTGGAGCAAAACTATAAGGACAGCAATACTGGAAATTAATTGTGTGGCCTTGGATGACCTTTGTGAGTGATATAAATATTAGTTACTAATTTTGGCACATCTGTAATCATTAGGATCCAGAAGGGTTTTACACTTAGAAGCATCCCACTGAGGAAAGACTGGGATGCTGGAGGGGCAGTGTGTGAGCCTTGCAAACAGCGAAGGTCGGACGAGTGTTAAATCTGGAGATGCAGAGGCAGAGCTCATTACCAGCAGAAAAGACATCCCTCAGGAACGGATGCACTGAAAACTAACCACAACTCCCCACATCCATCGTATCTGCCAGCCTCCCTGTCTGTCAACTCATCCATCCGTACATCCATGTCATCTATATCCAGTTGGTGTCTCTCCATCCAGCTAGAAGGGTTTGTCCATCCATCCATGTCAAGTTTTTTTTTATTCCCACAACAAGATAGCTTGTAAAATAAAAGTAAAGATATAAATTTGTTGTAAATTTGACAGGTGACGTTTGGTTTTCTCAGTTTATTCTTTTCAACAATATTGAAACGAAATGAAAATGAGTGCAGATTCTGGACACAAAGCCTTTGCTTCTGCTTCGTTTATCTGAGCTCTCCTTGGAAAGTCAGGCGTGTGGGGATAACATCTTCCTCTTGTGACTTGTTAGTGTCGTTTTAACGCTGTTGATAACTTTATTTGTGATTTAGCCTCGTAAATTATTTTTAGATTTCTCAAAACTACATTTTTAAAATGCCTCCAGAGGCAATACCTGCCTACATGGAGCTCTTTCACATACTACACTGTATTTCTGATTAACTTAGAGCCATGTTACAAATATAGAAATTGTATTAAAAATAAAATAAAATAATACAAATAAATGTGGCACTTAAGCTAACAGTAGTTAAGCTATGTAAAAGTTTGGGCACCCCCTGTAAATGTTCACGATTTCCCTTTAGAAATCATCAATTGTCTGGATAAGAAATTTCAGTAAACTTTTAGAAGTTTGGGGTCTTTTTGAGCATTTTCACTACTTTACAATTTGCTCTAGTAAAACAGTTTGTAGTGGTAATGTTTGATATCACCTTTTAAGTGCAACTACAGCTTATTTTATTACAAATATTTTTTTTTTCATTTACACAATCATTCCACAACAAAACTGAAAACCAAAAAAAAATTTAATTTTGTTATTGTTTTTACTGCAAAAATAAAAAAAATGGACAATGAACGGTTGTTATGCTTTATAACAAAAATCAAAAGTGTTGAGACAAAATTAAAAAAGAAAAATTCAGATTAAAAGTAAAGACAAGGTCAAAACAATGTGTAAAAAGACTAGTGAACCTCTCCTAAACCTTATACAATGTTTCAAGCACTTTGGTTCCATTGTGATTTTTTTGTGCCAGAACTTGTGCCATCTCACAGATCTTGTACTTCCGAAGGGTTAACCCTTCTTTTACCACTAGATGGCACTGATTTTGGGTCTGTAAAATGGAACCTTTTTGAAAGCTACACAGGCAATATTAAGGCCAGTTTCAATTCAAAAGCCTGAAAAGGTTATACTGTTCTTAGAAACCAGCTAAATTTTCACCAAGATCAATGATCTCCTTATATTCAATGATTACAAAGTATAAATAAAAAAATGTTTTTGTTACGTGTTGTTTTAAATGTCGTTATCTGAAAAGTATTTGATGGAGGAGGTTGTTATTTGATCTCGATGGTCGAAAGGGGTATAAGGGTTGGATGGTCATGGGTTTCGGCACTTTTTCTAGTTTGTCTTGTATGATTGGGCGCTTGGGTAAAAATAATTGGGGGACCCCTGTTCTACACGGTTTTGTTTCTGTTTCACTGTTCTTTCAAAGCTAGCTGACTTCTTTTCCACTCCAGCTTTCAGAGAACACAACACTGCAATGCATCTGTTTTTCAGAGCTTTTAAATAAGTGTAGTGATGCTCCTCCCTGTGCTAACAGTAGTAGCAATACTGCTAATACATCAGAGGCAACTACTATTACTACCACTAGTAGTACTGCTTCAGCATCAGCAATCGCTGCTTCTCCTGTTCTTCCCATAAGAAACCTTTCAGTTTTGTGAATTTCTAGTTTGATAAAGCTTTTTGCAGAACCAGACCATCCAGACAAATGTAATGTTGTTGATTGCTAAAATCAGTATTATGAAATCCAGTTCTCCAACGATTGAGAAAGTTTTAACATGAAGTGTCCACATGATGCCCCCCTGTCCCTCATACATGCCCAGTGGAGATGCCGTCGCTGTGCATCAATGAGATGCTGTATAGACGAGTGATGATGCTCAGAAACCACCAAACCTGACTGAAACTGAGATGCATTGTAATGGCCCAAATAACCTTCTACCAGAATCCAGACTGTAATCAGAGGCTGTAGAGAGCATTCCGTACATTATAGTGAGTCATTTTTTTCTTTTATTTTGTTTAAATACACTTTTTAGAGTTGTACTATCCACAGGATGGTTCACACCATTCTTACCTCCTTTTAATTCAATGGTTATGGAAGCCCTTAAACAAACATGAGATATTTCACATAATTGTGAACTGTAATTAAGATTTTAAACTATTAAAACAGTTTAAAATTACCGTCCCACTTTTAAAGATTCAACCCAAGTTTACTTGAAAGCACTATAATCCATCATATGATTAAATGACCCCAAAATCACGTAAATATCTCTGAAGCAGGGAGAATACAGAATTGTATGTATTCCACTGCCCACCTTTAAAACAAATATTCCTCCTGACACAGCAAGGACACACCACAACAACTAAATCAATAACAATAGTGCTATAGGTGTTCGGAGTGATGGGAGTAAAGATGAGAAAAAGAAAACAAGCTTGACGCAACTGTAGCATAAACTGCAGGAACAAAGAGAAGTCTGCAGTAAATGAATTATTGCAAAAAAAAAACACATTAAATTTCATTATGGAGTTTTATGAAGAGATGCTACAAAAAATCTCATTGACAAATGTATCGAACCCCATCTATTAGCATAGCTAAACAACTAGGCTAAAAAACATATGGGTAACGGAGTTTAAACTTCATGCTACAGAGGAAAGCAATATGGAGTGAAGGAGTATGTTAGCAACCAACATCTGTGTTCATTAAGTAAAAATGTTTTGAATAAATGATGTGAAATGACCTTTCTGGTTACAATATCTCTCTACAGTTCTATTCTAATGAGGACATATGCGTCACACTTTAGCTAATGTCTCAGAATCATAGATTTGTCTCATAGTTAGCTTCAAGCAGAATGCACAGCAAGCTCATATATTAACGTGGATCATTTTCTCACATGACTACTGTTAGAATAATGTGATTTCATAACTCCATTTATGTACGATTTATCAAATGCATTTATAACTGTGTCTGTTCGGTTTTATTAGTTCTCATTCCTTTCTGATCAATTGTAAGCTTTTGGTCCAGAGATGGACTCAGCGTTTACCTTGAACTGAGCCACTGTGACATTTTGCTTAGTCATTGCTTTTATTATTCTCTTTTCCGTTATTGTGACTTTATCCCTGTAACATCCCCTTGTTTGGGTTAAGATAACTCTTTAACTTAAGGACTTTTTGAGTTTAGTCTTCAGTCGGTCAGAGGGTGTAACAGCACTGTGTTCCATTCTGGAGTTCTGCTGCTCTTCTCTCTCTCTTTCTCTCTCCAAATGCTCTCAATCTCCTTGATTAAAAATAGGTACCAAACTTGTATGGAAAAATAGGGAATTAAAATGAACAGCAATTGGATTTGTGGTGTAAATGTATTTTTTGGGGGATTTTTTTTCTAACAACTACATATCTTTTTTTTCCTAGAACTATTTTCATAATAATAGCCAGTGCTGTGTTTGTCAGGATGAATTTTCAGGATGTAATAGCACTGTAATAGCAAATTGTTAGTATTCTTTAAAATTATCAATAAAAATATGAATAATGATGCCATTTACTCATCGTTTACTTTTTCACGAACACCAAGGTCTAACATTGGGTTTTCTAATTTAAAAAAACTGCTTCAAGCTATAAAGCAAAATATTGTAACAGCACGTTCAATCATTTGCATTATCAAAATAAAATGTTTTGAATTTTTGGCCCAAAAATGTACTTTTAGCACTGAAAAGAATTCGGTAGGTTCTGCAGATTTACTTTCAACCACAAATTGAAATCAACATTAACCCAAACCCTTAATTGCCGGAAAAAATAAAAACAAAACATTGCTAATAATGTTCAGTTCATTTAAAGCGCATTAAAACACGCAAAACTGAAGTGGGTTTCTTTTCAATTAAGTATTTTGGAGCATTTATGAATTATTTTATAGCAGTTTATAGGGATTGAATTATGGAGGGGTATAATGTGGGTGAAATATAATTTATTCGTTCATTATACAACCCGTTTATTCCCTTTCGGGGTCACAGGGGTCTGCTAGTGTCTTTCTCCAGCTCACTTCGGTAGGGGTACACCCTGGACAGGTCGCCAGTCCATCGCAGGGCAACACACACATTAGACGATTGAAACCTAAAGATTGACTTAAAACAAATTAAAAGAATTTGTGAATTGGGAGGTTTTGGTAATATTCCACTGCTTACTCAGAACTACCGGATGAAAAAGCAGATTCATCCAACAAAACGATGGGTGGACTCGTAAACATATGAGGAGGTGAAAACTGTTGAAAGTGCCCAGTTCATAGATAACAAAAGTGTAAGAAGCGTAACCACAATATCTAGCAACAGGTTTCACAAAGCCAACTTTATGAACCACTTCCACTCTCAAGCTGGCGACCATTTTTTTTAGGTTGTGAGCTCTTTTACCAATGAAGGATGTTCTAATGTCACTATGATTAACATAAACAAACTCATGTCTCTATGACTTTTGTAAGCCGAGTTTGAAATACGGAAAATGTGTTGCGTCAGGAGCGGGAGCTGTCCTTTTACAGGATGGTGCTGATGGGCTACTCCATCGGGTCTCGTATTTCTCTACTAAGTTTAACCAACATCAGTTGAACTATTCTACCATAGAGAAAGAAACGTTAGCAATGTTGTTAGCACTACAACACTTTGATGTATATGTGGGATCGACTTCTGTACCCGTGATAGTTTTCACAGACCATAACCCATTGGTTTTTCTATCACGGATGTATAACCATAACCAGCGGTTAATGCAGTGGGCGTTAATGGCACAAAAGTATCACCTCGAGATCAAGCACAAAAAGGGAAGTGAGAATATAGTTGCTGACGTGCTCTCGCGCAGATAGCATATTATATTGTCGGAATTAGGAGGAATATATTTGAAAAAGAAAAACTAATGTTTTTCCTTTTTTTTAGGTGGGGGAGTGTTACGGTCGGTGGTATGAATGCTCTGTTTCTTTTTCCCGTTATACCTCCCTTACTGAGATGTGCGCTGTGTCTGTGAATGGGTGCGTATTTAGGAGTGCACGCTCCTGTAGGCACTCTCTTGCGCTCTCTGGCTCTCGTTTGTTTTCCTGTGCGCGTTCACGCGTACTTCTGCTCTCTCGTGCGCGCTCTCGCACGCACTCTCTCTCTTCCGCGCATTCTTGTGCGCATCTTTTGCTCTCAGGTCTGCCACACCTGTCCCTCGTCAGTTCCTGATAGGAACACAAAGAGGAAAGGAGGCCACCAGAACTTGACTTGCGGGCCAGCCTGAGGAGCAGTTTCCGTCTCAGATGTTTCCATGCTTATTGTCAAATTGTGTTAGCGTATTTTGGTTTGTTTGTTAGCATTATGTCGTTTTGTGTTGAGTGGAGTTAAAATAAATCAAGTTAATCTTGAAATCGGGTCACTCATCCTTTTATGTTACATCACCTCTGATTTTTCGAGCCAACTCCTTGAAGAGGTCGTAACACAATGCCAAACAGTCTGGTTGATATGGAAGGGTCAAGGACATCATATAATGTTCCCCAGGTCACTTTGAGTAACATAAATGAACCCCGTGTCTGTCATTTACCAAAGTTGAGATAGAGTTCTGAAAACTTGGTTGCTAGGGTATAAGTGATGTCGTAAAACAATAAACAATCCCCCTTATAAATGATTTTTTTATCTTGAAGAAATTTTCTTAGCGCTTTCTCATTTATTTGCGTTAATATTCAAGTGCTTCTAGAGCCAAGGGTTTAAATAATTTTGCAGTGGTTGGTATGTTCCTTCACAGGCTAATTAATTGACCCCATATAAAGTAAATGTAAAAATTCCCAGCAATTTCCCCTAGAATTCCTTTGGTCTGAAACTATATTGCAACCAAATCAGACCAGTTTTGATGTCTTGGCAAAGTTTGATGGCTGTAGCTTCAACGTTCAAGGAGAAGATGCATTTAATTTTTCAACAAAAATAATAACTAGATGTCTAACGTTTGCACACAAACGTTAAAATAAAAATATGTCACAACGAGCAACATAAACAAACTCCCATGTGTCTATGGTTTTTCTAAGCCGAGATAGCGATAGCCCAAATCGTTTACTATAATTGAGACTAGACTGGTTCCTATGAACAGACTGGTAGCTATGGAGGAGCCAATGCGAAGTCTCAATCATGAACCAAAGCAGAGATAGATTTCAGAAATGTTTGTTGCTAGGGTAAAAAGTTTGGTTCTCAGTTTGAGTTCACCAGTGATTGTGGAAAATTTCCCATCATTATCAGTGTTTTTTCAGAATTCCTTTGGTGCTACCAGTCTAAAAATATATAGCAACTGAGTGAGACCAGTTATGATATCTTGGCAAAAGTTTGGTGGCTGGAGCTCAAACGGTCTTGGAGGAGAAATATGTAAAAAAAAAATTTTGTCCATAATGTTGTTTGCCAAAGGAAAATAAACCTTAAAAAAAAAACATTGCTCACTACGCATTTTTAATAACTTTCACATGAGATTAGTAAAGCCAAATAGTCCATAAAGCCAATACAAATAGGGGTGTAGTGTTCATGACATCATACGCCTTCCTTGAGTGGCTTCCTTGAGTGGCTGATTGTTACACTTGACTCATGAAAGTCAAAATTCATGGCATTCATTTAAAGCAGCTTGAATATGTTCCGTTTTTTTTGGACAACAACCTCAAGTGGTCAGTTGACCTGCCGTTTCAACCACTTCCTGTTTGCATCCACAAGGAAAATGGGAGGTCGGAGCTTGGTATATCCTGAAAGAGCCGGTATGCAGTGGAGGCCCTATGTCTCTGGAGATCTTATCATATTGATTAGAAGAACTGTAGACTCAAACTGTGAGAAGATCTTCTAAAAAGCTGTGAGGATATCAAATCGTTGTCACGGAAACTGTGCAGGGATTCTGGGATGAGCAGCAGAGGGCCACCGTGCTCAACAGCTCACATGAGTGTGATATTCACCCTGAACAGATGATATTCATATTCCTTCTGGCTTGATATGCAGCAGAAATTTACATATTAATCTACATATCATGGGCATTGGATCAAGTACACTCTGTTGTGTTCTGCGTGTGAGACTCTTCAAATCACAAAAATAAATATTTTACCCAAACTATATTTTATGTATTATACGAACAAATGTGAACGATTGATTGTGTTGACTTGTGCTTGTCTGCATTCGGGTACTCTATGTACCTTTAAAAAAATCATTGTGTTACATTTATTTCCTCACATGAATCTGTATTGAGAGCAAATAATCATGACAGTATCTTTATCACAGGAAAATCTGTGATCGGCATTCTTGAAAAACAAAGAGAAACTGAAAATATCCTCCTTATTATAATAAACTCCTCTAATTTACTGTAAAAATGAGCATGATTATATTACCTATAATCAGCAATAAATCAAAGGTTACTTCTACTTTGTGACACATCTCTTTGTGACAGATCTGGCTATTCCTAGAATGCTGTAATCTTGCTGAATTCTCTAATACACTGGAAACTTTTATCTATAAGAACTTTCCATTGTGTGTCCATTCACAGTTTACTTTAGGAACTGATTCCCAATTCTCAGATAAATCTACAGTGGTGCAATGCAAATTTACATAATGTGAAAAAACTTGCAATGATCTGTCTGAATACTGGATTCTAATTGGCTGCCAGGTGTTGATTAATTTCTCATAAGCGCATTGGCACCTCCGTTTTGGTCTGTTCACTTTTAAAACTCCTTTATTGGTAGATGTGTTTAAAATAAATTCAGTTTTTACAGCAGAAGCATATTGCCACACTGAAAATTGTAGAAAAATATAACGTGAATTTTACCAGAACCACCTTTTACTAACAAATAATTATTTTTCACAAAAAAAACCTGTTTGACAATTATTGGCACCCCTAGCATTTCCTAGTAAATAAATATCTCTTTAGTATTTCTGTCATTTCTACAGTAGTTTACAAAGTTGATCAGAGTATCTCTTGACGTTTTCTCACTTACTGCTTCCCTGGGGAATAAATATGATGTGACACAGAGGCCATTTCTTTTATCCACTCTTCAACATGGGAAAGACAAAGGAACACAGCATGAAAAGTAAAGCAGATGAGAGTCCACCAGAAAATAGCCCCCCGCCTGCATCTGCACACATCTACTCTGAGAGGAATCAGTTTAAGAAAACTGGAACAGTAGTTAACAAGCCCGGACGAGGATGCTCCATGTACAGTGAGGAGGATGGGAAGAGAAATAAAAAAAATTATCAAAAGCTCACTGTTAAAGAACTGCAACAAAGGAAGAATCTTGGGCCCACAACTTCTCCATAACAACCATCAGACGCAAACAAGCTCTTTGGGAGTTGTGCAAGGAAAAAAACCTTTTCCCAGTCACAATCAGAAACGTAAACGTGGAGTATGCTAAGCTGCATCAGGCTTCAAATGACATTGTGTTCTTTGGTCAGCTGAGACCAAGATAGAGCTTTTTGGCAAGCACCTCATGCCCACTGTGAAGTGTGGGGGAGGATCTGTAATGCAGTGGGGCTGTTCCAGAGGCCTTGGAACCTTGGCATCATGAACGCTTTGAAATACCAAGCAAAATCCCTAGACCTGAACCCCATTGAAAACCTGTGGAGTAAGCTGAAGATGAGAGGAGTCGGGTCACTGGATTATACGAATAGATCCCTCTTTCTGTGTTGTCTAAACTTCTGTACAGTAGAATTATTTCTTAATGTGGGATTTTTTTCCACCGAACAAATGCAGTTGAAATAAAGGTTGAAATTTTCGATGTAGTTCGATGTTATTTAGAAGAAAACTGAATTGTTTAGAAGCTAAAGAAGACGTTTTAACCAGAGCTACCAATAAATATGAAGGGCACTTTATCAATCCGCCCTTATTGGTAACCATAGTAACTCGTGGTTTCTGTTATAAGCCAACAGCAAATATTTCCAGATTCATTGAACTTGGGTTATTGTATATATATATATATATATATAATCATATGTATATATAATCAATACGCAAAAGCTGAAGTTTAGGGTCCACTGGTTTAAAAACAAAAAGTAACAGTTTTGACTTTCTCTTTGACACTTTACCAGAAGGCTAACGCTAGCTTGTCTCATTACTGCTGTTAATTACCATCCCCCGCTTTTATCTGATTAGACTCCATCAGAAACAAACACCCAATAGAACATACAAAACTAGATAAAACTAGACTAACAAAAAATAGAAAAAACACATACAAAACATGGAGTTACGCATACAGATATTGATTGACAGGGAAGGTCCCAGATACAATCACAAGTCCCAACCTGCGAGCTAGCTCCGGCACAAATTATCCACTGTGTTATTTGTTAGGATTGTGTAAATTTGTTTTGTAAAATGTAAATTCTTCATCGCCCTCTATATAAAACCCCTTGTACTCAAGATGTGTACATGTAATTAAGATCAGACTTGGAGGGAATCAACTAATTAAATGACCTTGAAGTTTATAAATGGCTTCAATACCCAGTTTTTAAACAAAACCAATCAGATTGACAGGACCAAGCCACGTGCGACTCACCCATTTCGGGATGGTGCCGGGCCTCCACAGGCACGCTGACCGTGCGCCGCAGCAGCTTGTTCCTGTGTGACTCGGAGCGCCGCTCGCGCATCAACAAAGGATGAACCTGTAGGTGGGAAGAGCGAAAAGGTCAGAACAGAGAGCCTGAGGTCAATACGGCAAGATGAGTCAAACTTGCAGATCTCTGCGCTGCAGCGGGAACAAACATCAGTATTCATCAGACAGTAGATGTGGAAACTCTCCTGGATAACTCGCCATCTTTTTCTAATCAGAAAGCCTACATTCATCCTCTGAAAGTTATTTTAATTCAAATGTAATTCCATTCCCTCCCCTGAAGCATATGTACCTTTCGTTTTTAGGAAAACTGAGCAAACATTGATGAGAAGAAGACTCAAACACTTGAAATTGTTTATGTCTGATTTAATCCTAAGAACTCCAGGGCATTTTTGAGTGCTTTTTACTACTTTACAATTAGTTTTACAATAAATTATCTTTAAAGCATTTTTTGTGGCAATGCTTGATATCATTTTGTAGTAAAACCTTACAAACATAATAACACAATAATCCACCACAAACTAAAATTGAAAGTAGTACACTTTGTATTTTTTCTCTGCAAAAATGACAAATGATTAATATAACAAAAAAAAACTAAAATATTGAGACGAAATAAAAATTAATAAATCCTCCAAAAATGGTCAAAACTATGTGAAAAAAAACCTTATACACTGTTTCAAGCATTTTTTTGTTCCATTGTGATTTTTTTGTGCCAGAACTTTGGAAAACACAAGCCATATCACAGGTCTTGTACTTCCATGGGTTATACCTTCTTTTTGTCACTGATGGCATCAATATGGGGTCTTCAAAATGAAACATTTTATCACATTATAATTTAATAACTCTTGTAATGTATTTTTAAAACAAAAAATGTAAAAGCTAATAACCTTTTTGAAACCTACACATTATATTTGAAATTAAACAAAATATCGGTTGTGTCATTTCTACTAAATTCCAAACCACAGCTGTGACTCAGAGGCTTGAGATGATCAGTTTCTAATGTATCAGTGCTGAGTACTGTAAGCTTTTAAAGTTTTTCAGTGTTCATTGCTGAATGCTTGAAATGAAGGCCTCTACGAATTGAGATTCGCACGAATCTTCATAAAGCTTCCCAGCAGGGTGCTCTTCATCAGGGTCGAGGACATATTGATGAAATGATTCTGTCTGCCTGGAGATGGTGTTTGCAGTACAACAGATGCAGTTTGCACCACACAGAGAAACAGGAAAGAAGAAGACGATGACAGAGAAGCGTTTTTTTCTGTTGGTGGCTGATCACAGGGAGCTGTTTGATGAAAATGTGGAGAAAAAGAGAGGATCTGTGGTGAGCGCCACCGAAAATGTGGTGCGCCACTCTTTTACGTCCTACTCATGTCATCAAAAGAGCCAGGTTTCATTGGTTGTTCTCCTTGCCAAAAAAAAATAAAAAATCAATCTGATATGGCAATCCAAAACTCTTTTTTTTGTTGTTGTTGGCACCACTCATTAGGTCTGATGTGTGATGTCCCGTTGGCGCCTTGGTCTTCCATTGAGATGGGTTCTTGCATGAAACTTCGGACTGAAAATCCGAGTTGATATGTAGAGGCCAAACCATCTCTTTAAAGCATCCCTTTGAAACAAGGTCCAATTGCAATCTTGTGTGTGTTTTGTGTTTATTAAAGCTTCAGTTTGGGGCTGTGTCTCACAGGGATTTTTCTAAACGTTCGTTCATCTCTGTACTTTGAGTTAAAAAAGATCTTGAGCTCGTGTTGTTTAGTGGCGTGGGTGTCTCTGCTGTGTGCTCTGGGGTTATCTGGAGGGAAATATGATGGGGATATTGAGAGCAGGCCTGAGAAGCAGGCGATTACCTCCCGTCTGGAGTGATAAATGAGCGGGGCAAAGAGGATCAGACGCTGAGCCCTAAGGGAAGCAGCTATAATGTTTCAGAGGTGGCCTAGTCATTCTGCTGGAGTCATGAGGCACAGCTGCATTATGGGATATTCCTTGAATTTTACACAGACAGAAAAACAGATGTGTATTGGAGGGACAGACATTCTTATTCAGAGATAATCGTTCAACTAGAAATGAAAACTGATTTGCCGGTAAAAAAAAAAAAAAAAAAAAAAGAATAAAAGAAGCTTTAACCAGTGATGAAAAGTATTTTTTCATCTTCAGATTGCAAATCTGTTGCATGTACCGTCACATTAGAAGGATCACAGAACCGAGTATCAATGCTATGCAATTGTTTCCATCAACAGGGAGGAATGGTGTATGTAAACGAACAGCGAACCACACAGAATCGGGTCATGCATATATTATTTTTCCAAGTTCATTAGTCCACAAAAAAAGAGCACGAAAAACTATTTGCCCCCTTCCTGGCTTTTTATTCTTTTGCATGTTTGCCACACAAAATGTTTCTGATAATCGAACACATTTTAATATTAGTCAAAGACAACACAAGTAAACACAAAATGCAGTTTTTAAATGATTGTTTTTATTATTTAGGGAGAAAAAAAAATCCAAACCCACATAGCCCTGTGTGAAAAAGTAATTGCCCCTGCACCTAATAACTGGTTGTGCCACCCTTAGCAGCAATAACTGCAATCAAACGTATATTTGCAACAACTATAACTTGCAACAAGACTTTTACAGCGCTCTGGAGGAATTTTGGCCCACTCATCTTTGCAGAATTGTTGTAATTCAGCTTTGAGGGTTTTCTAGCTTGAACCGCCTTCTTAAGGTCATGCCACAGCATCTCAATGGGATTCAGGTCAGGACTTTGACTAGGCCACTCCAAAGTTTTTTTTTGTTTCAGCCATTCAGTGGTAGATTTGCTGGTGTGTGGCCGGCCATTCTCCTTCAGGATTTTTTGGTAGACAGTAGAATTCATGCTTCCATCTATCACAGCAAGCCTTCCAGGTCCTGAAGCAGCAAAACAACCCCAGACCATCACACTACCACCACCATATTTTACTGTTTGTATGATGTTCTTTTTATGAAATGCTGTGTTACTTTTACGCCAGATGTAACGGGACACGCACCTTCCAAAAGGGTCAACTTTTGTCTCGTCAGTCCACAAGATATTTTCCCAAAAGTCTTGGCAGTCATCGAGATATTCTTTTTATACGAGCCTTAATGTTCTTTTTGCTTAATAGTGGTTTGCATCTTGGAACTCTGCCATGCAGGCCGTTTTTGCCCAGTCTCTTTTTTATGGTGGAGTCGTGAACACTGACTTTAGTTGAGGTAAGTGAGGCCTGCAGTTCTTTGGATGTTGCCCTGGGATCTTTTGTGACCTCTCGGATGAGTCGTCTCTGTGCTCTTGGGGTAGTTTTGGGCGGCCGGCCACACCTGGGAAGGTTCACCACTGTTCCATGTTTTTGCCATTTGTGGATAATGGCTCTCACTGTGGTTCGCTGGAGTCCCAAAGCTTTAGAAATAGCTTTATAACCTTTACCAGACGATAGATCTCAATTACTTTTGTTCTCATTTCTTACTGAATTTCTTTGCATCTTGGCATGATGTCTGGCTTTGGAGGTGCTTTTGGTCTACTTCTCTGTGTCAGGTAGCTTCTGTTTCAGTGATTTCTTGATTGAAACAGGTGTGGCAGTAATCAGGCCTGGGGGTGGCTACAGAAATTCAACTCAGGTGTGATAAACCCCAGTAAAGGTATTGTGGGTTTGGATTTTTTTCACCCTAAATAATAAAAACATTCATTTAAAAACTGCATTTTGTGTTTACATGTGTTATCTTTGACTAATATTAAAATGTGTTTGATGATCAGAAACATTTTATGTGACAAACATGCAAAAGAATAAAAAGTCAGGAAGGGGGACAAATAGTTTTTCACGCCACTGTATAGTCTAAGGATAAAACCACACTTAAGACAACAACATTCAAATTAGCATGCTTTAACCATGCCCAGAAGACCAGTCACCATAAAAGCGCATTACTTTACAGCGAGAAGCAATAGCTCCCCATGGAAGAAAAATGTCACAAAAGCTAAAAAAAGAGATAACTTCTTTGGACAAAAGGAGGCTACAAGAAGATCAGAAAAGCTTCACAGTCAAATAAGACTGTTCTTAAGAAAGATCGAAGATCAAACATCTTACAGAGACGTCTAGGGCGTCCAAGGAAAGTAAAATCTTGACAGGAGCGTCTTCTGATGAGAATGGTTGAGGAATGGTTGGTCTGATGAGAATGGTTTATTAGGAAAAGAATTAGTGAATAAAAAGAACCCCAGTGCACTAGACTTTCACATAAACTCCAACTAGGCCTCTGCAAAAATGCCTAAGATTCACTCCGAGACTAAAGTGTTGATTATCAAGAGGCTAGAGACCAGATTCAATGCTGGAGACAGTTTGACAAGCCCAGGTCAGGCAGACCCCGCTCAAGAGGACCGTTTATTGTTCTAACGTACAAGGTTCATGTACAATGTACAGAGAGGCTCACATCATAAAAAGAATCAGCTTTCATTGGTCGTTCTCCTGGTGAAAAACCAATCCGGTATGGCAGAGCCAAACTCAGATGTGCGAGTTCCCTAGGGTTGGACCGAGGCGCGCTCCCGTACAAAACTTTGGATCGAAAATTCAGATTGGTGTGTAAAGGCCTTTAAGGAGGAGACCAGAACTGGCAGTGGTGACATGAAGCAATTGGTAAATCAATGAATTAACAATGACATCATTTTCATTTCTATCATTGCAATCACAACTTGTGTCTCAATGGCTTCAAGAACAAGGTAACACAGAACTTGTGTTGGTGAGTCAGTACAGAAAGATTTCAGCCATGTATCACAGTGTTGGCTTGGCAGCAATTACCTGCTTCACTGTTATCTGCCTCACATCACTGAGGAGTAACTGAACACAACACTGAGAGTCAATGGCAGGCGGAGATGGACTGCTTCTTTCCATCGGTGGACTCTGGCTCTCAGGAGAGTGAGCTCTGTTTCTGTCACTCTAGATAAAAGCTGGACACAATTTTGAAGATTCTTCTGTGCCGTTTTCCTTCTGGGACTGAAAGTCTTTGATAAACATGCACTGCACAAGCAATAAAACGAACCACAAATTACAAGAAATGTTGATTTAAAAAAAAAAAAACCCTTTCTTAACCCTTTGAGACCTACGGGAGCGCCGGCGATTCCATTTGCATATCACTTTTTAAATGCCAGTAAAACTGGAACCACATAAGATTGCATATAAAACAAGATTAGATTTACATATGAAGTATGAAACATAACTCATAGAGCTATTTTTTCCATGATTGGGCATGCAGATATCCAGTAAAAGTCGCAACACAACATTATGTAATCTTTCCAGGACGTTTACCATGACAAAAACATACCTGTTGCCAATTATGAGGGGGCATCAGGCACAAAAAAGACACACAGGGGTGCAGGAAAGGCAGGCTGTGTGGGAAGTGCACTCCCTTCATGTGTGAAGCATGTGAAGTGCATCAGAAAGCATCACAAGTCCTCCCACAGCCCCTCAGTGCAGTACAATACTGTTGCACTGTAAATAGCTTGTGTAGAAACTAGTTTTGGATTTTATTTGATTATATATTTTTGCCTAATTGTGTATGTTGTGTTCTGGTCTGAAGTTTCATCACAGTAATTTTTGTTATTTGTTGCACTGTATTTTGATGAGTATTGTCTAAAACAAATCTATGATCTAAAGCACATGTGTCAAACTCAAGGCCCGCGAGCCACATGTGGCCCGCCATGTAATCTAATGTTGCCCACGAGAGCTTAAAAGTTTTGTGTATCTAAAAAAAAAAAAATTTAAAAATGAAAACGCGAAAAAAAACTATATTTCCACAATGCCTTATGTGGTAGTCGCAGCTTTCCCCATCTATACTCACGAGTGAAACTGCAGAGCTGCCGTTTCTCACACGAACGTAAGACTCTCGCATTTGAGTGATCTCTCACGGCACACCTCCGGTTTCTCACGCTAAAATAAATTTCGAGATGTGAAATGGGCGGAGCTAATAGTTTATCTGTGATCTGTTTCTGGAGCCTGATGATAACAGATGATGATCGATATGCATCGTCTCCAGTCGGTGAGGGTTTTTTTCCTTTTTCGCTAAACAAATTACAAAAATGCTATTTTTCTTTATTCACTTGGACAGTTTGATCCTTCATTGATGGAGTTATGTGGGTTTTCCTAAGCTGACAAAAATCAAAAGGATTTATATTTGAACAACAAGCATACAATTGTTTCTATGTAACTACATTGTCACTTGAATAAGTTATAAATAATGAGTTTTTTAACATTAAGGAGTAGTTACATTTTTTTTTACATTACATTCAATTAAATTGTTTTACATTTATAATTTACATCTGGCCCTTTGAGGACAGCCATTATGCTAATGTGGTCCTCTGTGAAAATGAGTTTGACACCCCTGATCTAAAGTATCTTAGAAACAGTTTTTGTCAATTTGCAATTTGATTGCACAGTTGTAAATAGTTTATTGTGATGTTCATGATAGCTTTTCTGCAAAATGTGCATGTTTTTCTCGAAACCTAAGCAATGAATACATTCAGAATAAATTCACTGTGATTCAAAAGCTTTTTGTTGTTTTTACTTTTAGAATTTTGAGGAGCAAAGCTATGAAATGTCTGTATTTAGATAAAAATATAGAGAAAAAAAAAACACAATTTGTAATTGTAGTTTTGACACTTTCTTCAGTTAATATTGACATAACTCCATAGATATCATTAAAATCTAAGATATAAGGGCTGTATTGATGTATGGCAGATAAAAAAAAATGTCACCACAGCAGGTTAAAATGTAAGCAATGCTCTGGCGAACTTGGTTCTATGGCAGGTCATAAAGGGTTAATGCATTCGCTAATTAATATGAACAAAATGTTTGTACTAATTGAAAGATGTAATTCATCTTTATTTATAGACCAGGTCTTTAAATATTCATTTATTTTGTGTGTTTATAAAAAACCTACACATAAAGCCTCAGAGGTCCACTCATAAATGTTTCCTTCCTCCATTAAATCACTTTTAATGTCTAAAATCAGCTATAATGGAAATCCAATATAATATTTCCCTCACTGAATAAATTAAATTTTAGACTTCAGTTAAAGTCTTGGCAAGTGCCCATGTGCTTCCTGTAGTGGAAGACTCTTTGAGTCAGCAAAAAAAAAAAAAATAGAATAAATGCTGTGAGAAAGGGCAGGGGATCAGCAGGTGTTCTTGTCCGTTCTGACGCCACACAATGCCAAACCTGACACAGAGCTCTATCCCGGACCGGTTCAGCCCTGCAACCCGCAGCACATCACAGAACAAGAACGATGCGATGTGTCTGCTTCCATCAGCATCAAACCACTGTCAGTTTCCTGCTGCTCTGCTAAAGTACACAACACTGATTTCACTGCAGAATCATGCATCATCCCTTGCTTTGTATTTACTTAGCAATCTCTGCCTGACAAACATGATAAAATGCAGATAAGTATCATATACAGTTGTGCTCGTAAGCTTAAACTGATTACTTGCCCATTTTTCAGAAAAAAAATAAATGATAACACAAATGCATGAGTAATTGGGTGATGCCATTTATTGTCAAACAATTGTGTTTACTCTTTTTAAAATCACAATATCAGACACTTTCCAAAGGATTCTGATCAAAAAGTTACTCTAAAACCCCTGCTTTTGTATTCCCCCTTTAACATGAAAATCTTGAGGTTATGAGGTTGTCTATGAGGTTCTTCATCTTCTCTGTTGGTCCAGCAGCCCCTTATTTTGGCAGAAAGCCTCCAACTCTTGTAAATTCTCCCGAGAGTTGTTTAATGATTTTCAGGTAAGAGATGGTAGCTCATAAACCTTCACTTTGTTCTGGTGGAACCAATGGCAAGTTCAGTAACGTCCCATGCGCAGCTTCCGGGCTGATGATGCACATTTTCCTTCAGGATCCTTTGAAAACATGCTGCATTCATCTTTCCAACAAGTTTCCTGTGCCTTTAAAGCTCACAAATCCCCAAAACATCAATGACCCACCTCAATTTCACAGTGGGACTGGTATTCGGTTCATCATTGGCCTTGCTGACTCATCTCCAAATGTAGCGTTTATGGTTTGGCCAGAAAGTTACACTTTGGTCTCATCACTCCAAATAACTATAGAGATTTGTTAAGTAAGCGGCTACTTTTATGACATTTTTGTCGTAATGGCTTTCTTTGGGCAACTCAACCATGCACTACATTTTTTCTTCAAGTGTCTCTCATACGATTGTTTAGTCTGACGTCACATGGCACCTAAAGGTTAGTCAAGGTGTCCTTAACTGGAATGTGCTGTTCTGTAACGCAAGTTAGAGGTGAAAAACCGTGTGAAACAACGATGTCTTACCATTAGCTTTTGTTTCCGAACGGCAGTTTCCACTTTATATGTTTATTATGTTTATTATGACACATTATGGTAATCTACACATAATGTTTCACTTGATTTAAAACAAATTGAAAGCATTTTTGATGTAATAATGATTAAAGTTTCAGCGCTTTCTACCAATATCTGTCAATGGGAGAGTGGAGAGCCAGGACCCAGAAGCGCAGCACGACGTCACAACTTAACAATATGATTATGTATGATATGTGTCAGAGAGCCCTATATTTTAGCTTATATCAGGTTTTTTCTTTGCATCCCTTAAGATTTTTTCTGGCAGTTGTAGCAGAATTTTTTTTTCGTTGATTTAAAAAGAATCCCTCTCTTTTTACTTCATCATCAGAGTTTCAACACTGTTGATTAGCATTCCCAGTACCTTGGGTATCTTTTTATATCCTTTTCCTGTTTTGTTCCCTTCACATACCTTTTCCTGCATCTTTGATGGCTCTTTTGCTTTCCTCATCGCTCAGAATTAAGAAATGACAAGCATCAGTGGATGAAAGAGGGAAGGGTCTTTCAGGAGCCAGAAACTCAAACCTTTTCTGCACAAACACTGATTCCAAGCAAACAGGTCGATTTGAGGATGGTTAACTTTACCAGCCACTAAAACCCTTCTGTGTCAGTTTTTGTTCATGTTATCAGACCACAATCAACTTTTAATCAGGGTCATTTGAAACGTTTCTGTAATCATTATCATTTAAAAAGTGAAAACACTGTTGACTGACAATAAATGGCTTCACCCAACCACTAACTAAGAGTGGAAAAAAATGGGTTTGTATCATCATTCATATTTTTGAAAAATGTCTAAGAAATCAGAAAATTTGCCAGGGTGAGTGTCAGCTAAAAGATAATAAGAAACAGATATGGGACTTCTTTTCCAACATAAATGTATGACCATTCATCAAACAGAACAAAAAAACAAAACAATTTCTTAGATTCTAAAAATTCTATTCTCATATAATCAGTGCTTAATTTGTTCCGCCGTTTGCCAGAACGCAATCCGTTTTCTCTCAATTTCTGGCTTCCAAGGATCCGGAAAATTTTATTCTGGGATCCGGTAATTATCTGACCCCATTTGTCTTTATCTGCCCAATTCCTGCCCACCTTTTTCACTCTACTGTACTACAATGCATTCCCCCGACTCAAGAATATACAGAGCACTCGCCTATGGTGTGCCAGGCTGCCTTCGTCGTAGGCTGGTGCTGTCCCCTGCAGTCGGCAGGCCGGCCCGTATTATGTGGAAATTAGCGATTAGATAAAAATATTATAAAATAAAATAATTAATAATTATTGTGTTAGTGTGTTTTCTTTATTGTGCATTGTATAATGTAAAATAATAATAATAATAATAATAATAAATAAAATGCACTACTAGCAAGTCTGAAAAGGCTGCTGCTGGGTAATTTACGTCCTGTACGTAACTTATTTTTAGGCAGCATTTGGCCAAAACAAAAAGTGTCCTGACTCCTTCGTGCTAACATGTCTAAAAGACAATCAAGTTTGCTTTCGTTTTTTAAAAGAAACGAAGACTTAAGTCATGTTGCTCCAAAGCAAGCCAGAACTGCAGTGCGGGCTGCTTCTGGTAGTACCAGTGCAGATGACCACAATGCTAACCGGGTTCACACAGTGGAGGGTGAGGCAGAGGCGGCCATTGTGTGGGGAGTATTAAACAACTAAAAAGGTGAGTAAAAAGGCTAAAACGGCCATTTAAGATGATATTGAAGATTAAGATAAATTGTGTTGAAAGTAATCTAAAGGTTTTTTGTGTGTATATGTCTTAAATTATGTTGTAAATGATGTATGTAAGTCCTGCTGCTTAAAAGTAGGCATGTTAGACACTGAACCATTGCGTTCTGTTTGTGTTCCAGCAACTGTTTTGGGCCAGCCCCCCTGTCCGTCACCCCAGTCCTGTTGTGTTCCAGTAACTTCAAATTTACAAATTAAGCACTGCATATATTCTACTAATTTCTAGACCTTGCATCTCCAGTTCATTCATAAAAATCCATTTTACCATTAGTTTAAATGTGAAATCAATGGGTGTAATGCTTGTGAAAAAGATTTGTAGTTATTGAGAACACTAAATCTCTGTTTATCGAGCCCCTTGTCACTGGTTGGTTTGCATCATGGCTCATTAAAAAAATCTCCTCTGAGGAAAAACAAAAACAAGTGGACAGGAACTGTTGCGCTCGATGTGAAATAAACCCAAGACTGTCAAACCGTTTCATATCTTCATGTGACAATCCATTACATAATCCTTCCCTGCGGTTCAAACTGACTCCCACAATGCTCTCAGCTCCTCGGATTCACTCCAACCGTCAGCTGCGAGTGCTCCATACAAATGAAGCTATTTACTGTGAAGCCATGCAAACAGTGCAAAGAAATGCAGAGCGTGCAGCGTGAGCGGGAGGTTTCAAGCGCTCAAGAGATCCCTTTGCTCTTTATTGTTTTCAATGATGCCTACTAAGAAAAAAATATAAAGTTTAAAAGAAATTATATGAGTATTATGAGGTTGTTGATGGCAGTTATTTTCATTAATGGCTTGATGAATCGTTCCCTGCTCTGATGGGTCAACAGAGTCAGCTCAAGAAAGCGAATCACAGTTTAATCGGTTCATAAACACTTGAGCTAAAATCTGGCGATAAACAGGATGTAAATGTTGTCCCACTGATGGAAACACATAATAAAACATAATTTACCAGTACACAATCATGTTTATGCAATGTGTAGTATACTGTTAGGTGCGGAAGAAAGTGCAGAAAACCCAAATGCAAGATACTCACTTTTTAAATTACTCCAGTGCCGTGATGAGATTATTTCATTCACTTTACATTCTCAGTGTAAATTAATTTCTGTATTTATTAAGTACTGTATATGTATAAACAATATAAACAATAAATTACAAATAAACTGTACATAATAATTCAGAAAGTGAGATAGATCCTTAAGCTATAGCCAGCCTAAATTTATAAAAATAAAAATGTAAATTTTTTTTTTTCTTTTTTTTTTTTTATAAATTTAGTCTGGCTATAGCTTAAGGATCTAACTCACTTTCTGAATTATTTTGTACAGTTTATTTGTAATTTATTGTTTATATTGTTGCCACCCACAAACTTATTGGTGGTGTTTAGCTTCTACCTTTCAACACACAATAACATGAAAATAACAAATGTAAACAACCACAATCCGTTTTGTTTCCACACAGAGATTTATTAATGTAGATTACAAAAATCTGTTACTTAAGCAAAACAAAAAGCCAGAATGCTAATTAATTTTGTGCCAATAAAACGGACGCAATTTCAGCTAAAACGTTTAGCTTTTTTTTAAACCTTTATTTTTTTTTTAAATACACTCGTTTCACAGAGTTTTTATTACACTCTTAGGATTTTCGATTTCCCTTTTGAATTTTTTTCTTAGTGATCCTCAAAATTCCAATGGGGATAACAGTGATTCACACTTATTGGCTAGAACAATTTTGGTTGGCAGCTCAAAGTACAGGATGTACACGCATTTCCGTTTTTTTTTTTTTCACCAGTGGTCTTCAGTGATTCATTTGAAAAGGCGACGCGTTTCTGGAGTAGAAGCCAGCATTTAACGCTTATTCAATACAACGTCGCTCGTATATTATCATCATAAGAGTAAAACTAAATCACTTTTTACATGAATTGAGGGAAACTATGCAAGATGGAAAACACCAACCGCTCCGTGTTGTTCCCTTTGAAGAATTGCGCTATTGGTTGAAATGAATAAGCCTCAGCTTGTCGAAGATATGAATAGTTGCTTCTCCTATGGTAAAAATCTATCTAGGAGAATCTTACGTGAAGTCAATGGGCTCAGTGGGATACCCGCTCCCCCTGGTAGAGTGGGCCAGGCCACCTACATTCCAGCAAGTGTTGATGTATTGGTGACAGGCCCAATTAGCTCAGAGCCCAGGGGAATGCCGGAAGAACCAGCAAGGAGAGATCCCACACCTCTGGTCCGGAATCTCACACACCACATGACTAAGAGGGGTGAGGGCACCCTGGAACTACTCTCGGCGTGCTACGATTGCCTAGCTCTGAGTGAAGAAAATGCCCTGAGCGGCTTCAACCAAAGTGTGTGTGTGTCTGTGTATCTCTCGCCAACCTGCTACAACGTGTTACACCCCAAAACCCTACACCAATCTCAATCAACAAGAAATCAGAGTGTGATTCAAGTTTTGGATTTAAGAAAAAACATAGACTGAAGTTAAAATTGATTATGTTTTATAATGCATCTTCAAACAAGAATGATGTTCATGAAATCAAGAAATATCTTGCCCTGGGAAGATGTCCAACTCTCTGTAAGGACACGGTTCTCCAAGCTGATTCTGAGAAGGGCTCCTGCCCACTCACTGCCAGGGAGAATCTTACATAACGCAGGGTCGAGTTTCCACAATAACCACTCGTCTGAGTGCTGCTGAATAAAGTGTGTGTGGGATAATATAGTGGGTGTGTGTATGCGTGTAAGCAAAGAGGAGGGGGAGGGGGTTCAGTCCCCACACATTATGATCTAATGACAGGACAGAAAATCATTCTGACCCTCTTACGCCCTCTAAAGGCTAAAACAGAGCTACACTGCTAATTTCAATTTGGAACTTAAAATAATTCTTTTTTTATATATATATATATATATAATTTTTATAAAAGTATTAATTAATCTAAGGCACTCTTAAATGTGCTTTTGTGTCAAGGAAAAATAAATTGAATTAAAACTAATAAAGTGTGATTTGTAAATGAGAAAAAAAAACATTTCCTTCGATGGATGCCCTGCATGCAGATGGCTGCACCGTGAAGATGCTTGTCATTCACCACAGGACCTGAATGAAGACCCTGCTTCTGTCCCCTGCAACGGATGAGTGACAAGCATGAATATTTGATGTCGCTCGTCTTGACTGAGGTGACAGCCATTAGCCTGTCGCCCCTCATTCACATCTATTTAAAATATGTCCTTATCAGAACATCCAACAAAACGGGTTCAATTAGACGTGATGCTGCTTCTCAAGAGCCCTTATCTAACGAGTCCAAAAACCCGCCTCTCAGGCATTTCTCAACTACTTTGGTTAAAGGAAGAGTGACAGAATAAAAAACAAAGTTGAATCTGATCTATTCAATGTAACACTGACCTGATTCTGATGAGACTTTCTGGAAATAATGATGCTTTTCCACAGCATAGTATGCTTTTCCCACTACATTCCATTATTAGTACTGGAACTTCAGGCCATCCATAACTGAAGCTCACCACTAAGCATCATTTAGTGGTGAAATGCCACGATGGGCCATAAAGGTCAGAGCACACGAGCGTACACCCTTCATTGTATAACGCTCACTGGATGTTTATGTGCAAAAAAGATTTACTAACTGGATGTTAAAATGCAAGAGGCATTCAGTGGTTGGATGCTTACATGCTGGATGGCATTCACTGATTGGATGTAAGAATGTAGGGGGTATTTAATGATTGGATGTTTGAATGTGGGAGGTGTTCCCTAAATGTATGTACACGAAGCTCATCGTTTAGTACATACCACGGTTTGTAGCAAGGTGGGCATGAGCTTCTTCAGCAGCGAACAGATTAGCGAAGAAAGAGAGGGTTTTAAAGCAGGCAAAAGATACAGGTTCCTAGAGGTCCTGAAACCAATAATAGCTTACTGAAGATGGTGCAGATGAGCGCTCATGTTTCAAATGTTGCCTCTTCTCTCTTGCTCTCGGCAGAGACAGTCAATACCTCCGCCTGCTTCTCTCCACTGTTGTAATCTGTACAGGTCATGAGTACGGTGCCGAAATGGCTGCAGGAAAATGTTGGCTACTGACTGCAGTGGCTTCACCACTTCTACTCCATCCTCCAATGTTCTTTCTGTATTGTCTATATGTGCTTGATGCAATGGCTTTTTTCACCTGTGCGGCATAGGCTCTTTTTGAGCTACCTTACCTAATGTATACCAATTTCTCTATTTCTTTCTTTACAAGATGGCGCCGCAGATGGCTGCCTCTGTCTGTCACTAAAGCAAATTCCTTGTATGTGCAAACCTACTTGGCAATTAAGCTTATTCTGATTCTGATTACATCTGATAAAACATTGCTGGCACATTTTTGTTTACCGTTCTTTTTCTTTCTTTGTTGTATTCTCTCACTTTAGCACTCGCTGATTGGATATTTACACGAAGGAGCAGTTACTTGATTGAATATTTGCTCGCGGAGGTTTTCTTTCTCTCATCTGCCTTGTCACATGTGAAACTATTAATAATACGCACAGAAGTTATTCAAATGAGAAACCGAGGTTCAAACGCGTGTACCGAAATGAGGAGGATTTACCGAATTGTGGCATCGCTAGTATGTAAACATACAGGGAACAGTATGATTGGATGCTAAACTGTGAGAGGAATTCCATGATTGGATGATTACATGCGAGAAGCAGTCACTGATTGGATCTAAGAAATTAAGGGGGCATTTGATGATTGGATTTTTGAAAGTGAGATCCCAGGTGTCTGATTCGCCACAAGGCCATTGTTATTCTATTATTTAAAAGAATTTAAATTTATTAAAAAACAAAACGAACAGTTTCTGGACTGTGGGAGGAATGGAGAAGCTGGAGTATTTGTGTGTACACTTTTTGCACTATATTTTATTTGCACACGTTGTGATTGCATATATGTTCGCATCTGACACAAAGACAAAAATCCTACCCCTTTACCTCCGAAAACAGCAACTTACTAAGCAACCTTCATACAACTGAGGTTTTTTTTACATAAACAATTGGTTGTTTTAATCAAATGCTTTACAATCAAATTCAAAAAAGGTTTTTGTGTGTAACCACAACAACAGACAGTCTACAGAAAGGAAGTAAAGCTGCTGGAAAGGAAATGCTTGATTGATTGAGATCCTGATGAAAAGTACATACCTCCTCCTGGTCCAACATGTAGAGCTGATTCCCGCTGATCAAGCCCAGACGAGGATTCCAGTCGACCTGCTCGCAGGAGGAGGGGGCCTGCCGATAAGAGGGGGGGCCAGCATACCTCGCATCTGAGAGAGACAAGGAGAAATTCAGCTTCTTAAATATAAAATAAAACAATTTGAGTTATATTTGTGGTGTTTTCTGTTGAGATACAATTACTTCCTGATTAAAAAACTTCGCCAGAAATATAAAGAGTGACAATTGCATTCATTTCCCAGAGATAAACTTTGCAGAGCAGACTTTCTAGAGAGTGTAGACTGCTTCCAGGAAAAAAAAAACAGCAATGGTAGTAAAGATTCCCCAAAAATGTGAGTGAATCTTATGCCAAAGTGTTCTCTTGTTCCATGAGCCCTGGACCTTTGCATCACAAGCCAATCAGAAACTGCCTCGACAGATGGTGGAGGCATCAGAGGGATGCTGGACCAGCACAGGACACTTCACACGCATGAACTTCCTCCTGACACTTGAGAATAACGGTCCATGGCTCTCAAAAACACATCTCTGGACTAACAGTGTGAACCGGTTTCATTTCTGCCATGTTTCTGCTAAAAATATAGAACCATTTATACCATTTAGGTATAATCTGCTATGTGAAAGGACATCCCTCAATCAAATTTTCAGATTAGAGTCCATTTTATATAAATACTGTAAGGTTTGCTGTAGCCCATTCTGTAGAGCAAAGCACTAACCATGCAAATATTGTGGATTCAAACCTGCAAGCCTCAAGCATGAGCTGACCAGATGTGTTTATCTCTATGTCACTCTGGATAAAAGTCTCTGGCAAAGGCACAATGTAATTGTTCGGTGGAGGTCATTTAACTGCCATATTATTGAAAGTAAACCCATTCAATGCACCAGCAACCTGTTCTGGGTAAATGTCATTCTTCTCCTCACCCAATAAAACTGTCTACAACAACAATCTTACTGGAAACAGTAAATCAGACAATTATTTTTTCACAGCTGGACTATTGAAGCTGTGGAATCCATCAGTTACCATCTAGATTTCTCTGTGTGGCACGGAAACGTGATGATGACCCCTTTCTTACCCTCATGTCTTCTTATGTGTTATTAGACTTTAAACCTTTGACATTTCTGCAGGTTCTGTTTATGTTACTACAAACTTCTACAGCAGCTGTTAAGGATGAAGTAGGAATGACAAATCCCAGCTATTGTTTAAATTGGATGTCAAATATAATGTGTAGATTTAAAAAAAAAAAGTATTCGTTTTTATATTTTTAGCTTCAAACAAATATTACAAGAGTTAAGACATAATTTGCAAGGTTATTCAAATAAAAAGTTGAGAGAATATGCGATCGTCTTTCAGTTTAGTTTCATTTTACAGACCCCAAATCGGTTCCGTCAGTGCAATCAAGTGGTGAAAAGAAAGGATTAACGCTTAGAAGTACATGATCTGTGATGTGGCTTGTGCTTTTCAAAATTCTAGCACACAAAAAGGCTTAGGAGAGGTTTACCTGTTTTTTTCTAAACAATTTACATTTACACTTGTCTTTGCTTTTATGGAAGGGGATTTATAATTTTGTGTTTTGTTTTCAACACTTTTAATTTTTGCTTTTAAACAGAAAAGCTGTTTTTTTCTCAATTTGTATAATTTTAGCAGTGAAAAAATGACAAAAAGTAATACTCAAATGAATATATTTTTAAACATTTTCAGGATTGTTGTGGAATTATTATGTAATTTAATTAAAAATAATAATAAAAAATAAGCTTGGGTTGTACAAAAATTTATATCAAGCAGTCTGCAAAAAACAGTTTTAAAGGTTAATTAGAGAAAAAAAATGTAAAAGTAGTAAAAAATGCTCAAAAAGGCCCCAGACTTCTAAGAGTTATGGTCATTTCACACCAAACTTGTTTAATACGATTCATTTAAACTAGAGTTCATTTTCCCTATTAGTTCAGTCCCTTTGGGCAGGTGACAAAGCAACAACCGAACTCTAGATGGCATTATGCATGGCATTATGGGTTGATGCTTGTCTATTTACATAGCAGCGTTGTTATGGTAGCCCAAGGTCAAACTTGGAGTAGTTTGTAATCAGAGCATCATTTGCATTGCACATCACAAGAGATTAACACAAATGATAAAGTGAAAGATGCCAAGGCTCAAAATCAAGCAGTGAAGCAACTGTCCATTTGGATCATGTTGTTCTAGAGTTTACTTTCACGTATACATTATTTCTAACCAATCGAAAAGCAGTGGGGGAAACACGTGGGATGGTATATGTGACCAATGAGTGGTCCGCATCGTTTTCAGCTGGTGCTGAACAGAGAGAGCGCGATGAGCGTGACGACTAACTCTTTACAAAGTGGAAACTGCTGTTCGGAAACACAACTGTAAATGTAACTATGGCAACCAAATATACAATAAAACTAACCAGAGAACAATCACAAATTATGTTTGGTTCACAGTGAAACACTTCCTTATGTAAAACTAATAAGATTGAACGATCATAACAATAGCACAGATAAACAGAAGAGAATATTGAGGGGCGTTTTAGAGATTAAGAGGGGAGGGGGGTGCAGAAAGTTGGACAAAAATGGACAAAATTTTGTAGCTTTGAGGAGTGGATCCTGTTTTGGCTGCAAAATGCTAAAGGGATCTAATAGTTTCAACTTAAGCCAGGTGGGGCAAGCCATGGGTTTCACTGGGACAGCTAGTGGCATGGGTACACTTTGAGTTTCCACTGTCATGAGACCAGTTCCATTCCTTAAGTAAACACACAGTAAATGCTGGGTTGTGCTAGTACTTAGAGCCATTATCAATCCCCAGTGCTGGGCTGCTATACACCGGTCACGCTGACTCTCCCCTCTGAGCCAGCTCAAATCTTTCCCCCTTGCTAAAAGCCTGTCACATTCAGCTTCATCTTGACAGGTCCTGGGGAGTTAGAGTAGCATCAAAATTCTGCTCTGTTCAGCACCAACACAATTAAAGAGCCTCGACTATGGATATGAAGAATCATGCTTTTTTACCTTATTTTTACTCTCAAAGGGTTGCAAACCCCTCCTTTATAAAAGGCACTGTCAGATGGCAGATAAATTATGTGAACAAAGAAGTCACAAAGTGGAAGTTCTCGTAGCGAAACACAGCTCACTAGTGTTTAGGAAGTGATATTACTGGTAGGTTACACACATAGGCTTGATGCATGAAGCTAACATGACCTTTATCAGAGGCAATTGGTGGATAAAGCCAGTCTTTTGCATGCTGGATTGTTGGAATGCAGCTCATGTTGGGAATCGATCTAAACTGAATGCATAACTATTGGGGAAGGGGTTGAAAGTGCGTTACGAGGGATGGCCAATGGACATCACGATCAATCATTATTAGGTAATAATGTTCTCAGTAATGTTTTACCAGACATGTTGGCCTGGAATAGTGGCAGTTGCCGGAATAGTGACGTGCGCACTTAAAACTACTGTAGCTCTGGTTGTTTGCACAGTCTCAACAGATTTAGAAAGCTGAGAAACTAGTCTTTGGACTGATATTACAAACATTACATGTGTGTCAAAGGCAGAAATTTTGAGGAGCATAGGAAAAAAGTGACAGATGACTCTTACTAGTGAGTGAAATAGCAATATGTTGGCTGTGTTTTGACAGATTTCATTGTTTTGTGTGTGTGTGTGTGTGTGTGTGTGTTGTGTGTGTTGGTTTTTGTGGTATATAAGGACTTTTGACCTGAATACGCACCAGCACTATAAGGACATTTTGGTATTATGAGGACAGACCCCATGTCCTCATAATTCCAGCAATGTAGAAGGGGTTTTCTTTGTTTCAGAAGCATTCCCTCCAATTTTTAGGCCAAGTCCTTACATACCACAAAAACCAATTTCTATACCACACACTGTGTATTCTACCAGACTGGTAGTCTGCCCCTGTAGCCGGGATACAGTACTGCAACTTCATAGATGAAAAAATACACAGAACTGACTAGTGTAAAATTCGAGCAATCTGATTGGCTATGGCACCAAAAGTAGCCACATTATTGGCCGATCATTGTAAAGTGGGCGGGGCTTCGCGGGACACGAGAAAGGGCGGGACTTCTGCTTGCGTGCCAGGTGAAGCAATCATGAGCCTTCAACACATGAGAAGCTGGTTAAGCGGCCTGTTTTTGAAGGTAAGATTTCAAATGCTGCAAAAGCATGTTTTTGACCCATCTTAGTTAGTTTCTGTGTGTTTAATGAGTTTTGTATAAGCTTTTTATTTCAAATTTGCCAAGTTTAAAGCAGAAAGCATTGATGCTAACTTCGGTAGCAACCGGGCTAACGGTGTGCTATCTTTAATCAATTTGTTTGAACATTTGATGACATTACAAATGACCTATTAGTTTATGTAATTTTAGATTATTGTATAATCTTCCCAGTTAATTCACAGCATAAATAGAATCATTGGGGAAACGGATCAATTTTAATTCTTACTAAGTAGTAGAGCTGGGTGATATGGCCTTAATTTATAAACAAATTTTCCACAAAAAAAAAATATTTTACGATTTATTTCAATTTAATTACAATAAATATACAAAAATAAACACAAAATACAATCTGTACAGTTATTTTAATAATAATAATAATTATTATAATAATGAATGTACTGGTGTCTCTTTAAGGGATTCTTGATCCCAGATTGGTTGTGGGCATGTGCACACAAATATGCTTGGTCAACTCTCTTTTAAACAGTTGTTTACTCATTTCCTGTAAGTTTAGTGCTTGTTTAAATCTGTATATTTTTGATTTGGAGGTTACAATTGCTTATATTTGGAGATTGAAATGCTTTATACATGATTTTGTTGTAAAAAAAAACGTTCCATGTTACTGTTGGGCTGGTAATTCTATGGAAACAGAACAGCACTTACATATTAAGTTAAAGATAAAATAGATTTTCATTCAAGCACATCAATTTACACCACAGAGTCAAGTGAATTGATTTATTGCCCTGCTCTACTAGGTAGTGACCAAAATTAAATTTAATGGTCATCATTTTGTTCTGGTAATAAATGCCAGCGTGAAAATAAGATGTGTATATATAATGCTCTGTTTAAATAAAGAAACATAGTTCTGAATATTGTTAAATTACAAAACAACAACGTAATTAGGATCTGTACTTTTACTGCAAAGCAACAATTATGTATGCATGTATATCTTTTTTATTATATATATATTTTTCAGTATTTAACAATTCTTTACTTTTTTTAAGCATTTATATCTACCAATGTCTGAAGCAAAACCCTAAAGCCTAAACCCCTGGAGCAGGCCACTCTATATTGACTTCTGAAAAAAGAGACCTGAGCTTGAAGGGAGATTTATCAATGATTATAAAGGTGGGTCCCGTGCCTGATTAATTCCCATGCATTCCATCAATTCATCCTGACATGGAAACTGATGTATAGCTTATTGTCATCCTCAATTGATCTTGTCAAAAACATTATTTTTTTGCTTCTCAGCTGCTGTTTTGTTGATATTAAGAATGTTGGTTTTAACTTTTGTTTGATCAGAGCTTACGTTAAACTGTTTTTTTTCCATTCACCAAGGATGAAACGACATAAAATGATTAACACACTTTTGTCTGTGAAATTTTATTCATTGTTGAATGGCACAACTTTTCTGTTTCGTTTAGGGATGTGCATATTGCTCTGAATTTGACAAAGGAGATTTTCTGCTGGAATACAGAGATGACCTCATCAGTGGTGCAGACAAAGAGTATACCCTGATCCCCTTAAAGTCTTCATGTTTGAGTTTCGTTATAATGGAAGGTTCCTCTGGTACGTACAAGATACTTATTATATTATAAATAAACAAATAGCACATAGCAGAGGTCATGTGATAAAGTAAAGATATTTTACTTGTCTTATTTAGTAAAGAAAGCTTGTTGCCAGTAAATTATGCGTATTCTTTTTTTTCTCAGTGTGGATGCGTCACGGAATGATGGTTCACTTGGACGCCCTGTTAACAATGACCACATCAACCCTAACAGCCAGATGAAGACTATTTGTGTGGAGAGGCAACCTCGTTTTTGTTTGTTTGCCACCAGACAGAAATACCCAGGGGAAGGAATAACGCATAATTATGATGACTCTGACTGGCCATGGAGACTGGCCAAGGTGTGTAAGCTTTGTGGATTAATTTTTTTGTTTGTTTTATTTAACATTCATGTTTAAAACTTTTTTTTCTCATCAAAGATCATCTTGATTTAGTTTTCATTCGATAATGAGTATTTCAGGCTGTCAGTTGTATAGCTTCTGTTTTAAGAAGACAAAGCTACGGTCTTCATTGTATTTATATATGGTTTTACATCTTTTGAGGTCCTAGTTTTCCAAGGACAATATGAAAAAACTTGGTGTATTACATAGTCACTGGGCTGCTATGATGTGGAATTTAATTTTTGTGTTGTATTAGAATTAATAACGTTGACTCTTTTAACATTGTTGGATTTTTATGTTTTTTTTTAGATGTCACTGGTTGAAGATCGGGCATCTACAATGAGTGTGAACATCTCTGTCCCTGATGATGAGGTATTTGTTTATTTTTTACCCTGTTTTTTCACTCCACTAGTCTTCTTTTACCTTTTTTATTATCTCTTGTGTTACTGGACGTTCAGCATATGGCAAAGCCTCAAACTAAGGTCTTTCTGGTCTCTGTCTAGCTTTTTTAGTCTACACAAAACCTTACTCGATACAGACTACGTACCTGCCAAATAATGCTCAAGATGAAAATGTTTAGAGCTGTAAATATGCCATCGGTAGTGATGAGGAAATAATCCTAAGCAATGCAGTAAATTTTTAAATGATTAAAAATGATTGTTTTGGCAAAATATATTTACTCCACATCGTCAGATGTGTGGCTTTCTGTTTTATGAGGACACTGTTTTCTGGGGACTTCATAGTATTTATTTTATTATTCACAAATGAGTTTACTTCACTTGTCCTGTAGTGTGTAGTTTTACATGTCTTATGAGGACCCAGTTTTCTAAGGACTGTGTGTGAAATAACATTTTTGTGTTGTATTAGAGTTTATAATGTTGACTCTTTATAACATTGTTGGATTTTTATGTGTTTTTAGATGTCACTGGTTGAAGATCGGGCATCTACAATGAGCGTGAACATCTCTGTCCCTGACGATGAGGTATTTGTTTATTTTTTTACCCTGTATTTTCACTCCACTAGTCTTCTTTTACCTTTTTTTAATTATCTGCTTGTGTTACTGGACGTTCAGCATATGGCAAAGCCTCAAACTAAGTTCTTTCTGATCTCTGTCTAGGTTTTTTAGTCTACACAAAACCTTACTCGATAGAGACTACGTACCTGCCAAATAATGCTCAAGATGAAAATGTTTAGAGCTGTAAATATGCCATCGGTAGTGATGAGGAAATTATCCTAAGCAATGCAGTAAATTTTTAAATGATTAAAAATGATTGTTTTGGCAAAATATATTTACTCCACATCGTCAGATGTGTAGCTTTCTGTTTTATGAGGACCCTGTTTTATGGGGACTTCATAGTATTTATTTTATTATTCACAAATGAGTTTACTTCACTTGTCCTGTAGTGTGTAGTTTTACATGTGTCTTATGAGGACCCAGTTTTCTAAGGACTGTGTGTGAAACTACATTTTTGTGTTGTATTAGAGTTTATAATGTTGACTCTTTATAACATTGTTGGATTTTTATGTGTTTTTAGAGGTCACTGGTAGAAGATCGGGCATCTACAATGACCGTGAACATCTCTGTCCCTGATGATGAGGTATTTGTTTATTTTAGTTACCCTGTATTTTCACTCCACTAGTCTTCTTTTACCTTTTTTTAATTATCTGCTTGTGTTACTGGACGTTCAGCATATGGCAAAGCCTCAAACTAAGTTCTTTCTGATCTCTGTCTAGGTTTTTTAGTCTACACAAAACCTTACTCGATAGAGACTACGTACCTGCCAAATAATGCTCAAGATGAAAATGTTTAGAGCTGTAAATATGCCATCGGTAGTGATGAGGAAATAATCCTAAGCAATGCAGTAAATTTTTAAATGATTAAAAATGATTGTTTTGGCAAAATATATTTACTTCACATCGTCAGATGTGTAGCTTTCTGCTTTATGAGGACACTGTTTTATGGGGACTTCATAGTATTTATTTTATTATTCACAAATGAGTTTACTTCACTTGTCCTGTAGTGTGTAGTTTTACATGTCTTATGAGGACCCAGTTTTCTAAGGACTGTGTGTGAAATAACATTTTTGTGTTGTATTAGAGTTTATAATGTTGACTCTTTATAACATTGTTGGATCTTTATGTGTTTTTAGAGGTCACTGGTTGAAGATCGGGCATCTACAATGAGCGTGAACATCTCTGTCCCTGATGATGAGGTATTTGTTTATTTTAGTTACCCTGTATTTTCACTCCACTAGTCTTCTTTTACCTTTTTTTATTAACTGCTGTGTTACTGGACGTTCAGCATGTGGCAAAGCCTCAAACTAAGTTCTTTCTGGTCTCTGTCTAGCTTTTTTAGTCTACACAAAACCTTACTCGATAGAGATTACGTACCTGCCAAATAATACTCAAGATGAAAATGTTTAAAGCTGTAAATATGCCATCAGTAGTGATGAGGAGATAATCCTAAGCAATGCAGTAAAATCTTAAATGATTAAAATTGATTGTTTTGGCAAAATATATTTACTCCACTTCGTCAGATGTGTAGCTTTCTGTTTTATGAGGACACTGTTTTATGGGGACTTCATAGTATTTATTTTATTAATCACAAATGAGTTTATTTCACATGTCCTGTAGTGTGTAGTTTTACATGTGTCTTATGAGGACCCAGTTTTCTAAGGACTGTGTGTGAAATAACATTTTTGTGTTGTATTAGAGTTTGTAATGTTGACTCTTTATAACATTGTTGGATTTTTATGTGTTTTTAGAGGTCACTGGTTAAAGTTCGGGCATCTACAATGAGCATGAACATCTCTGTCCCTGATGATGAGGTATTTGTTTATTTTTTTACCCTGTATTTTCACTCCACTAGTCTTCTTTGACCTTTTTTTAAATAACTGCTGTGTTACTGGACGTTCAGCATGTGGCAAAGCCGCAAACTAAGTTCTTTCTGGTCTCTGTCTAGCTTTTTTAGTCTACACAAAACCTTACTCGATAGAGACTATGTACCTGCCAAATAATGCTCAAGATGAAAATGTTTAAAGCTGTAAATATGCCATCAGTAGTGATGAGGAGATAATCCTAAGCAATGCAGTAAAATCTTAAATGATTAAAAATGATTGTTTTGGCAAAATATATGTACTCCACATCGTCAGATGTGTAGCTTTCTTTTTTATGAGGACACTGTTTTATGGGGACTTCATAGTATTTATTTTATTATTCACAAATGAGTTTACTTCACTTGTCCTGTAGTGTGTAGTCTTACATGTGTCTTATGAGGACCCAGTTTTCTAAGGACTGTGTGTGAAATAACATTTTTGTGTTGTATTAGAGTTTATAATGTTGACTCTTTATAACATTGTTGGATTTTTATGTGGTTTTAGAGGTCACTGGTTGAAGATCGGGCATCTACAATGAGCGTGAACATCTCTGTCCCTGATGATGAGGTATTTGTTTATTTTTTTACCCTGTATTTTCACTCCACTAGTCTTCTTTTACCTTTTTTTAATTATCTGCTTGTGTTACTGGACATTCAGCATATGGCAAAGCCTCAAACTAAGTTCTTTCTGGTCTCTGTCTAGGTTTTTTAGTCTACACAAAACCTTACTCGATAGAGACTACATACCTGCCAAATAATACTCAAGATGAAAATGTTTAAAGCTGTAAATATGCCATCAGTAGTGATGAGGAGATAATCCTAAGCAATGCAGTAAAATCTTAAATGATTAAAATGGATTGTTTTGGCAAAATATATTCACTCCACATCGTCAGATGTGTAGCTTTCTGTTTTATGAGGACACTGTTTTATGGGGACTTCATAGTATTTATTTTATTATTCACAAATTAGTTTACTTCACTTGTCCTGTAGTGTGTAGTTTTACATGTGTCTTATGAGGACCCAGTTTTCTAAGGACTGTGTGTGAAATAACATTTTTGTGTTGTATTAGAGTTTGTAATGTTGACTCTTTATAACATTTTTGGATTTTTATGTGTTTTTAGAGGTCACTGGTTGAAGATCGGGCATCTACAATGAGCGTGAACATCTCTGTCCCTGATGATGAGGTATTTGTTTATTTTTTACCCTGTATTTTCACTCCACTAGTCTTCTTTTACCTTTTTTTAATTATCTGCTGAGTTACTGGACGTTCAGCATGTGGCAAAGCCTCAAACTAAGTTCTTTCTGGTCTCTGTCTAGCTTTTTCAGTCTACACAAAACCTTACTCGATATAGACTGAGTACCTGCCAAATAATGGTCAAGATGAAAATGTTTGAAGCTGTAAATATGCCATCAGTAGTGATGAGGAGATAATCCTAAGCAATGCAGTAATTTTTAAATGATTAAAAATGATTGTTTTGGCAAAATATATTTACTCCACATCGTCAGATGTATAGCTTTCTGTTTTATGAGGACACTGTTTTATGGGGACTTCATAGTATTTATTTAATTAATCACAAATGAGTTTACTTCACTTGTCCTGTAGTGTGTAGTTTTCCATGTGTCTTATGAGGACCCAGTTTTCTAAGGACTGTGTGTGAAATAACATTTTTGTGTTGTATTAGAGTTTATAATGTTGACTCTTTTTAACATTGTTGGATTTTTATGTGTTTTTAGAGGTCACTGGTTGAAGATCGGGCATCTATAATGAGCGTGAACATCTCTGTTCTGATGATGAGGTATTTGTTAATTTTTTTACCCTGTATTTTCACTCCACTAGTCTTCTTTTACCTTTTTTTTAATTATCTGCTGTGTTACTGGACGTTCAGCATGTGGCAAAGCCTCAAACTAAGTTCTTTCTGGTCTCTGTCTAGCTTTTTCAGTCTACACAAAACCTTACTTGATCTAGACTGTGTACCTGCCAAATAAACAACTTGCTACAGTTTGGTTGGGCCACAAAAATGCCATTAGTGAATCTCGTGGATAATCCCTGATGTATTGTCAAGAGGAATATGAAGACCCAACCATGTCAATGACTTCATTGTCAAAGCGACCTGGACTTTAATTGCACCAAAGGCTCATTGCCTACATAACATTGCTTCCAATTTGAAATAATTTTTTTTAGATATACATATATACTGTGTTTTATATCTAAAACTTGCAGTATTTTTGTAACTTCCAACATCTTCTTACCCACTTTTTCTCTTTCGGGATCACAGGGGTCTGCTGGTGCCTAGCTCCAGTGCACTTCGGGCGAGAGGCAGGTGTACACCTTAGACAGGTCTCTAGTCCATCACAATCCTTTTAACTACAGAATAAAATTTTGCAGATGTTGCCAAGATGTCGTGTGAGGAGTCTGCTAAACATTCTGAAGGTACTAGAGGTTTGGATAACTATAGCACGATGTCTGTAAGTACACAAGTTCTCATATTTTAGGATGTCCTAAAATATGTGTTCCTCATTCCAGCATGTGAAAAAGAGGCAGGAACAGCAAACCCTAAGAAAGGTCAGAAAGTTGACTGGCCAGATGATTAAACTTACAATTAGAAGGGCTTACATAACCAAAGGAAAACTGACCACTTTGATAGAGTGCAAGCAGTGCAAATCTGCAGAGGAACCTGTTCTGACAAGACACAGTGCACAAAATATTCAAGATTTTGTGAGAAAAGAGCTTTAAAAGAAATCCCAATACCTCTTTTTATTCAATATAAGTTGACATCGATGTAAATGTCTGTATTACGAACTTTGAATATTATGTAACAATTCGTTACACAATAATTGTTGAAAATAAAAGGACCTCTTAGACTGTTTGTGTTTTGTTGGTCAAAGTGTATTGTGTTTTTTTGCTTATCAAACATAAACGTGAAAGAATTGGATACAAAAACACCTTAATGTCTCTGAATATTTCAAGGTCCAAGAGTTTTCAGTTCATAAAGCTTCAGTTCCCATAGTAACCCATAATCCAAAGTGACATAAATATATTCTTAAGATAAATACAAAAACAACAAACAAGTTCCTCAAATGAAGGTTCCAAATACCGTATTTTTCAGCTCATAAGGCGCACTTTTTCTTCCCCAAAACTGAGGGGGAAAAGTTGGTGCGTCTTATAGACCGAATGCAGAGTGCCGCGAAGTCCGGTCACGGCCGTATGAGAGACGTAAGAGCTCCGGAAAAAACTACATTTCCAACAATGCCTTTGGCTACGGTAGCCGCAGCGGTGCTTCCGCATCCATACTCACGAGCTACAGAGCTGCCGTTTCTCACACATTGAACGTAAGACTCTCGCATTTGAGTGATCTCTCACGCTACAAACCCGATTTCTCACGCTAAAATACATTTCAAGATGTGAAATGAGCACAGCTAATAGTTTATCTACGAAGTTTCTTGAGCCTGACGATAAGATGATGATCGATCTGCATCGTCTTCAGTCTGTGAGGGTTTTTTTCCGCTAAACATTCACTTTGACAGTTTCACAAACTTGGACAGTTTGATCCTTCATTAATGGAGTTATGTGGGTTTTTATAAGCTGACAAAAATCAAAAGGATTTATATTAGAACAGCAAGCATACAACTGTTTCCATGTGTTGACGTTAGGTCTCTCTCTCTCTCTCTCTCTTGCTCGTGTGAGGAAAACAAAACGCTCTCAATGACTGAAACTCTTCTTTAATAAATTCAAACTCAAATCATCTCTCAATGGTACATCTCACACATGTACATACTAGATAACAAACGTAAGTAACGTGCTCTGCAACTGGGTAGTGTTCCTACCGTAATAAATTGTCACTTAAATAAGCTATAAATAATGAGTTATTTAACATTAAGGAGTAGCTACATTTATTTTACATTAAAATAATTATTAATTAATTATTAAATAATTATTATTTTACATCTGGGGGTGCCCAGATTCTTTTAAAGGGGGGGCTCGACTAAAAAAGTTTGAGAACCACTGTATTATTACTAATGTATTATTACTAATCTTACTAGCCATTATTAGTAATGTAGTGACAATGTTACTAGCTGTTATTAGTAATGTAGTGACAATGTTACTGGCCATTACGGTATTACTAATGTGGGGGCAATGTTGCACTGGAACAGTGATGGTGATAATGAATGGTGGACTTTCGAGTGATGAGTGGGGGCAAAGAAAAACATTACAGCCTTTTTTTTGTTACTTTTACTGTTTACTGTTACTTTACTTTTACACAGTTGATATAAAATATTTTACAAAAGTATTTGGTTCAGAATCTTTTTTTTTTATAGATCTTCCCCTTAAAATTGGGTTTTGAAAAGCAATGGTTCATGTTATGAATATCCATGTTTGTGTTTGCACTTTTCTATTTTGTACCACACCAGACTGTTAAGGGGTATTGAGATTAATAGAACAAATGTATATTATTGATAACAATTTAAGTTAATGTTCATACATTCATTCAATTGATTATTTTAATCACATATGATCAGGTGCTGAAAAATCACATTTAATTCTTTAATGGGAATGTGTGCTGATATTCGGTACTTATTAATCACCTTAGTCTTGCTAAAGCATCATTTTGTCGAATTTGTGTATTGTGTGGGATTGTGCTACTGTAAATCACATTGGTCCATGTAGTCCACTAAAAAGTTATATTTAGTGTAGTGTAAAAACTGAGTCTCTATAAACTGGTTAGACCCTGTAAACACTTATTAAGTCAAAGGAGGGACAAAAATGTGAGGGGCGTGGCAGTCCCTGTGTACCACCAAAAAATCGTGTTACTGTTTTATCAGTTTTACTGTGTGTATAGGAAATCTAAAGTGACCAATGTAATCTACAGATGATGATTGAATTTTTGATGGTGGTTTTATCGCTGTGGGCCACTCTTAAAAGGGTGTCCCCTCAAACCACCATCCTACTGGTTTGGGAATAAGTGTCCCTCTAACCCACAAAAACCCGTATGTGTGTGTGTGTGTGCGGTGATGACACTAGTGTGAAGCTGGCCCAGTTGAGTGAGAGGCGCTGTGATCTTCACACACCAATGCGTCTGAGATCCATGACCTATATAGCATGTTACACGCTCTGCTTGTCTCCTGTGTTCCTCTAATAGAGCAGGGCAGCGCATTACAGGTAGAAAACACACCAGGGACGTGTACACATGGATCAGAGACATCCCTCATGAAATCAGACCTGCTGAGACACTTAAGATCTGATTTAATCATAACGCCTTTGTTTATTTGTCTCATTTGCATCTAGCTAAACACGTTTTATGTTCAGAGTTCTGCCCTGGATGCGAATACATCTATAGCGAAACTGGGAAAAAAACTAGTACCAAGTTCTATAATTAATTATATTTAATAATAATTACAAATAATTAAACTACAGAATAATTCTATAATTGTCTGTGATGGAGATAAGAGGAAATCTTTTATTTTTGAATCATTTATTGAAATGGATTTTACGTGTGTTTATATGTGAGATAACAAGCAAGCAGTATCACCAGTCTTAAAAAAAAACAACTGAATTTACTCGCTTTCTTTGAATTAGATTGAGGACCTTTGCGTAAAATATGAAGGGGGACATTTCAGAAAACATTTGAGGCCAATCGTACACCTCAATAAACGTTCAAAAACATCCACCATGCTTCACTCTTGCCTGCAGACACTCATTATTGTGTCGTTCTCCAACATTTTAATAAAGAGACTGCGTTCTGCTTCAGCCGAATATTTCATATTGTCTTGGATCAGTCCAGAGCACCTGCTGCCATTTTTCGGCACCCCAGCTCCCGTTTTCATGGATACTTGAACCAATTGGCCTCGATCTTATGTTGGAGGTATGGCTTTGTGGCTGCAGCTCTTACATGAAGATCACCTCTAGCCAGACTTGTCCGGACAGTAGATGGGTGTACCTGGATCTGACTGGTCAGTTCTGAGTGTACTAATGGACATTTCCGAGAGTAATTAGATCTACTTCTTACATTTTCACACAATTATCTGTACTTTCTATTCTATTTATAATTATAATATATTAAATTATAAAAATAGCCTCGTTACTCTTATTTAGTTTCAGCTTGTCATAAAAAAAAAAAAAAAAAATCCGGAAAGAGTGAATTTGATCGTGGTTGGATGAGAAGTATAAACATATACCAGTCCGACATCTTAACGCTCCAGTTAGGACGTTCAAATAAATTAGCATTTGCGAGTGACAATGTCTTGATAAGATGAGAAGAAGAGAAAGAATTTTGTTATTATCATTCAATCATTAACCAATTTTAAATGATTTCTGAAATTTTTTGTGCAACACTGCAGTTTTTGTTGTTATAGTGTAACATTAGTGATCTAGTAATATAATAAAAATGTAAATTTGCAATGTTTACCATGGCTGGATAAATGCTAAGAAAAGCCATGGAGCTGGCAGAATGTGTACCAGTGATTTGGTGGGCTCAGTGTGAGATTAGAATGTTATCTGAGGTCATATAACTATTATATATAATATTTATTATTTAATTTTTGTATTAAGTTAATTGTGCAAAGCTTTAGGCTACAGCTGGTTGATAAAACATGTATTAGCTATGACCCTGTCGGTGTATGAGAGTATGCCTCCTGGGTTGGGCAGGACTTATTAGTTTAATGTATTTGCATTGTACTAAAATGCATTATTTTTCAAACACAAACATCACATATATAACATTATTATACATAATATACACATACATTTATTTTTTTTCTGATGAAGCGAGGTAGGTTATGTTTACTTTTATACTTTTCCTTGAGTAAAAGCTTGAGTTGACACTTCCACTTCTAAAGAAGTCTTTAAAAGCCTATCTACACTTCTACTCAAGTAATGAATGTGAATAATTTTGACGCCACTGCATCTAAGATACCCAAAGGTGCCCAGTTTATGTTAAAATCCTTTTCTTTTTTTGTTGATGCGGTGTGTGTCATGTGTGCTTTGAGACAGTCTTGAGAGTGTGTTCTGAGTGCCACCAAGTTGTGGATTTTTTTCCCAACAGCAGTACTTGACACACAAACAAAAGATCCAATTTTGTTTGTAAAATTGCAGTGCCTGTGTTTTGGTTGTAAATGCTCATGTTCGCACCCTTTGTGAATATGTATACCACCCTCTTTTTTGGGAAATTTCCCTGGGATCGCTGTAGAATTATTCAATAAGGTCAACAAGGTGAGCTGGAGGTAGACAACATACTAGTACTGTTTCTTTGATATGGTTTCATTTAAGTAAAAAAAAAAACCTAGACCGTCTAACAGGAATCCGTATCACATCTTCTATTATTTATTCGGTGGGATTGAAATCATATGTTCATAAAGATGAGGATAAACAAACTACACATTCCAAGTAGATGTGGTTCATTGCCTTGCCCATACCCAAGCTATGAATACAGCTCACTAGCGACTTCTGTTTTTCTTTACATTTAGGGATTAGTTTAGTATTTATGGACTTGTGTCTTATTGTGGTGTAAGGCTTAGAAGTTCCCTGAGTCACACAGAAACCTGACACACGGCATTCCAGAGCTCATCACCTCACAAACACAGCTGTAAATTACAGACCATTACTGTCAGCTTTCCTGGTTTGCATTCATCTCAGTGAGCACTAAACTGTGACCGTAGGTAGGGCCGATAATTGTTGCAGGGTAAGCGTTTGAGCAAGCATCCAGTTTATCTCTGGAAACACCCTGAATGTTTTGGGTTTCAAAATAATGAACAAATGGGTAACTTTCGAACACTTAAGAAATTTCCAGCTGGAAATCCTTGGCATAATATTCACCCATTTCACTTTGGCTACATGTACAATTCAAAATACACCATGATTTCAAAAGCCATTACTCTTAGATTTTACTTTGTCTTTGTGTGGTCATGCAGATCACTCTAATGAATACTCCTAGGTGTGTAAATAGGCATTAAAATTTCTTCATCAATACATTTTATTATTAAGCAAAGTAATAAAACTACTATTCAAATGTAATCTATAACATTTAAATAAGTGATACACTGAAAAAAGCTTTTTGTTTTCACAATTTAATGAGTAAGATCTTTTTAAAAGAACATTTCTTTGGAATTGATTTTGTAAATCCATGTATAATGTTTGTTTCAAATACATTTATTCAAACAAATATCGATATTTTCTTAGATAAAAAAAAAAAAAAACATTTGTCATGTCCCCAGCTTTTTACTCATTCCTGTTACCCCAACCCATCCCCCTCTTGAAAAACCGGTGAGTCAGTTTTTCAACAGGAAGTTCTATTAATTCGATCTTTAGAAGGCCATTGGAAGAGTAAAGTTAAGTTTGCTCAATTTATTTTTTACATTTTGATGATTTTGTGATAGATCAGAACGGCATTTAAAAAAATACTATCAGTTAATTTGTAAAGTCGGTGACTTGTATAATCTACTTGAATGTAGAGCAAAGAACAATGGTGACTTTCAGTTGAACCATCCCTTCAGACAACATCAGTGACCTAAAAGGTTCCATGACTTTGAAATAAACGATGCATTCCAGTATCCAGAGCTCCTCTAGAACCGTTTAAAGAATCCCTAAAGCTCAGAGACCAATAGTAGGCCTAACTCACAAAAAAGCATCTGTACTTGATCTGTACTATTTACTTTAATGAATGTGTTTTACTAGGTGGCTGTGTATGATTACATCTGGACAGAGGAGGAGCCAGGATATGCTCCACCTACTGCCACTCCCATAACAGGAAGTGAAACTAGCACACATGTTTCCATCTACACATTGCACCTGAGTGGCCAGCGCCAACATTACAGACATTTCCTGAGACAACCAGATGGAACTATTATAGAGGTGAGCATCTTCTCGGATGAAATCCTAAACAGAGGTACTTTACATCCACAGTGTAAACATGAATCCCTTTCAAAATGTCACCAAATGGAGTCTGGAATTAACCGGTTGGTTAGAATCAGAATCAGAATGAGCTTTATTGTCAGGTATGTTTGCACATACGAGGAATGTGTTTTTGTGCAGAGGCACTACAGATTCACAAGACAAGACAAGATACAGGTAATAAAAAATAAATCCAATTTTACAAAATAGACATTCTAAATTTACGAAATAGACATTCTAACACAGTATAAGAATAAAAAATAGACATTAATTAAAGTGGAAATGGAAATATGTGCATTGGAAGTGGAAATGGAAATATGTGCAAAAGTGGACTGAATCAGTCAGCAGTACAAAAATTAGTGCTGAGTGATATGTGTAGAAACATTTTTCAGTTACCTGAACCAATTTTTAAAGTGGAGTATTCATTCATTCATAGCTGCTTCCATTATAGTTAACACACTGCAAAAACGCTCTCTTGGAACAAGAAAAAAAAAATCTAATCTATTTAAACTCTTCCAAGAACTTGGCAAGATTTCTTACAATTAGCAAAAATGACAATAAATACAGATTGATCTTAATAATAGACAAAAAAAAAACGATTTGGTCTTAAAATGAGTAATTTTTGCAAATTTATGAAGGAGTAGCACCTTATACCTCAGTATTGAGCAGTTCAAAGCACTCCTGCAGCCCCACATAATGACACTGCCATCACCATGTTTCACTTTAGGTATTTTTCCTTGAAATCCTCACCTTTACAAAGTACACTTTTTTATAGCCAATAGTTGCAAAAACAGTGATATTTGTCTCATCACAAATATAGAAGTACCAGAAGTCTTCATCTGTTTTTTTCAGGCATGTTTTTGTACATGAGCATAGTGAAAGACAATACCCATGCATGCCATTCCTATGCAGTGTGAGGTGTAAAAGGAAAAGAGCTCCAGATTGGCTTTCTACTGCTGTAGCTAATGGCAGTAAACTTGCATGGTCGATTTTCTTTAACTCTTCTCATCAGAAGACACTCCTATCGAGATGTTAACTTCCCTGGACATCTCTGTAGGATGGTTGCACTCCCATCTTTCTTACATTTTTGGGTCACTTTTGCTACAGTGGTTTGTTTCACTGGTTTGTAAAGCTTTGCTGATCATCTTGTAGCACTAATCTTTTTGTTTAAAGAAATGATTTCCTTTTATCAGATTTAGTGACATTTTTCTTCCATGGGGAGCCATTACTGACAGCATGGAATGGGAGGGGCTTTTCCTTGTTTTATAGTCACCTGTCTGCTGGGCACCCCCTTAATGAATCATTGGATTACCGGTGGTTTCATATTAATTAGAACTTTGTCATTTTAAGTGTGGCTTTTCTACTAAGACAACAATTGGGGTGAATTCCTTTTTGCAACACGGGCTTTAATGAATTTGTTAGAAAAATCAGCTTATTGTTTATGGAAATTGACAAATCTTGTTTGCAATCAATGGCCCACATTGGTGGGAGTATTTTGTAATATATTATCTCATGGAAAATGTCTGTTGAAGGTTTCTGAATGTAGTGGGGTGTATTCATTGTACACAATGGTGAATTGTCATCTTCAGGAACACACGAACGTGTTCCTCACACCTGGAAAAGGTGTTAGTTCTTTCTTCCTTTAGTTAATCCAGTAACAGAAATATTTGCTAACCTCCGCCCCTGGCTTCACACGTTTTTAAACGTGGTGAAACAGCAGAGCACAGACTGCTGTCCAGATTGCCATCTAATTAAATGTACAGCTGATTCGGCTCGGTAACAACTGCAAGCACATGAATTAACTCCCATCCCCCGAGAACAACCTAGATCATCCTAACAAAATTAACATTTTAGAAGTTTCGTGTCAAAACTGCAGATTTATGCCGTGTGCTCGTCGACAGCTCGGAGGCAGTGCGGTCGCTTAATGGTGTCCTGAGCTGTTTGTGACTGATGAGAGCTCCACAGTATGATCGGCTTATTAATCAGACCGGAGAGGGTGGCCCTGAAGAATCACAAAGAGATCAGGGATGATTTTGCATAACAACTGACTCAAGATGCAGTCAATAATGCTTCAACTCCATAAGATTTGTACAGGATCTTCTCCAAAAATTTGCATATTGCGATAAAGTTTTCTGTAATGTACTGATAAAAATTAAACTTTCATATATTTCAGATTCATTTACACACGGTTGAAGTAGTTTAAGCCTTTTATTGTTGTATTGATAATTTTGGCATACAGCTTATGAAAATCCAAAAATAAAAAAAAAATTGCATATGTCATCCAACCAATAAAGAAAAGTGTTATTAATACAAAAAAGTCAAACTTCAAATAATTCTGTTCAGTCATGCACTCAATACTTGGTCAGGAATCCTTTTGCAGAAATGACTGCTTCGGCATGTCATGGCGTGGCATGGAGGCTATCAGCCGCTGGCACTGCTGAGGTGTTATGGAGGTCCAGGATGCTTCGATAGCGGCCTTAAGCTCCTCCAGAGAGTTGGGTCTCTGAAACTTTCTCTTTACAATATCCCACCGATTCTCTATGGTCAGGAGAGTTGGCAGGCCAATTGAGCACAGTGGTCAGTAACCATTTACCAGTGGTTTTGGCACTGTGAGCAGGTGCCATGTCGTGCTGACCTTTTCAGCAGATGGAGCATAATGTGCTCCAAAATCTCCTGATAGCTAGCTGCATTGCCCCTGCCCTTGATAAAACACAGTGGACCAACACCAGCATCTGACATGGCACCCCAGACCATCACTGACTGTGGGTACTTGACTCTGGACGTCAAGCATTTCCCTCTCCCTAGTCTTCCTCTAGACTCTGGCACCTTGATTTCCTAATGACACGGAACGTTTTAGCAACAGTGCTCTGCTCCTTCTCTGAAGCCCGGGTCAGGCGCTTCTGCCACTGTTTTTGGTTCAAAAGTGGCTTGACTTTGGGAATGCGCCACCTGTAGACCATTTCCTGCACACGCCTGTAGATGGTGGCTCTAGATGTTTCTACTCCAGACTCAGTCCACTGTCTCCGTAGGTCCCCAAATTTCTGGGGATATCTTCCTCAGGATCCGGTCACCTCTTCTCATTGTGCAGCGTTTTCTGCCACACCTATTTCTTCTCACTGACTTCCCACTGAGGTGCCTTGAGATAGGGGACTCTGGGAACAGTCGATCAATTCAGAAATTGCTTGATGGGTTTCTGGACAGCAGTCTTACCCATGATTATGGTTTTAAGTAATGAACCAGGATGGGAGTTTTAAAAGTCTCAGAAATCTTTTGGAGGAGTTTAGAGTTGATTACTTGATTCAGATGATTAGGTTAAGAGAATCTTTTCATGATATGCTAATTTTTAGAGATGGGAATTTTAGGTTTTCATAAGCTGTATGCCAAAATCATCAATATTAAAACAATAAAAGGCTTGAACTACTTCAGTTATGTGTAAATGAAACTGAAATATAGGAAAAGTCTAATGTTTATCAGTACATTACAGAAAAAAATTACTTTATCCCAATATGCTAATTTTTTGAGAAGAAGAACTGTATATTTCCTAAAACTATTAACCCTACAATTCCAATTTTGTGTGTTATGAAAATCAACTACTACATTATTAGGGGTAACACAACAGAACTCTAAAAGTGTCCAATTGAACTCTTTTCAAAAAATATCAAAACACCCCGAGACTCCGAGCAGAGGGAGTTTTGAAATACTCAGGGAAAAGGGGTATTGTCAACCGGGAGTTAATGAGATGCAAGGAGCAAGTTTACAGAAAAAAAAAAAAAACGGCTAATTTTCTCACTCCTGTGTAATTCACTTCTGTGGGATTGAGAGTATTTAGAGAGCAGCGTAGAAATCGAAGATTGCTCAGATGCTTTCTGACATTATTTACGACCTCTGGTGATCATTGTTAGAAGAGTGAGCACAATGAAAAAGTGTTAATGTAGCACAATGTTAAAGAAGCGAAATAAGGTGCAAAGTCCCGTATTATTTCATACTATGGTTGGACCGTGCTATTAACTTTAATGCGTAACAAACACATTTATAGATCTCAACATCTATAGATCTAAGCACATAATAAACAAAAGTATATTATATGATTATTTATACTACTCAGGCCCTCACCTCTCTACAAACATTAGATAATATAAAGACACTTTTATGATCAGGTATTGGAAGAGCATCTTTCTCCAAAGCCAAATGCGCTCAGTACCCTTCATCAACATTTCAAAAAGTGATGTTTCATGTACGCGTTAAAACATGGCGCAAACATAAACACACTTCCCCTTTCTCCATGGCCATCTAGCTTCTTAAAGAGTCACAACACCCCTAAAACTTATTTCACACCTCAGTTTTGAAAGTCCCATAGAAAAGGGTCATTGTATGCCACAATGATGAGACGGCAAAGACCTAGTTTGCACAAAAAGAGGTGTGCATAAAAACTGAGCATTTTCTCACTTTTGCATAATTCACTTCTGTGAGATGGAGAGTGTTCAGAGAGCAGTATAAAATTGGACGCTTCTTGATTTTGTTAATTACAGCCTTTGGTGATCATTGTTAAAAGTGGGAGCACAATTAAATCATCGCAGTGGTAAGATAATTTAAATAATAGCTGCATTGGTCACAGAGACAGACAATTTTTAATTATTTTACTTCGGGTTTCATTGTCAGGATGTGTATGCTGAATAACAGTCTGACAACTGGCGCCGTTTTTCTCAACATCTGGCACAAAAAAGCACAATGCCGCAAAAGTTCTTAAGACAGTGTATACGATTTTGGAAAGGTTCACCAGTTTTTTTAATATACAGTTTTCATTGTTTTAACCTAATTTTTACTTTTTTTTTAATTGTGTCTCAACCCTGTTGTCTTTTGGTACTAAACATAAAAAGTGTTGTATTTTTTGTACAGTTTCAGGTTTGTTGTGGAATTATTGTGTAATGTAGTTAAAAAAATATCAAGCATCACAACAAAAAAAAAAACTGGTATAACCCTTTAAGACCTACTGGAGTGCCGTCGATTCCATTTGCTTATAAATTTTTAAATACTGGTAAAACTGTAACCACATCAGATAGAGCGATATTATTTTGATTTTGTAGAAAGAAAAACAGAAGGATTTAGATATTCATTTTTTGTCTTTATTAATCTGAGTGTATCTCAAAAACTAAGCAATGAATTCACTCAGAATAAATTCACTGTGGTTCAAAAGCATTTTGTGCAACTTTTTTTTTTTACAATTGTGAGGGAGAAAGCTATGAAATATTTGTATTTAGAAAAAATATGTGGAGAATTTCTTTTTTTGTTATTTTATATTTTTTTTTATTGTAGTTTTGACACTTTCTTCAGTTAATATTGACCTAACTCCATATATACTATTAAAATCTAGGATATAATGGTTATATTGATGTATGGCAAATTAAAATACTCCAAAAAATGGCACCACAGCAGGTAAAAATGTAAACTATGCTCTGGCGAACTTGGTTCTACGGCAGGTCATAGAGGGTTAAAGGCGATTTTTAGAGCAAATCGCAGCGTAGTAAAAATGCTCAAAAATTCCCCAGACTTTTAAGGGTTAACCAAAACAAACAAGCGTTTCATGTACAGATCAAAACAATAAATAATGTCGTTTTTGTTAAAAACGTAGTCATTCGTAAACACTGTTGTGATTGTGGTTGTTTTCTGAGGGGGCAGTGTGCAGTGGTTGCGGCTGGCTCAGCAGAGGAAGTGTCAGGCCATGTCTGGAGTGTGTGATGGGTGCAGTGCTGGACAGACTGAAAGACATCGATAGCATCATTGCCGCCTAACCCAAGGGCACAGGCTGCAGCCATGCCAGCATCCAGACAGCAGTGAAAACTGCAAGACAAGCCGTCTACTCCATGCATGGCTGTCACAAAGACCATTTGGCAGAGAGAAAAAAGCTTAAAGAATATTATGAACATGGTTGAGATGTCTTTGTGCGTTTTGTTTGTAAGAGCAACTCTGTTTCATTTACAAAACAACAAAAAAAGAATGAGGTTTAATTAGTTAGGATTCCATCGCAGGTTTATGATCCGCTTCTGACGATTTGATTCAAGTTACAGATGCTTTCAAAGCAAACATTAAATAAACAGATGTTTATTACTCTCCATGTAACTACAAATTGCTGCAGATAATAGCTCGGATTTCACAGCGGCTATACCTTCTGTGGCTGAGATGTGGAAACAAGGTGGCGTTGGACACAAATGCGCGTGAATTCATTGCAGCGTGTGCTAAAACAGCAGTAGGTTTATGTGCATAAGTGTGTCTTTTCTCTCGGGCTAGCATTTAAGTGTCTCCGGCCTAAAAAAGCAGAGCTCTGGCCAACTGTGCTGCATCATCTTTTGCTCCCATATGCCGTCTGCAGCATATGTGGAGCCTCCCGCCACTTCTGTAAAACTTCCATTAAAAATGCACAACTACATCTCCAACAGCTTGAGTATTACCTCTGCACAAATTATTAATGCTCGGCAAAACGCTGATGAGCACACAGTATGCGTTAAACACACTCCCTTGCACCAGATTGGTTTTATCACGCGGATTTTAGGTTTTGACACATGCAGAACTCCAACTCACAGGCGTTCTGGGACAGTTGTTTGGTATTAAAGAGTTTGAAGAGCTTATGTACTTAGCATGATGAAGAGCAGTGTAAGGCCCTTCCTTCCTCTCGGGTCCCTTCTCCGCAAATCAGGTGTCTCTTTCCATTTTTATGATTCACAAATTTGCATGCCCTTAAACGAGAAAGTCAACAGCATTTAGATTGTGTGGAGGAAATGAAATCCTGGCTGGCAGCAAATTTGTTGCTTTCTAATGACACTAAGACAGAGGTCGTACTGTTTGGGCCTAGTGATGCTGCGGTTGCCATGTTGGGTGTTCGGACACTGTAACAAATCTTAAACTGGATTCCAATCTGAAACGTGATGCTCAAATCACTGCTGTTGTTAGGAAAAGCTTTTTTCAAGTAAGACAACTGGTCGTTCAGATTTTTGCGGTGCTTTTTTATTTTCAAGGCATCACTTGCAAGGCTACAGCTTGTAGAAAATAAAAAAACGAGAGCACATTACTCTGGTTTTAAAGTCATTGCACTGGTTTCCGATTCGTTTTCGGATTCAGACCCAGCTCCACAGCCCTGCTCGCTCTCTGTCGCGTACCAGAAATTATGGAACGACTTGTCTTTGCACCGTAGACAGATTGGTTCTTTTATAGTTTATAGTCATACTATGGCTTTTAACACAGTTTGAGATGTTCAATCCTATTTGTTTTCATTGTTTCTCCTCTTGATTGGTGTTTCACTGTACCGGTTTAGTCCTGGCATGTGACCAAATGAGCCAATCAGAGCAGTTTGACACTGAGTTTCTTGAAAACTGACGACTTTTTCCCCGGCTGAAATCCGCTGATCCATTTTCTTCCTCTTGATTGGTGTTTCACTGTATCGGTTTAGTTCTACCATGTGACCAAATGAGCCAATCAGAGCAGTTTGACACTGCATTTCTTGAAAACCTACGACTTTTTTCCTGGCTGAAATCCGCTGATCCATTTTCTTCCTCTTGTTTGGTGTTTCACTGTACCAGTTTAGTCATGCCATGTGACCAAATGAGCCAATCAGAGCAGTTTGACGCTGCGTTTCTTGAAAACTGACGACTTTTTCCCCGGCTGAAGTCCGCTGATACCTTTTCTTACATTTTAATTTGAATTGCCTTGTAAATTAAGTGTCATAACTCTTGTAAAATAGATGGTGCATCGAATCCAGTCCATAATTGTTACCTTCCTTCCCCCTTTTTTTCTTTTTCAAAGGTTTGAGTGTTGTCAGTCAGGGACTATAGACAACATTGGCTGAAAATTCACTTAAAATAAGATTTAGTCACAGGTCCTCAGAATGTGGTGTATTCTGTTCTTGATGTGTTTTTAAATCAAGTCTTTTAAAGACGTCTACTCTAACCCAGGGTGATCACACGCTCAGAGGTACAGCAAAGAGGCAAGAATTGTGACATTTTATGTCCTTTTCATGAGCTCACATTTATGATTCAGAGCTTGGGACAGATGACCGAAGCCAAACTAACCAGGATTAACATTCACAAATGAAATGCTTAACCTTTAAAACAATCCTGCAGCTAAAATCATTGACAAACAACCTCAGCTCTTCACTCGCCTCTTCGTGTAATCACTGATCTTTACGTTAGATTGGGTATGTCTCATATGTCATCTGACTAAACAAGATCGTAATCATTTATATTCCGCTAGGCCAAGTCATTAACGATTTCATTTGAACTATTTTAAGTTTTTTTCTTTCTATTTGAATTTACTACTACATTAATCTTTATACAAACCATCAGCTTTTATTTTACTACATGCCATAAGTAATGCAGCAGGACTAAATATATTAAATCTACTGGATATTTTGGTAAAAAAAAATAAATAAATAAAAGGTCTGATGGGAGTCTGAGGGGACCTTAGCCCCTACGTGTTGTGGGGGATGTTTTCAGCCACTTCAAGGTGATTTTGAGTTTTTTGGTTGTGCTACAACTTTTTCTCTGGTTCAGCAAATTGGACGATTTTTGGTGACAACATTTTTTTTAAACATAATTTATGAAAATGCTTTGAATTTTTTTTCAAATTACTTAAAAATGTTCTCACTACCATTTTGTGTTTTCCATGGCTGTAAACAGCCACTGTATTAAACTGCTGTAAAAAATCAGATCATTATATGTACAAATGCACACTTTGTGTTTCAGGTAAAAGGGGTATCCGTCCTGGATCATACATCAGAAATGCAGAACCAAGATGATGGAATAAAAAGTGCGACTAATCTCAGAGACAGGAAAAAGAGGTCAAAAACTGGATGGAGTGAGTATCAGCATCAAAGAAATCTGCTTGCATCAAATTTACATTTCTCAGTTTGACATTACTGTGCAGGAACGTATTTGCTATGTCTTTAGCTTTTACAGAAGTTTAGGGAAACGGACATGGGTGTTGCAGCAGTAAATAAATGTCAGCGTCCAGTAGGGCCTCCTCACAGTTAGCACATGTTTGAATTGGTGGAAAATTACAAAAGCGTACGGCCTATAACAAGAGTTTCATCTCATTGAGTTTCAGCCGGTCAAATCAGTGATTCCTGCTGAAGATTCCGTTTCTGAAACCTACCTTTTTAAAATGTACAATGGTAACAAAAACTTTCTTTTCAATGTTTTGTATAATATCAAATTATTTTTTACTTTTGTGTTACAGGATCGCACAGAGTAGAGCCTCTTGGAGGAAGTGTTTGCGATGGAATTAATGAAACTAGCACATGAAATCTGCAGCAAATTAAATCAAGTAATAGACTACTCTTTGCAAAATAACTAATTTCATTTGCAAAAACCTCAAGTTTTGTCTGTAACCCTGATGTACCAGGAACTCACAATTGGAAAAATGTTGCTCAACCGTTTTTATTTTTAATAATATATGAGAAATGTTTTTTTCTTAAAAAATTTTCATTCAGAAAACGTCTGCACATTTTGGTCAATCATTTGCATATTCATGACTTGTTTGCAAAATTAAAGTCTGCCGGTCATTGAGATTAGAGTGATTCATTACGAGCAACTTCAATACTGAGCCATCAACTTTTTATTAAAGCAACATTGAAAGATGCTGTAATGGCGTTTGGAGGAAACGTTATACAACCGTATCTCTATGAATCTGATCCTGAATCAGTTGCAAACGCACCCCCACCACTCGGGCATCCGGGGCTTTAGACTTGAATGTTTTCTCATCATCCCTGGATAATTCAACTCCAGAAAAAATGATAAATTTACTAGAACTGTAGATTAACGAGGCGCTAAAGACATCATTTTATCAAGACCAATCAGAGAGAAGGATTGCTTAAGGAGTATGTTAATGTTAGCTGATCTGAAATGTTTGTGCTGTGGTGTAGGAGACTTTTGAGAAAGAAATGATGGAAATAAGACGTTAGGTTAAAAATAGCCTCGGAGGCTCACGTTTCCAGGGAGACGCCAGCAGAAACAAGGAAATAAAAAATGAAATTTTATTTTCCATTTGTTTTTAAAAGAAACAAAGTTGTGTTTTTTTTGTATGGGAATGTCCATGTTTCAATTTTTGATTCAATTTACTCTTATAAATCACTATAAAAGCTACTAAAAGGCTCAACATGTCTTGAACCCTTTAAAGGCTCAATGTTTTTAAATAATAAGTGATCAAAAATGTCATGTTCCTCAAGTTGAATTGCAGCTTCAACCATTTCCTATATTAAGTGGTTCTGTTTGTCATGTACTGATGAGTAGATGACTTTCGGTCCAGAGCTGTACATGCTTTACTCTTAAGAGTATGTGCGGACTCCGGCTCACTTATCTGTAAGTTATGTTGTGTGATGCCATCCATAGGAACTGTTGTATAAGCTCACTTAAACGGACCTCCCTGTACAACACATGTGAATACTCACAAACTGTTATAGCACACAAGCAGAAGGAATGTGATTCATAACATTTTGACGTGCCCTTCAGATCAGTTAACAGCTTGAACGGTTTTGGAGTCACAAGGAACCAAAAGCTTTATTGATCATTGGAGACTTTGGTAATTTTGGACAAAAAACACACACACAAAAAAAAACATAAGTGATCCAAAAGCGAAAAAAGGAAATAACCTTCTGGTGTTTAAATGCACATCTACACACAATACATGAATCCAGAAGAAAAAATTTAATAAAAAATAATGTGTATATTGTATCTTTACTTTTATTGAAGGGACATTAAGAAAGCAGATTATTGAATCTTCTTTGCTTCTTCAACACCATGAAAGATTATGGTTCTAAAAGTCACTTATCAGGACACAGTGATAAAATTTCAATATTGATGCAACGTTAAGCAGGATAATATCCTGTCGGCCTTGAATTCTATTGAGTATGTGTCTGCTGCCCGGTGCTTGACGTAATGAACTCGGCCACAAATCAGCCCTTAATGGGGAGCTACTTATATATACTGCTTAATTAAAGGTTGTGGGCTTATTAACATGTGTCAGCGGCGGTGGCCTGGTGAGATTAAATCTGCTCGTACAGAGCCAGGTTGTAAAGGTTTTATAGATAACCTATCATTATTAAACCCATTGCTTAATATCAGATCTTAATAACCTGTCATTTTCATTGATGATGGTTTTCTTTATGGTTGGCCATTACGGCTCAAAGTTGTGGCTGTTTGGGGAAAAGCTGTTTGGGAGTCCCAGCACCTCAGCCCTTATGACTCCCGTGTGCTCATTGAACTTTCTGTCTTTTATGTGACGAGAGAGCATCAGTGAGTAGTGACCAGAGGGCTTTTAGCTTGGAACAGCCCGGCTGAGATGAGCCTTCATCTGTTCCTCTCACTCTGTGATCTGTTCAAGAGAACCCCATCCTGGTCCAGCACTGAAAAATAATAATGGAGCCCGTAAAACTCTTTCACATCCAGCAACCTTACTTTATATTATCAGGCTTTGTAGATTAAAGGTTACTGTTGGTTAATGTTTAATGCATATATATATATATATATATATATATATACCCTAACAATTTCCTCTTTTATATTAGCACTGTTAAAAGCCCAATTAAAGAAAATTATATAACAGAAAATAAGAAAATAATACTTACTATATATGATGAGCTTGGACTTGTTTATTTATACTTTATAAAGAATTTATAAACTTATATCCAATCCTTCCCTTTTGGGGTCATGGGGGTCTGCAGGTGCACATTGAGCGACCGGTCAAGTTGCGTTGTGCCTCCAGGTGCTGATACCCTTCAAAACACTTCAACAACACAGCCAAACATTATGTATTGCTTACTAATAATGTGCTATAACAAATGTTAGAGTCAAGGTGTCGTAAAAGAAATAATGTTTATAACATGGAAAGTGCTGTTCTGTAGCACAACTTAGAGAAACCCTGTGACGCATCTCTCCATCCCTTCTCAGACGCTCGGTACTGTCTGCGCTTGTGCTTGAAACCGTGTTGGTGTTGGTAATTCGTGAAATTTCTTGAGAAAGTTTGATCCGTGGTGCCGTAATGTTTTCTGCATCCGTTCCACCTCCTCTGACACATTGCTTCACTCGCAAGGTAAGGTTTCATATTTGTGTATATATTTCACCTTTATTCTGTTTTATTATCATTTATTGCATTAACAATGTGTAGATTTAAGGATTGAAGAAACGTTACTTGATTTTTCTCTGGTTTCCCTTTTTTTTTTTTTACCAACTTAAACTGTTGTTTCTGAGAACTGTTGCACGGATTATTTTTACAGGTAAAACTTGCTTCGAGATATGAAATTTGCCCTGGAACGGATTAGTTTCGTATCTAAAAAGTATAAACAAACAAGTCCTTAAAATAAAAAGACAGTTTATCTTATAGCTCATTTCATTCTAAGCTTTTATCTGGATTATAAAGAAGAATAAAATAGATTTAAGAACATGAAATAACAGTAAACTAGTCATTTTAAAGGGATTGGTAATGTCACTTTTGGGTTCACTCTTGACAAACAAGGTAAAAAAGTTAGTGAAGGGTTAATTAGTTTTCAACAGAACAGGCTTGATATGATCTGGTTCATCATCGATTATATATTATTTCAAATCAACAGTAAAAGCCAGTTCCTATTCACACTCAGAAAACATTGTCAAGAAAACATTAACAGAATGTTATTTCAGAATCTCATATAAAGGTACTAAGAACTAATTCTCGTTACGGGGATGGGCCATTTTGGTTCTGATCAACTTGAATGTAAATAGTGGCTCCCAGAAATCATCTACCTTGCCTTTAACAGTTGACCACACAGTGATGCAACGGTGTGTTGTTCATGCAAAACTAAACGACTTCATCATTCAGCTGTTCATTGCATTACTCTCAGGCTCCATCTATAGCCATGACTTCAAATATTTGATTCTTAATGACAAATGCTGCTCCGCATCGATTTGAAATTCAAATGAATCCCCGCGAGCAGCTACCTCTCTGAAAGTTGCCGGCAGGGTCTCTCTAACTTTTATTTGCTGATTTCATAGAAAAGACAAACTAAAGCGCATTATGGGATTTGCAACTTTTCCTTGGATCTATAGCTCTCTCGCTTGTTAAAAGGAAACATGAAAAGAAAGCACTCTTTTTGTAATTCTATATTGAAGTAAGCCTGCTGGTTTTGAGTGTACACAGGTTGAGATGAGAGCAGCTTGTGTGATGGGAGGCCACTCTGCAGGGCTCTGGCAAAGTTCAAATAATGTGTTTTAATATGTAAAAAATTCACCCCACTTTCTCTTCTAAATATATTCAAACAATGAGCCCTGTTTGAAATGTGCGCAAGGAACTGTTCGTCCTGATCTGAAACCAGACGTAGGTGTGAAGTTAAACCTTAATAGAAATGTAATGCATAAACGGAATATTCCATACTTTTTTACAGCATTTGTCTGTTAAATACCTGTGACTATTAACAACAGAAAATGACGGAAAAGAGATATTCTAAAACTATTTAGCTTTTTGTCTGAGCGATGTACACAGTGAATATACTAGAATACACTAATATCTAATTAAAATACTTAATAAATGTTTAAAAAACATAAATTAGCATTTAAATAATAAATAAATGGTGTGATGCCTCTCCTGCCTACTGTTCGGAACAGCTCTACCATTTTTCAAAAAAATGGTTTGAAAACAAGTGTCCCTTACCTCACATCATCCACTCTCTTGTTTGTGTTTTCAAAATTATTTTCTTTATCATGATTGAAAGTTTTTAAAATAATTATTATTATTGCTGTATTGTTTTTTTTTTTTGAACGATTTATTATTGCTAATGCAATATTGAAAGTGTCCTTGAGTGATGTGAAATGTGCCCTAAATATAATTTAGGATTATTATTGTTATCATTATTTATAAATACAATGGTATATAAAACTTTTATTTATTTAAAATTTTACTCTTTTATTAGTACTTTTTGTATTTGTATTTTTTCATTTATTTATTTCCACATTTACTCATTTCAGTGTCTATATGTTTTTTTCTCTGGGGCCACATAATTGGCATACAGATACAGGAATAAAAATTAATCTGAAAATAAATGATAAAAATAAATAAATACAGATATGTTGATATGTAGAAATACATTGATTACTTTGAATAAAATTGTGTACATACATATACATACACTTTTACATACTTAAATATTTATAAACTTAAGAACCATATATATATTTTTTTTTTGTTAAAGTCAAAATCCAATGCGTTTGGAAACAATATCCACAAACTTGAGGTGATTCTCTGGAGATCTGTCCTGAAGTCTGTGTTCTTGCTGTCATTATAAAACCCACTGAACAAACGCAGGAAGTGACTGATGACGTGAAAATAATCCATCTGTACAAATGATGAGATGCACAGCATTTGTTGACAAAGTTCTTTATTTACACATGGTTCCACAGCCGCTCAGAAGCAAAAAACAAAGTTATATGTTTGCTAGGTACTCTGCGGGACCATCAGCTTTATTCAAATCAACTATTACAACAAGAAAATAATCATTTTCTTTTCTCAAGTAAAGAAAGTACAGCAAGGTGAGATCAGCCCAAACAAGGCAAGCACTTGAGTTGTAGTGTGAACATCTGGATTCGTGTGGGTTTTGCCTGTTTATTTCCTGTTTTATTTCATTGTTTATTTCCAGAATGGCAGAAGCAGATGTCTCGCTCGTAGTGTAAAAAAGGAAATAAAAAATAAGTGCACTCATAGATCATCTTTCACTGGATCCCCCCACCCTCCACAAAAAAGAATAAATAAAACATGACATATTGTAGTTTTGCTCTTCAATCAGCCCCAACCTCGCCCCTCACTCTCTCTGACATCAGCAGTGTTGATCATTAGGTAAAACTGTCTTCTCTTCAAACAATCCTGAGCGTGAATGCTAAAAATGTAATGAACTTCACGCTCCATTGTATCTGACATTGCTTAATTAATGGCTGCATTTAAAGTACATAGGCTCTGGTAATTGATTTATATGCATGATTTGCACATACAGCTGTTGGTTCCTGTAGGAAAGTCATCACTCAAAGTGTGCATGCTTTACTGATGGACTGGAGGTGTTGCTGGCGGATTAGCTGCAGCACAGGTTTATTAGCATCTCTTTCATTAATGCTAATAGCGCTTCCCTATTCAAGTGCATACAAATCTGCCATGAAAAAATATACAGCGCTGTGCAAAAGTTTTAGGAAGGTGTGAACAAAACGCTTACAAAATGTAATATTAATCATTTGTTTTTACCAATGAACAGAATAAATGAACAAAAGAGAGTCTTGCAAGGGATTCTGAAGAGCAACCCTCTGCAAACAATCCCCCTGATGAACCCGACAGCCAATCAGAACTCAATCCCACTTCACCTATAATATAACCAGTTAAAAGCAACTCCTCAGTTGTCTGACCTATGGTTCATGCTCCCCCGACTCTCCGTGAACTCCTGCAAACAACTCCTGTGGATTTCTCACCTTTTCTCCCGTCACCAACTCTGAAGACATTGTGGGTCCCGGTGCCTGACTGATGACTTCTGGTGTTCAGAGCTGTTATTGGTAGTTTTTGGAAGGGATGATACACCGTCAGCCGTGCATTATATGTTGATATATGGGAGGGTGGTTGTCTCAGCACAGCTGAGCATTGAATATCCTGTTTATGCTTTGGTCATTTGTCAAAAATGTTTCAATTATTATTAATATGTCTGGCTATGTTTTGGTCAGTTAACGTTAGCTCACGAATGACAACAAACCAAAAAGGTTTACTCACTTTGCAATTTTTATATTGACAAAATGTCATTATTCAAATTTCTGAAAGCATTGCAGGTTAACTGCATTGTTTTATATACAAGAATTGTACGCTTAAACAAATGTTTTCCTCCTCTGGGGGTGATTATTTTAACAATAATTACTGGGCATTACTAATGTGAAATTGACAGTACACTGTGGGCTAATGTCAAACGTTATCGATCCATTAAGGTATGTAGTAAAAAAATCCTGTAAAATATTTTTGCCAAAAATGTTAATAAACAATCTTTATATAGACTATTAAATTGTAAAAAACAAACAATTGATTTTTTTTTTGTTGTTGCTTTTTTTAAAGTTAACAATGGGAGAAAAATTTGCCGAAGATCTTACAAAGTCCAGTCAACAGTTGTATTTTTTTACCCTCTTAAATCAATAACATTGCTTTAAAATTTAGCATTTAGAGTCTATATCATTGCATTTCTACTGGTTTTGATCAGGAATAGGGTTGATGAAAAAAAAAACATAAAAAAATAATAAAATATTTATGAACTAATTTAATTTACTTTATGTTTTTACCTAACAGCGGGACGATTAATTTGAAAAAGGTTTAATGATTGTTAAAAAATTGATTAAATATATTTCAAGGCATGAGGTAAAGTATAAAAGGTTAAATTAAAATGTTCAAATATTGTTTCACATACTGCCTAAATAGCATTGCTTTCTGATTTCATTCTATCATTATTAAATGGATGCTGTGTGTATGTGTGTGTGCGTGTGTGTGTGTGTGTGTGTGTGTGTGTGTGCTTTTACGTTCTTCAGAGAATTGGAGGTCGGTGGCCTCTAACCATTATTTGGAGCTTGGGCAGATCCTCAGCGGAGCCCCGATCAATCTTTTACCTGGGGAACGAGTGCTGCGTATTTCTATCACCATTCTATTGATTTTTCCATGTGCAGAGCCCTTATGTGAGCGAGAGGGGTGTTTTCATCTGGACACCACAGAGAAAATGCAGCCTGCAGCACTCACAGGCTCATTTATTTATGCTTGCAGACATCAGTTAGCTGAGAAGACTGCTCGAAAAATGCTCGCATCAGCATAATAAACCAATTTTTGGATCACAAATATACGACTAAAATAACAAGCATTTATTGAGTTTGCTCACTTTTTCTTTTTCCTCCATTTCTCCGAACTAGACTCTCATGTGCAGAAAGGTGCGTTTCTGTGTTGTTAGGATCAATATGAAGAGTATGAGAGAGAGAGAGAGAGAGAGAGAAATGCAAACTACCATCATCCAAGAATCCATCCAGCAGGTCCCATAAATGTATTGCATCGATATAGGAACTACTTTGGTTATAACTAGGCCCACATGGATTCTGCAAGATTTAGAAGCCAAAAACATTGTAAATAACAGAATTTAGTTATTTAGTGCAATAGAATACTGTAAATATTGCAACAAAGAAAAAAAAAAGTCCATTTGTCCATTGATTTCAAAGTGTACATTGGTTCCACATAATGAGATTGTATAAAAATTTCGTCATTTTATATTTAAAAACATAATGACATAGAATCACATTAGTTTACTATATTATGAACAAATAAAATGTTAAACTAACATGATTTTACATGTAAAACCATTTAAAATGTATAAAAATCATAATAGTTCATTGTACACCATCAAATATCAATCTAAGATGAAATTATATATATATAATATAATTATATTAATTTATATATATATATAATTATATATATATATAACTCTTATGTATAAGATTTTAAAAAGAACCTTTCTTTTGCATTGATATGTAAATCCGTATATAACTTTCGTAACACAAATATCTAAACTTTCTTAGATATAAAGAAAATAAAATTTGGTCATCTTTTACTCAATCCTGTAACCCTAACCAACCTCCTCTTGAAAAACTAGGGAATTTCCATAAGTCAAATTTTCAGCAGGAAGTTGCATCACTTTGATCTTTAGAAGGCCATTGTAAGAGAGGCCATGTAAGTTCTCTCAATTTCTTTTTTTTACATATTTGATGTTACTGCGATGCCATCTTGCAGCATCGTTTAAAAAAAAATCTTTCCTGTTAATACATTTTTTTAATTAGTTTAGTGTAAAAATGCACTTATTTGGTAAATAATTACATTTGCACAATATCCTGGTGCTATAGTCATGTGCAGCAAGTGGATTTTTTGCATGTATTTGCTAATTGTTTGCTAAAATTCAGTCATGTTACTTTCAGTCCAGACACTTAAATAAGTATAATTGTTCTCTTTTGCTTATACATCTAATAAAACATTCCAATAAGGTGCCTAATATTAACCAATACCCATTTGTAATAGTATTGTATTGTAAAAGTATTTATGCTATTAAAATCTGAGTTCAAGTAAAAAAATAAATGTTGAAAATTTTCAACAAGCGCATTGCACCCAATTGGGAATAAATCACGACTTTTCACAACTTTATCCATATATATAATATATATATGACCAGATCCTGATTACTAGTAAATTTAAAATGTTATGTTTATTTCACACAGATGCAGAGTGATAAGAAATCTCTCTCTCTCTCTCTCTCTCTCTCTCTCTCTCTCTCTCTCTCTCTCTCTCTCTCTCTCTCTCTCTCTCTCTCTCTCTCTCTCTCTCACGTGACTAGTGCTAGAGTGGAGGCTGAAATCAATACTGTATTACATAGAGCTGGCAGTGTATACAATCCCCATCAAACTGATTATTTTTGATGCTAAATTGGCAGTTTTGTTTGCTCTGGAACACTGCTGTAACAATGTTCAATTAGCCAGTCAAGACAGCTAGGTGGCAAAGAAGACAAATGGCTATTTATGTGGTTGAAATAACATTCTTAAACTGAAATGTCACTTGAAATATGACCCATCCTTACGAACACATGTGAACGATTTCATTAAACAAATTAATTGAAATGTGTGTTGAACACGAGGGTTACTTATATTCAATGTATTTTTGGGCATCGTAGCATTTTGGCTATAACTATATTTGAAGAAACAATACAAAATTCGGATAAATGTAATAACCTGGTGAGACAATCCAGACTTAGGACCCTGAAATATCGCAGCTATATATCATTGACTCAAATACATTTCTGATGAGGGGTCGCCATCTTGGAAATCCATCATTTCAGAACATTCGAAATTGGGCAAATCTGATTCATGTTTGGCTGAAAAGTTGGGTGTTTTATCATATCTGTAAATGGGAACCTGCTCACTTCTGTAGTCAGCCTCAAGTGGTCAGTCGGTGAACTGCAGGATCCATCACTTCCTATTATTCAGCAATTTTATTGGTTTTTAGAGACTTTTTAAGAATAACGGTAGTCTAGGTGTGTTGCTGCTGATCACTGAGGAGAAATCTATTTTCTTAACCTAAACTGATGCCTTCCAATGGTCAGATAGTCAAGTGTTATCATCTAGTGTGTTTTGAAAATTGGATTGCTTCGATCATGCATGGCTGTCTCCAGAACGGTGTAATTTGTGGCTCTGTTTGCATGCAGGGAGGCTATTTGTCATTGTTTTCCTGTAGCACATTCCATAAATGCTCCATGATCAGCCTTTAATACTCTAAATTGCCGCTCTGTTACTAATGAGGATGCAGACAGATGTGGATTTGCACTGTAGTGCAGCATGTATGTTTGCAGAGCTAAATTAATGACTGAAAACACGGCAGAAGAAAGCATATGCCAAATGCAACACACTACGATGCACAAAACTAATTAGGTGAACCGTAGCGAAAACCTACTGAATCACAGCTCAAGAAATGACAACGACTTTCAATTACAAGCTGAAAAGGGACAAAACACGGCGTAAATCAAGAATTTCCTCCGTGTGCTTTCTGATTCCCTGCACTGTAAGAATTATTCTCTTGTTGCTGCCTCGCACAACACATTATCTGACAAAAATCTAATGAAAAACCAGTGGAGTATATTCCTCCCGCACTATTACTCTCCTCCACCAAATGACCTTTCATGCTTTGGAGTCCAGGGTAGTGAGGTCGCTCCTTATATAATCAATATTCTATTATGATAGTGTGTTAAGCGTGTGGAGGTTTACAACTTCACTGTAATAGTGTCCTTATATCATCTCCTGGCAGTCAGCAGTGTTGTGTTTGTGCTGGGACTGAATTGATGGAACCCGTCTGGAGTATTTGCTAAATAAAGACATCAAGTAATATCAAAGGATCCTTATTTTTGGAGGTAAAATGTATATGTATATTGTACAATATTAAATACTCTGACAGCACAGTGTTCAAAGGCTGAGTCCAGACTGCAAGTCTTAATGCTCATTTCTGAATTTTGGAGTTCTTGTTCCTCCGTCCGTCCCTTTTTAAATAAAGCGGTTAATAAAGAAACAAGCTCTTCCCAAAATAGTGATAATGTATGTACATGGTACCTCGAGATCCGAATGCCTTTAGTTACGAAATGTTCGAGACACGATAGGTCTCGCAAGAAATATTTTTCTTCGAGATAAAAAGAAATAATGTTTATAATGTGGAAAGTGTTGTTCTGTAGCGCAAGTTAAGGATGGAAGAAATGTTACTTGATTTTTCTCTGGTTTTCCATTTTTTATCTACTTAAACTGTTGTTTCTGAGAGCCGTTGCATGGATTAGGGGTTTTACATGGAAAACTTGCTTCGAGATACGAAAGCCACATCACAGGAACAGATTAGTTTTGTATCTAAGGGTACCACTATATTTTTTAAAAAATATTTTTTTTTATAATAATATGGCCTTTGCAGCCCTTTTTCCTACAAGGACTTCGCAACAAGGTGCATGGATCCAGAGCATGGCGTAAGCACCAGTATAACAGGAACCCACACCTCTGGTCCAGAAACCCATGCCCCGCTGGACAAACAAAGTGAAGGCACCCGGGAGTACCCCTGCGCACTTCCGGAGCCATGCTCTCCTATCCGGCTCACCACCATCCCTGACAGAGCTCTTAGTAATTCTTTTAATTATTTAAGATAAACAAAGTGTCAGAACGCTCAGTGCGGGAGAAACTATTTCCTTCTGCCAGGAGCAGCGGATGGACACCATGGAAGCCACCAGGAGCTGAAGGATCCCTGGAGGTGCCCACTGACCTGATCCAGATTGTCGCCGCCGGGCTGTGAGTGAGTCACTGGGAAGTGATGTCAAGATGTGAGTCACTGGGGATCGGCTGGATTCCCGTCCCCTGGAGGAGCGTGCCGGGGGCTGGACTGGCCATTTTCCGACAAGGAATCGATGACAGGGCGCATGGAAACTTAGCTCGACTACGAACACAAATACTGGATAAAAGTATAAGTATATTGTACCAGGTGAGTCGCACCTTGCAAGTGCACGCATTCCGATAAATCACACCTGACAATTCTGATCAGTCCTGCTACCTCATCACACTCTCCACCCCAGAAGTCATCACTGGTTGCGTTTCATTGTAAACGGCACATTCACTGACAGAGATTAAATTCTGCGTTTTCGAATGACACAAACTACATGTAGTATCTTGTAAATGCTTTGAAAGATCATATTATGAGAGCAAACACTTCTCTATGAAACGGCATTTCCTGTTTTAGACATGATGTGATCCTTGCTCATTTCTGATTGGCTGCATATTGCCAGGCAGCAACAATCAAACATGCTTCGTTTCAGATGGAGAATCGCAATACGGGGTTAAAGGCCTCGACACAAAATCCAAAATTCACTCGATCAAAAAGCAACAAGTGGGGCCAATGAAAGATTTGAATTGCCAAATCGGATCCATTTTTTTGCAAGTAGAATGACCAATGAAAGCTGGCTCTTTTGATGTCATAAGTAGGATGAATAAGAGCCACTCGTTGGCGCTTATTCCAAATATGCATAGTGTACAGGAAACAGGAAAGAAATTGCGCACCCCAAATCCTCTCTTTTTCCTGATTTTTTTCCAACTGCTCCCTGTGGTCCACCACCAATGGTATAAGCCGCTCGACATCCATGATTTTTTTCTTCTTTCTTCTTTTTTTTTATTCCTAGAGTGCTTCTGTTGTATCGCAAATGCCATCTTCAGGCAGGGAGTCATTTCACCAATATTTTCTTTGACCCAGATGAAGAGCACCTGCTGAGAAGCCACTGGAAAATTTGTGCAAATCAGAATTGTGGTGCTAACTCTGGTCCAACTGGTGTTAGAATGTTGGAGCGTCACATTTTTCAACCTCGATATATTCTGTCCTGAAATATTGTTGCATTCCGACATCACACAACTGCAGAAGACCCAATGTAAGAATACTTGAAATGTTACAGATCCGCCATTCAACTCTCCCTCAATCCAAATGTTGAAAAATATACAAAAGCCGTGATTTTTGCAGTTGTGGCTGTTTCATAGTGTTGCATGCTGGATGATTTAACTTTGCGAGCGAGGCAGAGCGCTCAGGAAAGGTTACCGCTACGCAGAGTCATTAAAGATTAATTTCATTATGCCTCTCCTTTCTCCGATAATTAACTTCTGTGAGCATTTCACCCACGTAAACGTTGTTGGCTCTCTCATTGCAGCATCGAATGTCATTTCCACACTTAGGTGGAAATGAATGTTTTATTTATGAGACAGAGAGGGTTAACTAGACTGACACCATTGACTAAAACATTGAAACGGTGTAATTATCTATGTTTTGTGGCTTATTTTGGCCATTAAAGTACCTGCTGGGTCAAATTAAAGGGGTATTTTTATGACTTGATTTTGATACAAATCGCAGTTGTTGGTTTAAATGTCAGTAAGTATTAAGCAGACGCACAAAGAGATTATTGTGATGTTGCGTGTTGTGCTTATTAGTTGCATCTGTAGGTTTGCAATCTCACTGCAAACATCCGTCATGATGTAACACAGAGCAACCGGAATCTGTATTCCTTGCTCTGGCATCTCTCCAGCACATCCTATAAATGAGGTAATTGTCCTTGACTATAAAATTAGCATTTTCAAGACTTAATTGCCATCATTAGATTTTTTTTCGTAATTCTATTAATTTAGCAGAATGGGGCACTGGGTTTTATGGTTTATAATTTGCATTAAAACAATGTGCTCCAAAAATAGAGCCATTGCACATCTTGAGCATTGATGGGGCAAACAAGACAGACAGGGCTTCTGGGATTGCACTGAGTATTGCAACACGGACGCACAAAACGTAAAATGTCTTTACCTTGAGGAATTTGGAGCACGGAGCTGTATGAAAGCATCGTGATTATGTTCCAGACCTTATCACATTGTGTAAAGCAAGTCAAGCTTGTATCTTAATGGAGGCGGTCTTGGTTTAATGGTGCAAGTATCTCCATTATGTCAGTGTCACATTGTTCCAGTTCTCAAATAGACAGAATGAGAAGAACACATTCATTTATTCACAAAAAAACCCTTTTAAAGCTCTCTTAAGGAGGGTAAGATCAAGAGTCGATAACTGTGTTTCCATCCATTTCTATGTGCATTTTGGAATAAAAAATTCTGTACATGGGCACAACAGAGTATAGGATAAACTTTTTATCCGATAAGAAAAATCTCAATAAACTAAGATGAAAACACATGTACCAAATAATTCCCAGCATGTGCATTACATTTTTTACTTTGAGAAATTATATGATAACAAAGATGTCTCCACCACGACTCTATATTCGGCGCATGTAGTGTTTATTCAATGCATTAATGGACTAACCAAACAACCGATTTCATTACACAACATCTGAAAGGTTGTTTTGATAATTCTAAAGGTCCTAAAGTCTGCCATCAAAGTGGTTTGGGCAGCCTCCCACCTCCAAAAGCAAGATGACATGACTGCGTGTACAGCATTTCGTCTACGTGTTCTAAGACACAAGTGAGGTAGTGTTTTAAAATCTAAATTATGTTTAAAATCTTTATATATTCATTCATTCATTTTCCAACCCGTTTTTTTCCCGTTTTGGGGTCCCGTACAACCTGGACAGGTCGCCAGTCCATCGTAGGGCAATCTTTAAATATATAGATTTAATATATTCCCAATCCCGAGATTGATAACAAAAGTTTATCCCATCCCACTGGAATTCCACGGGAATCATGAGACCCGTGGGAAATCCCGACAAATGTTATCCTCTAGTGTGAGCAGAGGGGCGTTGTGACTAGCCTATCACAGAACGCTGACCCAGTACACTACCCAAAGAGAATTTTTATTCAATTCAAGCACGGATATTGACTCGTATTACTCGTATGATACTCGTACACTCGGCAAAAGTGCTTTTTCCGTGCTAGGAATAAAGTACAATCCATCCTGCGACACCCACCTCTCCCTCAGTAATTCATGCATGGTAATACACCATTACACAACATAGCTGCTAGGGTGGACGAAAGCGATGATGACACTAATATGTTATATACACTGCCAAAAAAGGTTTACCAAACTCAATACTTTTGTGTATCAATACTAGTTGCCTCAAAATATTTGAGTTTACCAATTAAACAGTACTCAAAATGAGGAATGTTATTTATATACATAACAATACCTATAATGTTGATTGGTCAACTCAAATGTTTTGAGGAAACTGCTTTACACAAAGTTTATACATGCGAAAGTCTGGATGTGGCCGAAAGAGACAAAGTGACACCCGATTAAAACTGACCGAGTGATGATGCCTTAGCTTTTTTACCTTTATTGCTTTTTAAATATGTTTATTTTTGCTAGTTACTGTTAAATCGCAAGTGGAAGAAGTCTGGCTGAGCCATGAAGTGAATGAACCTCAATGTTTAGACCTCCCTTCGCTTGCTCCTTGCATTAGCCTGACAGTCTCGGACACACAGCAGGTTGTCCAGTCAAGAAATGTTTTAGACTTGAGTGTGTCCGTATAGGTAGAGCTGATGTGAGGCTGTATCTTCATACCTTGAACAGGATCATTGGGCCGTACTGTCGCTGTGTCAGGGAGCATCAGGTCAGCTTTACACGACTGGAGGTGAATGCACAATCAGAATGGTAAAGCAGGCTAAGTGAGCTGTCAGTGAGCTGCAGTTGCTGCCGTCCATCATAAAGCTCCCAGTGGAGCTCTAGTTATGACAGACTCCAGACGGCATCACATTCGGTGATACTGTAAGGAGCCACATGCAGCCTGGTTCTCGTTGCATCACAGGTGTATTCAAACACATTTTTATTAAATACCCACGACTCTTTATCCAAGTGCTAATAAAAAATATTTTAATTTCACCAGCAAATTAACATTACTTCAAACAATGTGAATACACATAATATCTGGGGTTGGGTAGACACTATACGTACACAACAAAATATGCACCACATGACTACGAGAAGCAATCGTGTACCAAGCACTGTGGTGCTACATCCAACCCCCACCCCCCTTGTCACTTCAGCGTAATCATGAAACGAGAACTGATCAGAAAAATATTCATATTTGAGAAGGCTAGACTCACATCCTGTTAAATTCCATTAAAATGAAGTTTCTTTAGTTTACGTGATGTACTGTAACAAAACCAATTTAAGAGACAGAATGCTCTGGTGAATCAAACAGGGATTCTTTGTTTCGTTTGGTTATTAGATTCCATACTGCCAATCCCTCCTTGGTTACCTCTCATGATAAATACAATGCTGTAGATATTGAACAATGAACACATCTACAAACAAAACTCTGAGCTCTAAAGTAACAAAAATTCGAGATTTGCTTGAGAGTAGAACCTATAAATGCTTCACTAGTGTTAGCTCCCTAGCTAACTTCAAACAAAAGCTAAAAAGTGCCAAATGGTATGACAATGGAGTCCATGGAGGCGTACTTCTAATGGTGGCATAGACTAATAGAAGTCCCGATTGTTCTCAGCCCTCTTGCAGGAGCCAAGCATCTCTGGTTTTGTGTGCGTCCTATCTGAGAGGATATATCTGACAGCCATAATTGGACTAAACCATTGCCATTGCTGAACTGCAGCAGTTCACAGCAAAATAAAACTGATTTTATTAATAAATCAATGCAGTGCAAATGTTCCATAATTATAAGTACTTAAAAGAGATCGCACATCTAATCATAATCAGCTATAAAATGAGTGAAAAGAATAACAGTTTCACTTTTATGAGAGTGGAATCAACCAAACTTCACAGGCAAGATAAGTATCATACAGTCACCAAATCAGATCACAGGATCCTTTCCAAGGGAATACCACATTAAGTGGGGATGAGGTCTCACAGGGGCATCATCACATACAGATAACTGTCAAGTTAAAATAAAATTAAAAGTTTTTTAATTATTAATATTTACGATCGATTATCCCTTTAGTCGACTTTCAGCCACTTCTGTCAGGAGCATTTCTGTCCTTGATGGCTTTTTGAGTTCTAGAGTCGTATTCTTGGTCGTCCTCATCTTCTCATGCCACAGACTTTGTCCAGCATCATCAGAGTTTCCAGTGAGTTTGCTTGCATGACGTAGCCAAAAAAGGACATTTGTTGTTGACAAATGAACAAAATTTTTGGCATGATACGGTCAAAGTCTGTCTTGATTGTTGTGTCATCCAGGGGATGCGTCTTTCCACTTTCTTAATTGTCCAGCTTTCACATCCATATGTTGCTATGGGGATGACGATTGCATTGACGAGTTTAGTTTTTTGTCACAATGCTCACTTTGTCCTTGTTTTTCCAGATCTTACCCATTCCTTGTATTGTGTCTAAATGGTCTCCATTATGGATTCGCCATTTCAGGCGATTTTGGAACTCAAGAAGATGATGTCCCAATCTTTGACTGACTCGATCTTTTTAATTGTATCTGTACTGTTGTCTGCCGTTGTCATAAAATTAGATCCCTTTCACTTTTTGCGAGCACAATTGTATCATCTGCGTATCGAAGAATATTGGTTTGATTGATTTGCCTTATATTTACAGATATACAAATAAAACATCAACTGATGTTGACAGAAATAAAAGCACTGGAGTTGGAAATTGATACGGAGTGCTTAAACAGAGAATAGTCATTTGAATTAGTGATTTATTTCAAATTCTAAATTATGTAGGGAATTATTAAAAAGGCTTAATGAACAGGAGGGAAAGCGTCAACGTGGCTTTGAATAGAACACACTGCATTAAATAGTGGTTTAAATAAAGTGGCAAAACGGATGGAAGCAAAGAATTTGAAACTTATTTTTCTATCATTTTTTCAAAATGTCCTTTAAAATGTAAAGACAGGCAAAAACTAGACAAAAAAGGACTATCCATCTCCGGACAGCTTGATTTCTGTGTTTGTACACAGCAATACCCTCATGGTCCATGTCAAGGCACGTCCGGTTAACAAACTTGTGAAAATCTAGACGAAACAAGAAAAATTGGACAGACATAAAAGATAAGTAGGAACATAGGAAATTACAAAAGACATAAATAAAAGGACTCTATAAAATGAAGGAGGGGAAGAGGAAGAAGAAGATAAGAGAGAGAGGAAAAGAAAGATGAAGATGAGGGAGAGACATGAGAAGAAGAGGGAGGACGAGAAAAAGGAAGAAGGATTGGATCATTTGTTCAATTTATTTCTCAATAAAAGCATGGGGATCTCTTCTTTCTGGGAATTGTAATTTTGGCAAAGGGATTCATATTGTTTGACAGGGCCAAGAGCCACATTCTATAGGATCCTCACAAAGAACTGCAAACTAGCATATAGCATGCATGCTAACTAACGGCTCATACAATGTAATACATAAAATGATTAAGTTCAGCTGGGTTTGTTTTTGCCTATTTATATGACATAAAGGTTCTTGTAATAAGAATTAGAGAGTTTAAAGCTTTCCGAAGACGCCAAATATTACTCTATGCTTCTTTTAGGACCTTCATAAATAAATAGTTAATTTGTGACTTAAAACCTGGTTAGAGGTCTGGAGAGTTTAGAATGGTTTCAATGATAGTTTAAATAAGATACTCATGCTATTTCTATCATAAGGAAAGTCTGTGAACAAAAGAAAGTTATATTTTAAAGGTTTTGTAAATGCATCTAAAGTACAGCGGATTGGACAAGGCCTAAAACTGCTGTTGGATACACTTTCAGTTATTGAATTCTATTGCCAGGCACAAAAGAAAGACTTATTTTGAGACAACAAATGACAAAACGTAAGAGCAATGCAAGACATGATTGAAATTCTTTTAGTTTGAATTTTATTCATATTTAAAATGACGTTTTCATAACTCCTGTTGATTATCATGATACGTTAAGCACTCCAAAGAGGGGACAGTATTCCATGGAGAAACACAACTTTTTCTCATTTTTGTATGCATGCAGTGATGTGATTCCCACCATCTGTTGCACATGCTTTGGCTGATGAACCATTGTGTGTGGAGTAGCTTTGTTTCACTGAGGAAAGGAAGTCCTGAGGCATTCGTACTTTTAAAGGAAGTGCACATGGAGCACATTGGCATGGTAAGTCTCAGGGAGCTCGTCTCTCTAAATGAACTGCAGACTGTTTCTGTATAAACAGGATTAGAGCAATACTGTCAAAGATTAGATCAATTTCAAGATGGCACGACAGATTGTTCTTTTTCATCACTTCATAAATACATTTATTCAACAGATTTGCATTAGCGTGTAAAATGCTTAGAAAGATTAATAAAAAAAAGTTTTTATTTACTTTAATCAATATGAACACAGTGCAGTGGGTGAAAAAAAGATTTCTGAATCAATTTAATATTTGGTGTGAGCACCCTTTTCCTTCGAAGTACACAAACTTCCAGGAAATCAACTGATGGGTTGTTAGACCCACGCGATGATGTTGAGATCATGGGTCTGTGGGGGCCATGCCATCATTTCTTACTCTTGTTTATGTGGAAAATAGTTCTCAATAACTTTGGAGATTTTGGAAATTGAATGAGTGAGAAGTATCTGCAGACACTGCAGAAATCCAGCTCCAAATGTCTTTGGAACCACCACCTTGCTTCACTGTTGCCTTGTTATTGTATTCAATCCTTCAATGAACCAACTGGCCTTAGCTACAGCAACAAATTGTTATTTTAACGACAACCCATGATGACCCAGGAGTGGAGATGAGCAGTAGATGAGTCACTTTAAGTGGAGTACTGAAGCAAATGGAGACATGGGTGAACCCAGAAAAGAAAGACACAGAGAGCCAAGAAGGCTAGATGCTATCATGGAGAGTCAGTGTGTGTGAACTGTAGATCTGACAACTGAGCATGTGCATGAATGAGCCTTTTAACAGAGGCGGTTGGATTGGAGGATTCAGTCTGGTGATGGTCTGCATGTGGATTCAGGGATGTGTTGTTGATTGCTGGCTGTGTCTCTTCCACGGACACAGCAAAATTAACTTTTATTTTAGTTGACCATATTTCTATAGACCTTTTAAAGGAGTTTAGCTATATATAGTTAAAGCTGCCATATTATGCCATTTTCAGAGCATTTATAATAAATTTGGAGTCCTCTATGCAAGCACTGCACCGTTGGTAACTTTCATATGCAATCCATCCGTCCATTTTCTTTCCCGCTTATTCCCTTTCAGGGTCACTGGGGTCTGCCGGTGCCTATTTCCAGCTCACATTGGGCAGGAGGCAGGGTTATACCCTGGACAGGTTGCCAGTCCATCACAGGGCAACATAAACTCACACATTCACACCTAAGGGGGACTACTAGATTATTCAATTAATCTGACCACATGTTTCTGGGATTGTGGGAGAAACCGGTGTACCCGCACGAAACCCACGTAAGCGTGGAGAGAACATGCAAGTCACCGCTGCGCTCATAAGACAATATTAATCTTATCATAATCGTATTTTTTTCCTCTGCTTTGTTTACCCTCATTACTCCCACAGTCTTGTTTTCACCACGCCCCTTTTGGGACTTAAAGAACCATGGGTGATGTTGTGCGTAATGGTCGAAAGGCAAATAGAACGGCATGTAATTTTCTGTGCGTCACTGGAAAGGGACATAAATAAAGTCCAAGAGTTCTGTGTAAGTCCCATCACTCCGCAAACTAATGAATCCACCATAAACAGATATAACAACACGCTTCATGCAGTTCAGTGCCTGTGTATGCTAACAAGCTCTTGTGCTGTTTTTTTTAGATAAATTTAATAAACAAAGATTGGATCTATTGCATGCATATATTGTAGGGGTTTGAAATCTGGAATGTGTTTATTCTTTCGAATGGTGCTTCGTTGATATTATTAATTGATTTCAGGTGTTTTATGCAATGCTAGGTTGCTTGGCATAACCGCTAATATTCCTGCTGCACCATTTATCAATGCTCAACTTTTCAAATACAGCAATGCTCAATTTTAAGTTGGTCATTGGGATAATGTTATCGTCCATCTTGATGAAACGGACATTGTCGATCCCCATCGCATTGAGCTGTACTAGTGATTAAGCTGATTCGTCAATGGGTGGAGGTAAGAACTTGGGAATTGCAAGGAACAGAGCCATTTCAGCTCACAAAGAAGGAACACATGATTACATAAACATGCATGAAAGATTGTGAATAAAACTTGAGGCATGTTTTTGACGAGGGAACAACAATAAAAAATGCTAGGAATGTCAGAAAAGTTGATTTTGCATAATATGGATTTTTTCTTTAATGTTTTTTTGTTTGTATTTTTCAGATACAATGTTAACATCTCATTATTTATACTAACACCGCATGTAGACCAAAAGAGACAATATCGTCGCTAGAGAGTAGTGGAGTCGTCTATAGTGGACGTACCACTTCTTAGTCATTGGCTGACAAGCAATGTGACGCAAGTTATCAACAATAAATCCAATATTTTCCTGCATAAATTTACAAGGAAAAGAAAACCTGTATATAAACCCCACAGTCATTAAGTGCATTGTCAGACATGAACGAGTTTTCGGATCATGAAATAAACCTCTCACGGAGTCAGGATGGTGAGGGTCCCGCCTAGTGCCGGAGCTGCATCTTGAAGAGTTCAGATTTCACCAGTTGATGAATCACGTAAAATACTTTCTTACTGTTGGTTAAAAATTGGAAAAAGCAAAAAGTTTACATTTTTTAAAACTTCCTTTGGTTATCATTAGCCACACCCACAAGCTGACGCTCACGCTCTCGTTGCAGGTCTCCTTTAAAATTAATGGGACTGCATCGCCATGTCACTTCCTGTCTCTTTTGCTCTGCACTCGCACCATGGTCCCCTATCCACTTATCTATTTAATTAAAAAAAGGATATTAGTTTAAAACTAAATCTGAATCTATGTCCTGCAATCAATGTGTATTAAAACATACCTATTACATTGTTTGATTAATAATGGATATTATTTGTCTTAATAAATCAATATGGCAACTGTGGGTAGATGGGTTAATAACTAAATCCTCTCAATCCTGAATTTTAGGTGCATTTTCAAATGCTAAAAAGGCAACATTGCTTGTTTTCATTTGCATTTATTCCAGTCTCTGAGGCGTCATCGGCAATTAAACTAGAACCTCTCCCTGAATGTGCTTCCCTGAGTGGCCACAACCCGACAGACAAGATCTGAAGTAAAGCCTCCAGTGCTCATCTCGATGGCCGATGATTTCACAGGAACTCTTACAAGTGCAGGAAACCTTCAGTCTCAAACGCTGGGAGTTCTCCTCCCCCAGAGCTACGTACGTCTGCCTGGTCCTGTGGCATCTTTCAGCCTGACTGGCCAGACAGACTGATCAAAGTGGCATAATTGGCTAATTCAGAGTCCAGCGGGGTGGAAATGACCCCTTAGTCCTAGAGGCTTTCCAGACACATTAGCACACACAAACAGCCATCCAAACATTCGCAGTCATCGCAGGCGCTCCAGGTTTCTCTTTAAACACACATGTGCAGAGTTCCCACAGGTGCAGCATTACAGTGGCAGGTTTCAGTGAGTGATAATGTGCTCAGGGACTGCGCGTTAACACACTATTTGCATTAGGGGAGAGTGGGTCCTCAGCTGGGCCCGGTGTGAGATTTTTACCTGTGCACTTGGCATAATCCCACATTTACCCTGGCAGGTGTGGCAGGTTAATGCGTGTGCAGGAGGTTATCTGTGTGCCAGAACCTTTAGTTTGCAAATTAAGAACATGAATGAATGCCAGTTTCATTTTAATATTTTTTTTTCTTCATACAATATGATTTATTATGAACATTATAATTAATGAGACGTCAAAATGTAGTGACTTGTGCATAAAACATATGCAAATATGGTAAAATATAATTGCTTTGGAAATTTCTCTCCCCAAAAAATTCCATCATATTTGATCTCTGATTAATGGCTACACCATGACTAGATCATTGGATTATTTAGGAATAAAATATATTGAAATGTCTAAATAGCACCACTTCAATAAAGTTTTGATTTTAAATTCTTGAATACATTTTCTTCATTTTTAAAATACACAGTAAAATAAATGCAAAAAACTTTGCAAACCTGCAAATTTTAAATGTGAATTCCAAATTGACAGCAAATTTGAAATTGTAAATTACAATTAAGTTTTCAGCCAATCAATGTTTGGTTTTGTTTTTTTTTTTTTGGAAGAGGGTGTTACCTTTTGGTTTACTATGGCACAATTCAAATGTGCATTTAATATTTGAAATTTGGATTTGCAACATATTTTTTTTGGTTTGTATGTTTTTTTTTTTTGAAGGCGAGTGTTCCATTTTGATATGTTGATATGTTACTGAACTTTTTTTTTTGTTTGCATGATATATTACATTTTAATATTACATTACATTACATTATTATTTGCAATTCAAATTGTGAATTTACATTTCAAATTTGCATTGTTTTGTGCTTGTGTTTTGTATTGTGTTCAGATCTTTCAGCTCCATTACAAAACTGCTTTACTCTAAAGCAAAATATTTAGTTGCCTAAGTGTAAATAAAAATTCTCTCATTAATAGACGTGCAAGCTTGAGGCACTAACTTTTAGATGAGGGGCCTTTTTTTTACTAATTACAATTTACTGTAATAAATTATCTTTAAAACAACCCCAGCTTCTTTTTTGCATTACATTAATAATTCCACAACAAATCTGGAATTGTTCAAAATTATCTTTTTTACTGCAAAAATTACAATAAAAGCAAACAGTTTTAGTGTATTATAACAAAACAATAATGAAAAAATGTTCAGACATAAAAAAATGTAAAGATCAAGGTCAACACTGTGAAAATGTTATCAAAAACCAAGCAAACCTTTCCTAAACCTTACACACTGTTCCAAGCACTTTTGCACCATTGTTTTATTAGATGCCAGAACTTTGAAAAACTGAAACCATATCACAGGTCTTGTACTTCCAAGGGTTATCCCTTCATTTCACCACTAAATGGCAACAATTTGGGGCCTGTAAAACGAAATTGAAAGATGATTGCACATTTTCTCAAATTTAATTTGAATTATCTTGAAAACTATGCAGAATAACTCTTGTAATGTTCGCATAGAACAGTGAAACGAACTTCTGGAAGGATTAAAAAAGTGCAGAGACTTCTATAAGGGTTATAAAGGCAAAAAAAGAAAATAAAAAAAATGTTGAATCTATGTATTTATATACGTGAATCATAGCTGTGAAACCATATATTTATTTAGTTAGTTTTTTAGAGTATTGAAAAAAGAACAACAAATGATAAACAAAAACGGACCTCGCAAATCCAAATGTTAGTCAAAGTTTTAAAAACGGCAGCGTTATGGCCATCAATATCATGATGCTTGTTGTCATTTCACAACAGCAATAATGTGTTGTGTGTAATTTATGGAAACACTCCAGTTTGGCATAAACACATGCAAATATCATCCCCACAGTAATGCACTTAAAAATGAGTAATGTGCAGATTACCACACACATATCAGGAGGAGCCAAGTACCAAGACAGATGAATCATCTTCATTACGTGTTCAATTTCCTTAAACCTTCTAGAAACATGTTCCAGACTCGTTTAAATGTACGACCTAGCTGATATAATGTTTGAAAAGTATCAGAGCTAGCCACCAAATACATTAATTCGTCATACAGTACACTGCTGTGAATAATTCAGAGCATTTCTAATTACAATGCTTAGGTCAAAGAAACAGACACACCGGGTCACTTGTCTGGGGTATTCATGTGTTGTCCAATTAAAGACAGTAGAAAATATAGAACTTGCACATGCTTCCTCTGAGCATATGCATGCGTGTGGGGGTGCGTGCATGAGTGTGTGCGTGCGTGCGTGTGTGCGTGTGTGTGTGTGTGTGTGTGTGTGTGGGCCCAGCATTGCCCTCAGCCACTCAGTAAGGACTCCTGATAAGAAGAATTAGTCAAAACTTGGGAGCTGCCAGTGTGTGCCAATTAAACTTTAATCTGGGGCTGAAACAGGCACAAATAAATTAAAGCCTTGTGTGAGGCAATGTGCTCTCCCCTGATAATACCGGGTTGAAGCTTCTGCCGACTGCTCTGTGCTTAGCGCTGTCACCATCTCCATTATGAGGGAAAAACAGTGAGGGAGAAGGCAAGGGAGTTGGAAAGTTTGTGCTCCTTCTCCCTCACACGCGCTCAGCTTGCACCTGCAGCATGTTTCGCTCTGTGTTTTTTGGCTGTCTTGTGACCTGCGCTGTAGGCTAGCATTACCACACTGTGAAAACAGACCTTGTTTCACGATGTTATTCATCTCTCAGTGTTGCTTTCGGTTGCAAGGTGATTTCAAATTTAAATACAATGAAAATTATTTAAAAAAATAAATAAATAAGGGACTGCTTTAATAGCGACCTTTCACCTGCGTTACATTTAAAGGGCTGCTGTGATAAAACTTGGACATTTCTATACAACCACCCTGTGGTGATAATTTATTCCGTTTTTTATCAGTATTATTAATAATGTCAAATGTTTAATTACCCTCTAATAACATGAAGTTTTCAGATTGCTTTGTTTGAGAGAAACTAAAGCTTCCTGCCTAAGACAACAAAGCTCCTCTCCAAACTATTATACACTGTTAAAATATATACAGTGCTCAGCATAAATGTGTACACCCCGTTTAAAAAGTGAACAAAATTTTCCATTTTATTTAAACCTATAGTCATTTAACTATTCCTCACAGAAGTTTGATTGGGTTCAGATCAGGAGACACTTCAATCACCCTGTTCTTCTTCAGAAATGCAGCAGTAGCTTTAGATGTTTGTTTTTGGATCATTGTGTGTTGGAAGTGCTTCTCCTTCAGTATTCACTTTTTTTAACTGCAAGAATTACAATAACAGCGAATAGTTTTTGTGTTTTTTAACAAAACATTAACAAAAGTGTTGAGACAAATTCTTAAATTGCCCCCCAAAAAAGCAAAGACAAGGTCAAAAAGTGCTTCTCCTTCAGTATCGAGCAGTACATTGTTGATTTACATTACATTTACATTTATGCATTTGGCAGACGCTTTTATCCAAAGTGACTTACATTTGAATGAACATATTTTCTTGCTTTCCCTGGGATTAGAACCCACAACCTTTGCATTGTTAGCGCAATGCTCTACCAACTGAGCCACAGGTAAGCTCATAGTTCCATCAATGAAATGCAGCTCCCACTCCAGCAGCCCCACATACAGACACTGCCACCACCATGTTTCACTGCATTTTTCTTTGAAATCCTCATGTTTACGATGCCATACACCTTCAAAACCTTTAGTTCCACTCGACAGAAGTTGCTCCTGTCAATGTCCGTGGACGGCCTCTGTAAGATGGTTGCACTTTCATCTTTCTTTAAGGGCAATAATTACAGATTCAAGGGCACTTACATGCTAAGTATACTTGGCGCAACCTGTAAGATACCGATGTCATGACATGGTGCCCCAGAAGGGGCAGTCTCAATTTTTTGTCATTTTGCTTGAATGTTTTTACTCACAAAATAATACATGATGTTATTTAATTGATAATTTAATTGTTTATTAAACTGGTCGTGTTATAGTGGGTAACATGGAGAAATCAGCCAACGTTCACATCTGGGTCACAAATCGTTTAAACAAAAATTAATTTCAATTATTAATTTACTTGTTTCTATAGGGCAGCTCCCCGTAAACATGAGACTCTATGTGGGCTTTAATTTAGCTGAAAAACCATCAAATATTTCTATTGTTTCTGCCTTCCTCAAAGTGTCTCTGGCTCAGTGCAGACAGCATAGTGCAAACATTTCAGATAAATGAAACAGACACTCCATGCAGTCCTTCTCCCTGATTGGTCCTGGCATAATAAAATCATTTTTTTAGTGGCTCGTTAATCTACAGTTCTAGTGTTTTTTTTTTTTTATTCTTCTGGAGGTAAATTATCTGGGGCTGATGAGAAAACGTTCAGGACTAAAGCCTCAGATACTCGGGTGGTGAAGGTGCGTTCGCATCGGATTCGGGATCAGATTCTGGGTTATAGAGATACGGTTTCCCCCAAACGCCATTATTAAATGTCGAACATTGTCGAATATCAATGTCGCTTATTTACATATCAATCAAAATACTGTTTCAAAAGTGATATTTAAAAGGGTCATGACATCCCGACATTTAATAATATGTTGATTGCATTGGTTTAATTCTATTGGAAATATAATGATTTTACTTAAAGAATCCTTCTCTTTTTAAAATTAAAATCACATTCAATCTCATCATTTTTTTAACCCAGGAATATCCCACAAAAGGACTGGAATTTTCATCCGGGAAAACTACTCTCCAGTTACTCACCTATTAGTTGCTGATTTGCATATTCATGATGTGTATGCAAAGTTACTTTCTGATAGTTGATGTAGACGAGGGAGATTAGAGAGATTCATTACGAGCAACTTCAATACTGAGCAATCAACGTTTTATTAAAGCATCATTGATAGGCACTGTAATGGCGTTAATAACGTTATGAAACCTTACCTCTATGAGACAGAATCTGATCCTGAATCCGTTGCAAATGCACAGTTGCATCAAATGATGGAGCCTTTATGCATTGCTAGCTCCGCCTTTCCCTCTGTTTGACTCGCACAAGTGTGTTTCCAGATATCACGAGAGAAACCGCTGCTTTGTGATTAGCACATCATGTCCAGCTTTGACGTAACCATTTGACTTCTGTAACTCTGTCAATGGCATAAACAAAACCATTTTTTTTTGTCTATGTTTTGATTTTTGATTTAATCTACTTTTAGAAATCGTCATTTTACAGATCGGATCATTTTACAGACTCGGTTCTTTGAGTCTCGTTCAGCAAAATGAACAAATCTTTTTTTTGAGTCTTTTAATTCATTTCAGTAAAATACCAATACATATTGTGTGCACCTGAACACATCTACTAAAGTTATATACACATGCGCAAATTATAAAGCAACTATATTGCTAAATAAAAAATATATATTACTATTGCCTACCGGGTCTTTAACGTGTGCAGTCTGTGCACTCAGTCCGGACTGGGTCCTTTAGTTCTTTTGTCACGTGACCACACCCTATATTAACCAACGGAATATATGAGCTGAGACCCAAAAAGATGAGTTCTTTTCCAAGTCCATTCATTCTTTCAGGCTCATGCTGCATTGGTTAACATTACGGAGTGGTCATGAGCCGGAGAACGAAAAGAACGATAGGACTCGGAAAAAGAACTGGTATTTTCTGGTTCCGGCTCAAGACAGCTCCGTAAACATAAAAGATTCCTTCGGGTCTTTTCGTTCAATCATCATTAATGATGAGCAGGTTACACTCGGAAATTCACAAAGATGAATGAATCCCTGTGGTTCCTACGGAGTCACATTAAAGACTCGTTAAAAAAGAGCGAATCGTTCATGAATGACTCATCACTACTATGATAGCCACTCAAAAGAGATGAAGTTTGATGTGTTCATTCTTCTGCTTTATAATATTTATTCTGTTCGTGGAGGAGATGACCGGATATGATGCTACTCCCGTGACGCAACACACCAAATGCTCAACTACTAAATTGACCAATCACAGAGCCTACGGTTTCCCTTCTACATCCACGAACTTACCATTTTCGGGAGGTGCACGTCAAGCTACAGCAGAGGCATGATACATACTGCAACATTGTATTGCAATATATTGTGCCGTGGTACTGTTACACTCTTTACATTTAAAATAAAAAGGCTCAAAACATTGCATGAATGAATTAACCTAAAAATATAAGTGGCAAACTAACTCGATTGTTCTTTAGATGCAGATCATGTGGAGCGGATGCACACATTAAAATCAATTCAAAGCACATTTTTTCAGGATAGTAAATATCATTATCGAGGAAGACAGAGCTAGATGAGTTACTTCCAGAATATAAATAAGTCTCATAGAAAAGCTCTCTGAGCAATATTGGAATATTTTCCAGCAATAATTTTAAACAAATTAATTTTCTTATCTCGCGCTGCCTGCATGACCTGTGGTCTGGTGTTTAATTTCAAAGTAATTTAACCTCCAATATGAGAATACCATTTCTATATGATATTAATGTCATGGTGTCCGCTGATGCTGGCGTTCCAGAAGAAAGGTTGTGTGCTTGTCTACAAGCCTAACAACTATCCTGTTATTACTGCGACGATTAAAAATAACTAGATATAAACTGTAATCACACTTTGAGATATATTGGGGCTCAGCTACAATGTACAGTACAAATATACTGGATGTGTATACAATAATAGAATTAATTCCACGTCTGTGGTGTGAGGCCTCAGGCCCTGGCGCTTCATGAATAAAACACATATCCCATGAAAGCAAGCGATGTCTGTTTGTCTTCGGCCACCATCAAAGCGAACATGCAATATTGTGATAATCTATAGTTGATGAATTCAAGGCCGACTTGCCTTAGCTAAGTTCAGCTAATTTTCAGACACGGGTTGCCTCCGTAATTGAGTTTCCAATAACATTATGATTATTCCAACCCACATGATAATTGAATCCGAGCTTTGCGTTTTTCACTCTGTACTATTGCAATATTGTAGATGGCTTTCACGAGGGTGCCAAAATCTCCATGCAAATGTATTGTAATCACACATCCCAGGCTGCTTAACTTGATTTCTTATGTTATTGCATGCATTTAGCTCATAACAAATGATGTGAAGCTCTCTGGTTATGAGAATCAAGTAAATTATTTTAACTTCAGGAATTCAGACGCAGTCGAGACAAGCAAACCGGGCCTCGACAAACTTTAAATGAATATTTTCAAATAACGGAACTCAAAGAGTTGAGATGAAATGTAAAGAGTGCATTAGGCAGCTTTAAATGAATTGAACTCACTTTCTCTGTGCCTCTCTGCATTAGCATGTGTTTTACAGGGCGTTTGTGATATGTTCCTTAAGTTAAAGTGCTCGTCCCGGTCCGCATCTGTTGCATTATGCGATGCACACACAGCACGCAGCCAATATAATGTTCATCGAAGCAACAACTGAGGCGATACTGCATTATACACCAGATTCTGGGATTCATGGGCTCCCTTCCCGATTCCTTGAATTTTTTAAGCAGCCAAAGAACAAAGCTACCCGAGTAGAGGCAGCCAGGCCCCAAACGGAGCAGATTGTCTCGCTCGGGAAGAAGATACAGGCGGAATACGTGAATGAGAAGAGAAGCTTTTGTTGCTGGAAGCTGGAACACAGACAGAGATGTGTGTATGCCAGTGGGGTTTGGAAAAAAAAAAACACTGTGTTGTTGGGAATTCACCCTGCCACAGATGGCCTTTAGATGGACCGGACTTTAATGGTAACTAGAAAGGTTCTGATAAAAGATGCTTAGTCATTGTAACTGATACACTCCAGATCTACTTCTGTTTTTTGAAGGGAAGATCATTCTTTGTTTGCTATCGGTGTATACTCTTAGTATAATGATTCATTCTCATTTCATGTACCATGCTTTTCTTGTATTGCAAAAATAATGCAATTGTAACTGTTGTACAAGGGTCAAGTTTTCACTTTTATTGGGTACAGTACGTAAGGTGCAATTTTTTAAATGTTAAAAACCTTTGCAACGTAGGCCTTGACTTTGTTCACCTTCTGTTTTACATTTACAGTTCCCGCCAAGTCCATTCTGCCGTTGTGGCCTTGGGCAAGCCACTTAACCTGCATTGCCTTGTATGGATGTGTGTGACTGGTGCGGTATATTTGGTGGGGTCATTTTTGTACTAAAAATCTCAACAAGTGAACAGTTTTTATGTTTAAAATTAAACATCAAAAGTGTTGAGATAAAATAAAGATTCATAAATCCCCTCAAAAAACAAAGACATGGTCAAAACAACTTGAAAATTTGTATTAAAAAAACAGCTGAACTTCTACTAAACCATATACTCTGTTCCATTGTGCTTAGTGCCAGAATTTTGAAAAATACCACATATCACAGGTATTGTACTTCCAATGGTTATACCTTATTTTCACCACTAGATGGCACTAATTTGGGGACTGTAAAAAAGTGAAAGACAACCATTTTTTCACATTTTGATTACCTTGTAGTTAGGGGTGTAACGGTACGCTAAAATCGTATTCGGTTCGGTACAGTATCTTAGAGAGCTCGGTTCGGTTCATTCGGTTCGGTACAAAAAAATAAAAACTTACATAATCTTTATTTTGAAAAGCTGCCAATACACAATAGAATTCTTGCATAAAATAAATAAAAGTGACACATTTGGGTGATATTTTAAATAAATTGCACTCTTTATAAAGAAAAACACATTTTATTAAATAAAAAATTAAATACTGCAACTAGTTAGGATCTGAAAACTTTTAACACTAGCAACAGCTTCAGCTTATATATCAACAAAACTAACTATTCAAGTTTTAGGCTAAAAAGATTAACCTATCCACATTTTCTGAAGAGAGCACAGATCTGGTTGCAGTGACCATATCTCCAGCAGTAGAAAATGTTAGATGTGTTGCCTGCCCGATCTCCGTGGAACAATGTCGGCATACAACTTTAAATTTATCCACTCGTCTATCCCCGTTATGTATTTTAACAGGGAAGCCAAAGGCGATTTTCCGCACGGACGCTATTGAGTGTCGCACAGTAGAGCTGCACGTCCCTCAATAGCGTCCGTGCGGAAACTCGCCTAGGAACATGGTTCCGCTGCGCTTAATATCGCGCTATTAATACATTTATATTATTTAATACAAATACCGAATACCGAAACGGTACGCAAGTGTCCCGAACCGAACAGGCCGTACCGAAACGGTTCAATACATACCGTGAACCGTTACACCCCTACTTGTAGTTGATGAGCCATCACTCTTCTAATTTTTGTTTATCATAAAATATCAAAACTAATAACATTTTTAAAATCAAATTTAACAATAAGTGGGTCGCATCATTCCTACTTAATTCAAAACAGATGACGTGATTGTTTGAATGCATCAGTGGATGCAGAGACTTCCAAGGGTTTAATTTCTCCATTTCTTGTTTGAAAATATATATTTTTTTACGGTTGTGAAGTATTTTTGAAATGATCTCTGGCCTGAAGATAACTGGGGTGGATGGGCAGCTTTAACAAACATTGACGTATCTCAGGCAGAAACATTTCTATATGATAGAAAATGCTGGTTTATTGTTATATGCAGGAATACATGAGTCCATACAAGCTCCTCTCGAACTTTGTTATATAAATGCCATTTTGTGTGTTTACACTAGCCAGAATATTGTAATATTGCACTGTTACTCAACTCCTTCACAATAACTCAACATTGTTCAGCTGTAACACAGAAATTTATAACAACAGCCTCACTTTATCAGTTAATTCAAATTTTTCAATTTAAATGTCTGCCTTTAACAGTTGGGCCTTTGGAAAAAAAACCCTCCCATAAAATATACCCCAAATGTTTACAATATTTATGAAATTTTTGCCATTAGAAAATGCAGTTAAACATACTTTAAAATTGTAAAATAGGAAACGGGAACGCGAATCTCAATTCACAAGTTCACCACCAGGGCCTGCCTTGCAGGATGAGCATAGAGTGGCGGGTACTAATGTGCCAGACTCAGATATTATCCATGTTGTACACCACCCTTACCCGCGCTAGAGGAGTACAGAAGGAAGGAGCAGTGAATGGTACAATGTAGGTGTTACACAAGACACAACAGTGACTCAGAGAATAACGTGAATTTATTGGCCTACTTCAGTTGGTATAAGCAGTAATCCACATGCACGCTATGTTTAGCATGATAGCATTGACGGTATACTTGGAAGGTTTTCAGGGTTAGGTTCTTTCTTAGACAGCGTCACACAGAGAAACAGGTAAGTGTCCTGTTAAGCACCGGATGCTGACAAATGAGTGTTCCACGGTGTGCATACACCACCAGGTATGAAATGAGGGAGCACACCGGCCATCGCGCACCAACAGGAGTACAGCTCTGATGTTCGAGTGGATCTGGTTAAGAACCGCAGTACAAATAAGTAGCAGGGAGATAATAACTCACGTAGCATACTGGAAGTAAAGTCAGCAAGGGAGTCCAAGAAGTAACATAGAGGAAACATTGACAATGGACACCAGGCTTATAAGAGTTGGGGTTTTCAAACAGGTCTTTGATGACTGTAATTAGAGTTTTATGGTTTGGGAACACTAGAGGCATGCCCTGATGGCCCTGACTTATGTTTAATTCAGACATTTTTTTTCTTCTCGCACTTTTGTACGGCCCAAGTATCACAGTAAATTATTGGAACATTAGTGGGTTGCCACATATAAATAAATAAATGAATGACCTAAGGAAAACCTCCTATAAGTCTGACCTAGCCACATTGAAACTCAGTTCCTCCAGGATTTCGCCGGATTTTTATGTGATTGTTGCGGCCTAAAATGCCAGAATTTGCGGCAGCTTTTTGAAAAGTTGAGATTTTTTAGACAGATTTTTCTCAACAGCATTGCATTACCTTATGATTTCAAACATGTTATGAAGTGTTCTTTCCTTTTATTATCTCCTATTTATTATCTTATACCCTCGCGGCTTTCTGCACGCAGATATGACAGCAGACAACCACAGTCACAGCTACGTCTTTGTAGGAGAAACACTAATAAATGATTGATGAAATTCCCGTGTGAAAGCATGAAAAATAGTTTTATTAACTACCCCTCTCAAACTCGCTAGCACTACCACCTTTGCCCACTCAAGTACTACCTGACAACTGACAAAAGCAAACCTAGTTTTACAAACGTTATGAAGTTTTGTTGTTTACCTTGTTCCTTTCGCTGCTTGCGATGGATTTGCGAGCAACAGCTTTGGTGATAGTTACCTGCCGAGTCGGCTCTTGCACGGACATGCTTCTGGCATGTTTTGCTGTAAAGAAGTGTTGGTCAAGCGAGGTTTTTTTTTGTGTTCCATGACAATATTGCACACAGAGCAAAAGAGTTTCCCTCCACTTTCATGGAGAACATGGGGAATTGCTTTGCACGCTTTTTCACAGTGATATTTGTAGGTAAGTGTGATGTATTTGCGCTCATGCCTGCTTTCTCTGATAAGGAAGTCCTCTGTGAAAATAATGCCACATACAGTGACGGACCAAAATATTGGCCGAATTTGTGGTAAAGTCGTGGTGACAGGATGAAATTGCAAGGCCGCAAATAAATTGCGGGGATTGGCAAAATTTGCATGAATTGGCGCAATCACAACATTTGCGATTTTCTGGAGGGACTGGAAACTGCTCAGTAAGACTCTGACATGTTTGGCCACCTACCATATTCCAGCACCAGGCGAAAACAGGTTGGTTTTAGAAAAGTGCCCGAAAAAAACTCTCACATTTCCAGTAAGTTCCCTTCTGTTTTAAATCAGCCCAATTGATTGCAACTGTAACTCAGTGCTGTTTCAAATTATATTCTTTTCCATGTCAAGTTCATTAAATAAACTGATTTATAAAGCCCTTGGCATTTTACACAACGCATACACAACTCTGAGAGATGGCAGGAGCTCAGAGTAGACAGTATGCACATCAGAACCATTGTGTGTTTTGGATGCTCCATAGGAAAGGGTATGTTCTTCTTTCCAACTGTTCAGCAGGTACAAGATAACAGCATTTAGCTGGTTCAGGAGTAGTTCATGAAGAGCTGAAGCTAGGTTGTAATGGGTTTAACGCCAGATTTACTAAACCTGCGAAAATTCCCCTCACACCTCCAAGCACCCTGCTGTGATTTCCATAGGCATTTATCCTCCTGCTTTTGTTGTGCAAACAGACCCTGTGAGGTCAGGAACGTTTACATTTGGTTACTCAGAGGAACTCAGATCCAAGAAAGGCCAAACTTTCAGAAATGCCTACCGTATTTTTACAATAGACACACATTCACGATATATTGATACCCAAGTCTTTTTTATTTAAAATGTTTCACAAAAACTTTGTTTACAAAATTTGAAGAGCCAGTGTCTATCGTCCCTGCATTTGGCGCAGGAAGATTCTTGTTATGTTGCACAGCAAAACTTGCTGCGGTTCCTGCTGAAGCTCTCTTGCACCTGACACTGTTTTATCTGTACAGTCCCTCGAAAAGCTAGACGACTTTGGACACATCTTGCTATTTTGTATAAAAAACTTATTTCAGACTAAGCATACAGTGAACCTTCGTTTATCGCGGTAGATAGAATCTCACCCAAACATCATCAATCGTTAAAGTGGGGTTCCACAGGGCTCAGTTTTGGGACCCCTTTTTCAAAAACGTTTAATCCCGATTAGAGTCACTCTATTTCTTAACTACCATCTTGATTATGTGATGAGTAAAGCTATATTTAACAAATGTATTTATGCCTACAAAACTAACTTACATGGCCCAAGTACCACAATATGGTGCATGACTGTTTTCTTATTTAAATAGTTTTACATGACAGATGCAATGATTTTGTAAGACTGTTGCTTACTGCAGCAAACATTAATTGATGGTCTTGTGTTTCGCAGTTGTATTAGATTTTCAGAAAAAAGGTTGCCACAAATTTCAACAAAACATGACATAGGAATGAGAACCCAGGCTCATTTGCATACGCTGACATTTTGAAGAAAATTTTTCAACGTTGGTAGAGATGTGTAATGAAATTCTGCCAGCAGCACATTATGGAATAATATTACCATAAAGGTAACCTATCCATATTCTCTCCACTCTGCTGTTGTCCTCTCCTGCCATGTTCACTTTCTCTCCAGGATTATTTTTCTTCCTTTTCCTCAGATTTGTCTTGGCCATGCTGAGCTAGGCTTCTCTATCTGCCTCTTTTCAAGCTAATTGTGCACCGCAGTGGAGAATTTGTTAGTGGTGACACCTTGCAACCCAGTGGGAATGCATCTCATTATCGGCCAACGTCCAAGAACATCAGACATTATTAGCTGTCATTAATCTGCAATATATATGGAGGCGGACTGAAAGGAGGAGGGGAGGGGGTGGGGTATGAAGGGCATCACAGGACACAAAAGAAGAGGAAGTACTGAGGGTCAGGAAGCTGGAAGTCTTTGAGGTGAAAGGTTAATGTCTTTAACGCATCCAAGAAGATGACAAATGTGTTTGTTTGATTAATGCAATCCAACTTTTTTAATATGAAAGGTCAAATAAATAGTAGAAACACAATTCACCAAATGTTAAACGTGTAAAGATTAAAGTCTTCATTCGAAGAGTTTATGCCAGTTTCACAGTAAAAGTGGACGAAGCTACCTTTTTTTTCTTCTGAAGTGCATTAAATTAGACAAAATACAGGAATCTTTTCAAATAGGGCATCCTAAGAGGCTAAGAAAAAAACCTAAGAGCGTCCACTCAGTGCTGATCTATTGCCATCACTCAAGACACAGCTCATTTAATGAATTATTATTTTATTAAACTGGATTGGTGAACTGGATTTCGCCTTGTACTGTTTATGACTGCCCAATTCATAGCCAAATATAGCCATTTTTAAACTAAACAAAACAAAAAAAAAAAAAAGAATTGGAATGAATACACATTCTTTTCTGTCTTTTTAATCTCTCAATTAGTTTCCACAAATAGGTGGGCGACTAAAACACAAGCACAAACACTACTGGCTAATTGAGTTTGCAATTTTAATAAAAAGTTAAAAACAATTAACACAGCATTAAAAACACTTTTGGTTTATGAAGAAGCTCTTCTTCTTGCAATTGTTTGAGCAAAACCAAAGTCCAATTGTCCCTTTTCTTAAAAGAGAAAAAAAAAAAAAACACTTGCTCACTCATAGTTAAACCATTTTTTTCACCAGAATATTCAATTCTCGGAACAGAACATCTTTTAATCATCATGGTCATGTTAAGAAGTCTGTTCCAACTCCTGTGTTGTGGCAAAGTATGACTCCTGTTTCACATGATAAAATGAATGCATACAAAAGTATTAATTCATACATGCAATCAAATAGAAATAAAAATTATATTTTTAAAACGTCAAAAGCGTTTGGGCCTTGACTCTCAATTGCAATTTGATGCCTATATCCAACTTTGTTCATCTTCTGTTCATATGTTCTGTTGTGGTGGCAACTGGCATAGTGGTGGAGTTGACCTATAACTGAAGGTTGGCAGTTCCCGCCAAGTCCATTCTGCCGTTGTGGCCTTGAGCAAGCTACTTAAGAATATTGAAATCTTATCAAACTAACTATGAAAGCTTTGGCAATGACTAGCAACATTTTATTGTGGGTCTTTTTGCTAAGGAAATATGTGGTGATTTCTGTACAACAGTCAACCCTTTGGGCACCCTGAAACATTCATTTATCAGTTCCCAAGTTCAGCATTTGTTCCACATTGGCTTGGAAACACCAATTCAGCCACCAATGGGATGATTTTTTCGAGCCATATATTGATGAAAATGTGAGGATATCCTTCTTCTGGGATTATATGGGATTGTTAGCAGTTATGACGTGCAAACAGTTTATTTTGTTGCCAAGACTCTGGGGTAATCAAGTCTTTAACATTCATGCTAGCTAAACCAGCTATGTGCTAATCCTGGAGCATATATTCAATAAAGTGTTTGAAGACAATATAGACAAACTGATTGGTTAGTTTTGGCAAATGAAATAACAGATTGATGCATATGATTGAAGGGTTTTAAGATTTTAGGCGATGTGTAAATAGTACTCCTGTCATCTTTTATTAGAAATTTAAGAGGTTCCAGTAATTAAACATATTGATGTATACACCATTTTCATTCTAGAAAACTTATTTCTATACGGTTGCCATCTCAGACTTCTTAAATGTTTTGCTATCAGCATTTCTTTCAATTCAGCATCGTTCGGCCATTTATCCTGTGCATCCACATTCAAAGATGAGAATGTGCAAAAGTGATGGGATGACAGCTCCTAAGCAGATTTCTATGGAGGAAGGGTTCAACATGGCCCACTTGCTTTAACAAATAGTCTGCAGACCCTTAAACTCAGAGAAACTTCTCCCTAATCACCCCCACTCCCCGTCTCCTCTATTCAGTCTTTCTGTCTCACACGTTTGCTTTCATTAGAACACTTTAGGTGAAAGAAGCGTCCGTCTCCTGTGGGTTTTCTCTGCTCTTTGAGCCAGGCCTGCTCTCTGGCCCTATAATGACTCAAAGATCCTCTATAAAATGTCTACAGCGCAGCTCCCTGCAAATTGAGTTTCCTCTTTGAGCCAATTGAGTGTGGTTTATGTAAGCGGCGGGGAGCGCCTTTGAACCCTTCTTCCAAATCTGCCAGCTCGGGGGTCACAGGAAAAGATGGAGGCCACTGTCGCAGACACCCAAATTCATGCCACATTGAGGAAACAGCTCCTTGGAGGAAGGAAAAAAAGCTTGTGGATTCTCATTCAGAGTTTAAGGAGCGCGGAGCAGGTGTTTGCTTTCTTTATGGGTAGTAAATGAGTTTGTAAATGAGACTTTGTGACATTAAACTCTCAAATGTTTAGTTTACGCCAACTTTATCGCCACAGCTTGACAATCGTTACGTCTGTTTTGCATGCTTTCTCAGAAACTTGTGAATCTTTATGGAACTCCGTTCACATTTCACAACGGCTTTACTGTGCTTTTGATAAGCTTTTAAAATGGTTTGTGTTTTAAGTGCGCAAACTCCAAAACAGCACATTGCACTCTGAAAAAAGCCTATTCTGAAGGCATTATTTTAATGCAAGGCATCTGGTGTGTCTCTCAAAGTCTGCAGAAAGTTCATTTGTGCAATAAAGGAATACACATGTTATTTTTGTGGTTGCAATATTTATTTTCTTATAAGGTATAAATATTTTATTAAACAATACTAATTTTTAAATCCTTAATGCTTCAGTATGCTTCAGTATTTTTCCAGACAGACCGTTTTTGTGTACAAAGCGACCTGACATTTGTAATGACATTACCTTTGAACATTTAAACTGCTAACTCTACGTATTTCTGAAAACATGTTTTTCTCATCAATGTCTGGGATCAGCTCATATTAGTATTGTATTTAAGATTGATTGCCTAGCCCAAAGATTATGCAACCAAAGCAATGCAACTAGGGCAACTCACTTTTCTGTATTGTTCAATCTGCTAATTAAGCCTTTGCATCAGAAAATAAATACTTTGCAATTGTGTCAATTTATAATTTGACTCAATATTTTTGGTCTCATTTTCCACCACATGTAATTAGTATTAGGAGTTTGTTTGAAGATGTTTGGGCTTTCTTCTAGGTACACTTCCATACGGAAGCTTGTTCAAACCAACTAGGAGGACTAACCAACTAGATCCTCTGTGGATTAAGGTTTAGTTACATCCTTTGATGTAATCAAGACCACTCTCTATGAAACTGGCTTCAGTGCTCCCTTCCGTTTAATCTTGTTCTTTTTTTACACTAGACTTTGGCTGCAAGGTTGGTGCCATTGTACCGATGCAGAATCATTTGGGGGCCGATTATACACCTTCCTGAAGCACATGATGCTAGTTTTCTACACCCTATGTTTTCATACATTCTTTAATCGCTTGGCTGTTTGATGCTACTCTTACATCAAGACCATTTATGGCCAAACATATCTGTACAGTAGATGGTGTAACTGAATCTAACAAATTTCCGCCAATTCCGTGCTTGTGGCACTGCCGAACATCATTAAGTTTTATTTACCGGTCCAGATCATCTACGATCCTCAGTGTTGTGCTTCACCAGAGCTAGAGTATTACATCAAGAACCTGTTCATGGTTGGAAAATGAATGAATGATGAATGAATAATTTCAGGAGTATTAATCAGGGCTTGTTGTTATCAGTATCTATCAACCTATTTAAACCTAACCATTCTATCATCCACAGACATTGTCCAAGGTACTGGTGACTGGTAGAAAGGTCTGAAAAAAAAATTAAGAGTGCATTTTGTAAAAGCAAACAAAAAAAATAATTCAGTGAAACGTTCTTTGTTTATATTAGTTTTATGTTCAATGGCAATATCTTAAAATGTGAATCTTTCAAGGACCAAAACACACTAAAACTAATTTACTTTTGTGGTATTACAAATGAACTCCATAAAACATAAGATTTTAGTATGACTAGTAAAAAAGAATGATATTTGCTCATTTAGTTTTTTTTTCGGACTACAAAATGTTTTTAAACATAATAATACCCCCCCCCCCTCTCCCACCACCCTCCATTACACAAGAATGATTCAAATCCGGCTGAGGGCTTCCCAAGACTGTAATCTGTTCCTTGGTATTTAGGAAGCCAATAATTGTATAATATTTTGAACTAACGTTATTTAAAATCATCCACATGGAAACAAAAAGCCAACCATGCAGCATCTTTTAAATGCAGGGCAACGTTCCCACCTAAGCAGATCGGCTTCCTTTAAGTACCACTCGAAAGGTTTCTGGATGCCTTGTCTCATGCTCTTTTGTTCCTTGGGCCCTTTAAGGAAGGGTGTTAATGCCACTACATTTGATCACAAGGGCTGGCGACAGCCCGTGGTTGGTGATATGGCATGGCACTGGGCTCAACAGGATTGTAGTGTTAAAGGCGTGAAAACACACACTCCTTCTCCTGTAATGAAAGCCGCTAAAGGTCTCAGCACAAATCCACCCACCCTAGCCCCGCAATTATGCACACGCACTGCCATAAATCTAATGTGCTTTCATGAACTGCAAGAGCACAGTACATAAAAAACGTGTTGCGGATTTGCATACAAACATACTTATTCCAAATCCCTCTCAGAAGTTGTAAATGATTGTCTCTTCCTGAAATACATTTCACCAAATTGTATTTAGGCATGTTTATGAATCCTATTATGCCGTGGGTTTGATCATATTTTGTGGACAGCAATGGCTTCCCCATTGCCTCTGAACAGGGGGATGCAGAAATAGAGCGGGAGGGAGAGAGAGGAAATGGGCCTGGAGCAATAGATTCTGTCATTTGTTTCAGACAGACTGTGCGCTTGACGGCAGGTCCTCCGTCGCTCTCCATGCCGAAGATGGATCCGCTGTGGTATCCTCCAGAAGGATGATTCAATAAAGCCTGTCACATGCTGTGATTGGACATAGTAATACTCCTGCTATGAACGCTAATGTTCATTTCAGCAGGTGAGGGTTGGCTTAATCTGTTAGTGGCACTCTTGTCAACTGTTTGAGTTGCATCTGTTGTTACCCGTTTACAGGGCATCTGCATAATAGTGAACGCTGCATTTGTCAAGTGTTCATACTGAGTATTTAATAGAATGCAACAGCATGGTTCCTAATGTAAGAACTTGACTCACAATCTGTGTACAAAGTGTACAAAGATTGTTGTTATCCAAAGTGAATACTGTGATTTAAACTGCGATCCAGTTTCTTCTTTTAGAAACACTTTTAATTCTCAATCTCACCCTACTGTTATAAAAAGTGTTTTAGAATATGCTTTTATTCAGCCCTTCTCCAGAACAACCTACATGAGGTTTCAAAAAGTTTATAAAAACGTACTCTTATAGAGTTACTTCACGAGTCTAGCCTGGTGAGTTGATAGGGTGCAAGGAAGCGATAGGGTGCTTGTTGAAAGGGATTAGGCAGCAGTGTCTAGTCCTGATAGCTCCTCCTGAAAATAGTTTGGATTTGCATTAGCAAACATACCACATCACATGTTTTAACACTAGCTGCCACAATCCCCAGACTTCACTCTCACGATTACTCAATGTTTCTTTCAGAAAGACTTCATCCACTTCTTGTTTCCAGTATTGGCCACACCCCCATCTCATCGACTCTTTCTGCTCTAATAGATGTCCTTACTCCTTAATCAAATCAAACTCAGTAGAGAACCCATAACAAAATGATATAGGATTAGCAAGAAAGAGAAAAATGCTGCTGTGTATAGAGATTATCGTTGTTTATTTTTAATCTAGAAATACAGAAATCACTCTTAGTAAAGCAACAGGCACAAGAATAGAACACTATTTAAAAAAAAAAAAAACAGTATAACCTCAAAAGTGGTTACTATGTCATCGAACAAAAACGACTTAAAAGAGCTTAAAGGAAATCTGAAGACATTTTATTTACATTTAATGATTTCAATGAAACAAAGTAAACAAGTTTGATTTGAAATAATTTATAAAAGCTGACCATTAGTTTTAACAGTTTTCAAATTGTTTTGGCCTAGTCAATATAAATGAAAAAGGACTTAGCTGTTTAGTGCCTGTATCACCATACACCAGAACAAAAGGTGATTCTACAATGAATCTTCATGGCATAGGGACATACCAATTTTTGTAAAGATATGTTATTGCATATTAAAACAGTGTTTTTTACCAATTCCAAAATGGCAGAGATAGCTAAATTAGACATAGTCAATCTAATCATTATGCTCAAATACTATTTAGGGCTATAAAGAATATATATATATATATTTTTTTTTACTTTAGAGGCCATTTTTGGATCTCCAAAAAACTAGGGGTCACCATGCTCACTTCATAGTCCTTAAAGCATACACCAAGTTTAGTGTCTATATATGTAAACATTATGGAGTAATGCCATTTTGAGATAAACTTTGAGATATTATTATTTGCTAAACATTCTGAAAGTATTTGAGAAACTAAAATGATTTTAATACATTGTGGTCAGATTGGATTGTTGAGAAATAGTACGAGTTTGAAAAAAAGTCTGATTTTAATGTAATTCAAATTGGCGGTTCATTTGCATATTGAAAAAAATCAGAGGAATTTTGTTTCTAGACCATAGTGTTTCAAAGCTTTTAGCAAAATAAGTGAAAATTTGAACTAGTGTTAGCGCTAGAGTTCTCATAAATCCCAGTTTTATCAGTGTGCCAACTTACATAACTTCCCAGGCACCAGTTATATGTACAGTACTATTTGTAATTTCAGTAAAATTGGACATTTGAGATTTTATTGCACCTTGCTAGTGTGTCTAAATAGACAACAAATTTTTTTTTGAATGGTTCTACGTGTATTTTAATATTCTGAAGCATCTCTGTGACTATCAACCTTTTAAACCTTGAATTAAATATATATTGCTAAAAAAAAGCTCCACAATTTGTATTCATTGTATCCGAGAGCTTCCATGGTTAGAGAAATGCATACTATGTTTACCTTTTTGAATACATTTGTGCCAAATCGTAGTTCTTTACCTTGATCTGCTGCAGCTGCAGCCCATGTGCCTCTACACAGTGCACCATTAATTGAGAGGACAAGCTGGTGAGTGCAGAGGTCATAAACATTTCTAGAGTTATAAAACTTTCATTAAGTTCTCACGATATCTTGCAACCCCGTGACCTTCCCTGCTCTTTTTTTCTCTCTGAAGAGCCCAGAAAAAAAGAACTGAGGGCTTACTTCATCGGCGAACAAGCCCCATCTTTGTGGTGTGCCGTCTTTTTCAAACTGTCTTGGCCTCTTGACTCGTCCTAAGCCAGAGATCAGTGCTTAGAAAGTGGCAAAACAAAAGGCTGCTTTAATGAGATTGTACAACAGAGCAGACAAGACGGGGGCGTCTTGCAAATAACTAAACTCAGACCACTCCTTCCCCAAAAGGCCTTTTCACAATCCTCTCTAAGCCTGCTTCTATGAATACGGGATATTATCAAAGGACTATCATTGCTCCGAAAGGCTCGCTCTTATAAATAGGAAGACGTAGAGAGGGGATTGGACATGCTGTTATTCACACACAAAGCCTTGCAAAGTAAACGAATTCCTGAAGAATTGCCCAACATTGCTGACATTCTGCTGGATGCCTCTCTTTTTAAAACCATGCACTCTCAAAGCAAGACTTAAGATAGCTTTGGATATAGGTTTTGCATCTACTTGAACTGCGTTTAGGTATTTGACCAACTAACACGATCATCTTGAGATTGAAACTCCATGTTTGTTTATCATATTGAACAAATGTCTTCAAAGGAATTAGTTGATTGTGTTTCTGCAAGAAGACTCAATATCTCACCCCATCAGACCCCTCCATTTCAGGCACAGCCCTTTGGAACTGCGGTGCTTGACCCCTAATTCAAAATGCCATTTAAAGAGAAAAGGGGGAAGGACTGAAAACATTTCAGGCTTTTTCTGATAACCATCACACTCTAACCCCATTATCAAGACTGGGTCCTCACACCCGGGCTTGTCCCCTCAGGCCAGTGGCCTACCTCTCACCCGGGCACTGACGAATGACACCCCGGAATAGCAGGATGAGTTTACGGTGACCTTCTGCTGCCCTGGGCCTGCTAACACTAACTATGCTTTGACCATGGGCCCATCCCACACCAGATGACCTCTTTGGATCTCTACAGTTATTGTTTGTCCTCTGTCAAAAGACCAATTTTGAGAGCCGAAATTTCACTTTTGATGATTAATTGTTAAAGGTTGAGGCATGAATGGCGTTATTAAGGACTTTAAGTCAGAATGGCTACAGCGTTGCTGGATTCTATTGTGCATTTGTTGCTTACCCAGTTGCATAATATGTATAACAGAGGGATAAATGGATTCAAAACAGTGCAAGTTTATTTAGTTTTATGAGTGTTTAAATGGACAAAAAAGAAATATCCTTTTTTTATTAATATTGGAAGCAATTTTGATTTATTTCCATTTAAATGCGTTCATCCTCATGTTTTAAATATCATCCAATTAGTGCATAAAATACTATAGTATTAAAAATAATATGCAATCAACATAATATAATATTAACCTCCACAATGCATCTGTAATAAATTAATAAATAAATAAATTCAATTTATATATATATATATATATATATATATATATATATATATATATATATCACTTGGTGATTCATCACCTCTATATTCATATCAGAATAAATCGGTGAGAAATATTGTTTTAAAACTGAACATCAATGAATGGAATGGAATTTAAAAAAAGCCTGCTAAACATTTCTAGTCTTTTTTTGGTTTATGAAATATAGAATTACAAGAAATGTAAATACTTACATTTCATTTCAAACATAACCCAAAATGAGTACTTAATGTGTTATTTTTTTGTGTCGATTTTTGTTATGAATAAAAAAAAAAAAAAAAAAAAGAGATGCTTGAATTTCCATTAACGTGTTGATCACTTTAAGAGGCTATTCTTAGCTGGGTATTATTTTATGGAAAAAAGCCATTCTTATACCACTTTAATACAGACTGGAGCAAGATTTTCTGAGATCTAACAGGTTAGAAAATAAGATTGTAAAAATGGCACAATATATCGCAATAGAAAATTGTCACAATACATATGTGATTCGGAAATACCTGAAATGTATTTGCTTCTTGGAATGATTGTGATTCTAGTCACTTCTGAAACTTCTTCGTGTCTTCTTCATGTAATATTAACTTTTAGTGCATATTACTTTGTGTGTATTGAAAAAAAAATACCATTAGTGACATACACCATCGTTTTGACGCCTCTTTTGCTTCACCATTGCTCTGAATTCAGACATGTCAACACATCCCTGGAACGAAAGACATGATTTTATATGATTTTTATATTATTATTATTTTCAATCTGTATATATAAATATACACTCATTACCTGTTTTATTTTTAATTTTTTTGAAATCTTTATATTTTCTCTCGTTTTAAGGTTGAGCAGTTGTACAAAAACATTTCACTTCATGTCATAACTCATAACTGTAAGATTGTGTATGTGACCAACATAATTAGAATTGATGGCATTTATAAAAAAAAAAAAAGTTAAATAACACATTTTAAATAGACATTTTTATTTGATATCATTAGAGACTCCATAAGAACATAAACAGAAAGTTTCCATGCAAACCGTTTCTCAGGGAAGAACTTTTGATTCGTATAACATTTAAGGATGTGTAGCGTTTTGCAACCAAACACTGTATTTGAGTGCGAGAACAAAACAGATGGTTTAAGACATCATTACCCAAGTCCTGTTTTCTCAATGGAACAGATTTTGAGAAGATTATCGACTCCAGACGCACACCCTCTTGTGTTTCCTCCATAGTCACACCAGTCTATCATTATTCATCGCAGTATATATTTGTTTTGATACGTTTCGTGAAAAGCTTGGCTGAATTAACCGTTTGAATTAATCATGGGAATCAACGCTTTAATTCGTCCATTCAGCCACGGTCTTCACGTCCAGCTGCACTGAGCTGCTTAACAGCAGTGGTAGAAGCATATGCTTGTGTAACAGGGGGGTGGAGGCCAAGTCTCTGTGGAGAACTCCCACAAAAGAGACACAATATCAGCCCTCAGACGCGTGCAATGACTTAAATGCTCCATTGTATTAAATATGAATGGGACTCCATTGTCTGACCCTGTGCGAGTGGGGAGGCAGTGTTGTCGATTAGCCACATGATTAAGCAGATGACATGGAGGGGCTGTAAAGGTAAATAAAGGCCGCCTTCTGTCACTTCCTGTGCAGGGACACATGGCGACGGGCTCCCGAAGACCTGCCAGAACGGCCTCGCCAACGCGTTAGAATACAGCTGAGAGCTGACGGACAAAGGGGGGGTGAGGAGTTTGATTAAAAAAGCATGAATAACATAGTCATGGTCTATGTCAGGTGTTAAGTATCTCATTGAGCCATTTGCATGTCAAAGGAAGCATTTTTCCCCTTGTTTTGTGCGATTGTGTGCGTGAGTGTTGCACACTAGAGAGATGCCAGTGTGTGTGTTGCACCTCCACATACTGGGCAAAGAGGAAGGGGTGCCCTCTAACTGACAGCTGTTACGCTACAGCGTCGTTTGTCAAAGCAGATTTTATTAACACATTAACACAGAAAGAGAACAAGCGACTCTTTATGAGACCAAATCAGTTGATTCAGTGACCCCTGAGTTACAAACACGTTAGAAGAGACCGAAAACAAAAGTTCTTGACCAATGGGTTTAAAAAATAATCGAATTCAGTGCATTTAATTCTCTTTAGAATTACTTTCTAAGATGAACCAAACGTTGATAAATGGTCACAAATATTTACTCGAGATTTTGATCATCTCAGGGTCACTTCTTCCTGTCATGTGTTTGTGTCTATCTGAAGGCGACCCCCTCTTTTATAGAGCTGGAAATATCGTCATTCCAGTTTAATGATTATTTGAAGCTAGTCTCACAGAGCTCTTGCCGCTTTCTTCTACCCGCTCCATCGTGGGACATTCAGGTAACTAATCTGCCTTTAAATATGTCTCCAAGGGAACGCAACTAATTAGTGCTGAAATTTACTGCCTTCACTTTTATTGACTTGTCCTACTTCTCCGATAATTAACTAATGAGGGAACTAATGAGCTATGTCATTCACTCATGCTGTTCAATTAAAGTACAGAATCAATTATTGAAAATAGGTTTGCGTTTTTGTCACCTCTTGGGCGGACGATGTTGGAAAGTTTCAAATCGAAGATAAAGGACTTAAAAACTCTTTCAGATGCTCTTTTCTTTACAAATGCGGATATTCTGTTGTGTAATTTGTCTAAAAAAAACAATTCTTGAAACATTCTACACCATGGTTTTCTAAACTTTTATCTCAAAGGTCCAAAGATCAGATTAAGAGATCCATCCAAAAATGGAAAATTATTTCCAATTAAAACCTGTGTGGTGTTCAAATATATGCAAAGTTAACTACATACTATTTTTACTGCAAATTTAATCAAATATTGATCAAATCTGCATAAAACACTGAAAAATAGAAAGGTATTTTTTTGATTGTCCTCAGTCTATGATGCTACACATCACCATAAAATATAATAATTAAAATCTTTTAGAAAGAACCTTTCTAATATAATAAAACATCCTCTTGCCTCCTGCTGGTCGCTGGTGATCCCAAAGGTTAAAACGCCTTGGCTAAAGAAATAAAGAATCAGTACATCTTCACTCTCAGTGATCTCCACTGAGACAGAGAGACTTTTAAAACTTCTACAACACTTCTACAAACAAGTTATCAAATCTTATTTTTAGATGAGGCAGCACATGGACTTCATTTATTAATGTAGATTAATAATAAGGTTTTTTTGTGCTTTGTGTGAAAAAACAAACAACCAAAAATGTTGACTGTTGCCAATCAAACGGTGAAGAAGTTTGTTGACAGATGACGACACTATGAAATTGTGGGATTAGCACCACAGAGCAGCTCTTTTACATCCTACTCACATCATCAACAAAGCCAGCTTTCATTAGGTATTCTCCTTGTGAAAAATAGATCCAATATGGCCGTACGAAACATGTTTCCATTGGCACCACTCGGTCGGTCAGATGTGTGATGTCACATTGGTGCCCATGCATTGCCAGACTTCAGACCGCAAGTTCTATTTTTTCTCTTTAAGCATGAGACACTGACAAACAAAATTTCTGTGGAATTTCTGACAGCCAAGACCAGTCATCTCCTTCTAATTTAGATTTTAGTTGTAGCACTCTGAGATTTGTTCACAAAAGAAAATTACTTTTTAAAAATATGAATGAATGGAATTATTCTATCCTTATATATATTACACACACAGACAAACAGACAGACAGACAGATAGATAGTGTTATACAAACAATCTGTACAAATATGATATCCCAGAGGTGTGGACCTGAGTCATTGTTGATTTGTTGACTTAAGACTTGATTTGACAATATGGCAAAAGGCTTGCAACTGGACTTGGACTTGGAATAATTCGCGACTTGACTCTGACTTGACCCCTTTGACGAAAGAATTGAATAATAATCAATTCACATTTCTGTCTGTGTGATTTTGCGTTACACATGCTTCTGTGTCCTTGAGAGAGAGAAATACCACACAGCCAATAAAACTGAAGCCTCTTTAAGATCTAGGTTCATCTATTGGTTGCTGACAGTATTGCTAACGCGTGATTGGCCATCACTGCTGCCCATTTCAATGATTTAGACATGACCGAATATTTTCTTTTAGGTATCAAATCCACGTTCAAGTTACCGGAAAGTTTCTGGTGTAGAAATTTGTTTTGCTTGAGTCCCGTCGTCTTATAAGAGCAGAATTAAAAATTTCACTTTCACTTGGGACTTGGCTCTGATCACCTCTAATACATCCATACGCTACTTTCACTTTTGTATTGTTACGTACTTCTCTGGATATGTAAGATAACTTGTCCTGTTCTGTTGATAATAAAGCAGGTGTTGACTTAGAAAATGGCTTTTCTCAATGGATTTTAAGCATTTGTAACTCTTCAAATGTTCGCTCTGGTTTGAAATCCAAGACCATCTCCTCCTTCCATCCTGCCTTACGCACAGACAAATCAATTTAACAATGGCTTCGTTAGTGTATGCAATACACTGATAGAACCTCTGTCGCCAATCAACCAAAATATAAATAAATCCATTAATAAATCACAAAGAATGAAAACTACAATTACTACTATTTAATAACGAAAATAAAGATAAATTCATGCTTTGATTTTAGATATTGTGGTGATGGGGTTCATGAACACATTTAACAAAGCAACAAGCCCACTGTACAAAAGATGTGAAGACATTTACAAAATTAAAGGATGCTCATCTCCAACATCAAGGCAAAAAAACATAAAACCACTCTCAGATAATTAAGGCATTAAACATGCCTATATTTTCGCTTAATTAATAATAAATTTAATGAGAGGATGAGGCTGTAAAAATCACTAATTAAAATGCTCAAGCAGTGCAGAATGCATAGACTAATGGCAAATGGGGGTGGGTTGGTTGGGGGGGGGTGATTTTGGAGGGGAAAAAGAAAACTGGAAAGAAATCCCGGCACCACCATCATCCTCCTCCGAGTTTAGGGCTGTATCAATATTCTAATAATACCCAGTATGCCAGAGGTCCTGACTGGTGTGCCAAGCTGCATTGAGTGGATGTGACAGGCTTGCAGAAAGATGCAAAAGCCAAGGACATAAAATTCATCCCGACAGCAACCTTGGAGATCATCCCGGGCTAGAGTCTGCTGCTCTAAATTAGAGGAATAAACTCCAAAGAGCATAATGGAGTCGACTCTGTGTCAGAGCTGTGACATGCTGCTGCATTTACACAACAGGCTGAGCGCCTCAACACCGCTCCACTGACCGCCACTGCAACTGGGTTTGCTGTTATTTACACATTTTGATCAAATTTATACCATAAAAACAAAAAGCAATGTCTTCAAATGCTCTGTCTGGGTTGATGTTGCTGCCAGAGAAATGTTCTGGATGTTGACTGGTTTATTTGAGCGCTCGTTCACCACTTTAATCCTTAAGGGTATGACATGACCTTGGCTCCAATGTCAGCAGCACTCTGGGTCTGTGGGGTGGAGTTCGCTCTCTCTCATTGGCTGCTTGTCTTGGAAGGTGTTATGAAGTGAGGTGACATATGCTGAGACTGAGCTTTTATTAATGCTGATCTCTGGTGCCACCCAGCTTTTGCTGAGGATTGCAGTGTGACTGGGGGTGGGTGGATCCTGTAGATGTTTGGGGACAGGCTTACCAGGGGATCTCACATCAAAGCAGGGGTTTTGGTTTGATTCCGCTGTTTGTAGATTACTTATAGCAGAAATTTTAGTGTAAAGTATCTCGGTAAAATGTGTTGAAAATATAATGGTCTTTGCTGGTTTTCAAAGGGCAGGGGTGAGCTCACGTGAGCATGGTCTTGCTTAATGCTGCAAAAGTCAGGTTCACATTGTATCAGGGCCGTGGCTGGCCAGATGGGTGCCCGAGGCAGAATTATACTGTTGTGCCCATGTCCTCTCTCACAAATATTACGGAAAAAAACAACTCTTCCCTTTAAATCAAAATAGACCAGTTTAAAATATAAAAGTATAAAATGAAAAAGTTAATAGAAATAAAATAAAAGGTATCACACCGATTGTTTTGAATTAAGTAGGAATAATGCGACCCAGCTATTGTTTAATTTCAAATAAAATGTGTAGGTCTAAAAAAGGTTATTAGTTGTGATATTTCTGGTTTCAAAACAACATTACAGGAGATATGATGCTTCATTTGAAAGATAACTCAAATTAAAATGTGAGAAAATGTGCGATAGTCTTTCAATTTGTACAGTTTCATTTTGCAGAACCCATGTTTGTGCCATCGGTGCTGAAATCTAGTGGTGAAAAGAAAAAAAAAATCCCCATTGGAAATAGAATACCTGTGATATGGCCTGTGTTTTTTAAAGTTCTGGCACAAAAAAAAGTGACTTTTTTATACAATTCTCACATTGTTTTGACATTGTCTTTGCTTTTTGGGGGGATTTATGAATTTTTATTTGTCTTAACACAATGGATTTTTTTAGATTTTTGCTGTAAAAATATGACCAGAATTATACTTTGTGTACAATTTCATGTTTGTTGTTGATTTATTGTGTAATGTAATAAAATTTGTAAAAAGAAGCTTTTACGATATATTTATAAATTTCATTTAAACAAAATGTAGATAATTCAGTTCAACTCAAAAATAAATCAATGACTGATCGAACATAAACATCTTTTTTTTATTTTGAACTGTATTTTCGAAAGTATTTCTTTAAAGCCTCTCATTGAGGTTCACCACATATTTTATCTTTTATTACAAAAATGAAAAAGTAACATACGGTTAATATTACCCTTTTTAGAGAAACTGAAGGGAACAAACAAAAAGAAATTACAAGCAAACTAAACTAAGTTAACATCATTTGCAAATACACGTTTTGAATGCACACTTTTGTTTACTATACAAAAATCTCTTGTTGGGGCAGGTTTTAAGAGCCATGAGTCCCGCCTGTTTCAGGTCTCTTCTGCCCGTGATCATTTTAAAAAATGGGCGTGTACAGCTGCACAAAGTGGGTTGGGATGTGGGAATGTCTTGGATTGGCTATCGAGTTTTGATAACAAATATAGAAAGTTCTATGACAGACGATAAAAAGCACACATACCTGCACTGAAGTGGTTTTGTAACCGCAGCATAGCATTGATTTGAAAGCACAGATCCACTATTCTCCAGCTCCCGTAGCTTTCTCGTTCTCGAGTTCATCACAGGGAAAGCCATGTGTCACCTCAGCAACTTTGCACCACAGAAACAAACGTTTGCAACCCATTTTGAGTTCCAAAATACTGTGCAGTCTTGCAACTTGCCAGAATGTGTCAAGAGTTAAGCGTCATTAATAATTAATATGTAGCATCTTCTCATTGGATAATAGAGGTCAGTCTCATGAATAATTTAAATACCGATGAGACATAGGATAAAGATGCATCGCTTCCTGTAAAATTTCTTTTCAAACAGGAAATAGCGAAAAAAACATAGAAATGAACCACAATTGTATGTAAGAGACAATAAATTCGTCGTAGATTATGTTCTTGTAAATCACAGAAAAAATCATTGTTTACATCCTGTGTATCGGGGCCCTTTAACAATGGTTTCCTCGTAAGATAGACCTTTTGGGGTCACATGGGTCTCCTGCACACTTTGGGCGGATTGCCAGTCTATAGCAGAGCAACACACACCATCTCCATTTCGATTAATTTTTCGAGGATAAGATTTATTTATTTTTTGATATTTAAAATATCTGCCAATGGTGTAAAGCGACAGCTCCCTCAAACTCACTTGATCTCTATGAAATGTACACTAAAAAAAGCCATTTAGTGCTAAACAGTGATTGGCTGATCTATCCTCTGGAGGTGGGGCAATGACATGGGTCAATTAACATCCCCGTTATCTGAGAAATAATGTTTTGGACATAAAACTGCTTTGACGCGATCAGGGTTCTAGAGACAGAGAGGTTTGAAGTTCAACCTCCCTGGGCCTTCTACCACTCAACATCATTGGCTTCCCTTGGGTGATTTTAAGAAAGGGTGCAAGAAAAGACAGGAAGACCTTGAAAAGTTTCTATGAATCCAATTTTAAATCTTTCTAAAATGGTGCAGAACATCTTTCACACAACAAACACATGTACTGCTACAAAAAGAGGCTGGACGGCTCCATTCAGAAACTGTCACAATCCGACATTAGCATCTCACGGTTTACACCCAACGGGACTGTAATCTATTCTTAAACGTGTCATTGTTATAATTCTAGACAGTTGTTTTAGAAATGATAGCTATGAAACACAACAGTTCACGTACCAAATAAACAGCAGACCGCCTCATTAATCAGAGTTTACTCATTTGTTTCTGTGTTTCACCTCTTTGAGCCATTTGTGCGCTAACGCCTTTAAGAGTGTACCGATTACAAATAGATCTGAAGATCTAGCTCACTGTCTATCTGTTACCTTTTCATCCTGCAATATTCTTCAATTAGAGCATTTTTGTGCCCTACTTCATCAAGGGCTAAAGTAATCAAGATTAATCTCGCTAGCTGACACGCACTGTTTGCTAAGGCACACACACTACAATCGCTTAGGGCAAGCATCATTAGGAAATGCAATAAAATTAGGCAAACTGATTATATTTCAAAACTCAGAAGCAAAATAAAACACAATTTGGGGCCTCCAATTAAGGGAGTTGTTCTCATTGAGCGGCAGCCATTACGTGGCATTAGAGTTAAGCCTGGGCACCGATGCAATCTGACAGCAGGGGTTTGCCATGGCCTGGTGAAGCCCAACTGTCCATTCTCTCACCAGAAATATACCAGTTTTATCTGGATATGAAAAAGATTAAAGTTATCATTTGTACTGGCTATTTTTAATATATATTTTTTCTTTTCATATTAGATAAAAAAAAAATTGTGTAAAAAATGCTGCAAACAAACAAGGCTTTCAGAAATATAAGTAATGATTGTTTGATTGTGTAAGAAATTGCAGAGAGAACAAAATAAAAAAAAAACTCAACAATGCATTGCATTGGGATTTATTTTTAAAATGTGTTGCACATTTTTCTTATTGAATATTACATTTATCCTACTTTTTATATGTGCTTTTTTAAAACGCATGCGCTGTTTTTAGGCTAGGGCAGCACAGTGGCGCAGTAGGTAGCACTGTGGCCTTCCGGGTAGAAGGTTATCGGTTCGAGGCTTGCCGGTGACCTTCCTGGAAGGAGTTTGCATGTTCTCCCTGTGCTTGCGTGGGTTTCCTCTGGGTACTCCGGTTTCCCCCACAATCCCCAAAAAACATGCGGATAGGTTTATTGAATAAGCTAAATTCCCCTTAGGTGTGCATGTGTGTGAATGTTGCCCTGTGATGGACTGGCGAACTGTCCATGGTGTATCCCTGCCTCTCGCCCAATGTGTGCCGGAGATAGGCACCGGCAGACCCCTGTGACCCCGAAAGGGAATAAGCGGGAATGAAAATGAATGAATGAATGTTTTTAGGCTGCATTCGAAAAATGTGGATAAACTGTCACATGGAAGTGAAACCCAATCGTGAACTCAAACAGAAACAGCTGTGTAGGAGGCTTAAAACAATCTTTTGTTTGGAGAATTCTGGCCAACAGTGGTCTACACTGTTGCTACACTGTTGTTACAGGAATCGCTGCCAAAAAGCAATACCTCTGACATGGAAATAAGGCAAAGCATCTGAAATACGCAAAGAAACATCCAAACTGTGCTGGAGAAAAACAGCAGCATGTGCTCTAGATTGGAAAGTCAAAATTTGACATATTTGGACTGGACTTTGGTACTGCAGGCAGTGTTGGAGATTTAGTACATTTACATTTATGTATTTAGCAGACGCTTTTATCCAAAGCGACTTACATTAGGAGTAAACATCAAGCAGTTTGGTACAAAGTGGATTGATCAGAAGATCACTTTTGGTACAAAGTGCTCTCGAAAGAGTAGAGTTTTTAGCTGCTTTTTGAAGGTGTAAAGAGATTCAGCTTTCCGTAATAAGACGGCAATAGAATTCCACCAGCCAGGAACTGTGAAGGAGAAGGTCCTGGTGAGAGATTTGTTGCCGCTCTAAGATGGGACCACCAGACGCTGTTCATTTTCTGAACGGAGGCGTCTGGAGGGGACGTAGAGCTGGAGGAGTTTGTGGAGGTATGAAGGAGTGGAGCCTGTGACTGTCCTGTATGCCAGCGTCAATGATTTGAACTTGATTCAAGCCTCAATGGGAAGCCAGTGGAGAGAGATGAGGAGAGGGGTGACGTGTGCTCTTCTTGGTTCTTTGAAGATCAGTCGAGCTGCCGAGTTCTGGATCATCTGAAAGGGTCTGACCGCACATGCACGAAGTCCAGCGAGAAGAGCATTGCAGTAGTCGAGTCTTGATATGACCATTGCTTGGACCAGAAGTTGGGTTGAATGTTCTGTAAGGAGATGTCTGATCTTTCTGATGTTGAACAGGGCAAATCTGCAAGATCGAGCAGTTTTAGCAATGTGCTCCTTGAATGTCAGTTCCTCATCGAAGATCACTCCAAGGCTACGGACAGAGGTGGATGGAGAGATAGTCGACGACCCTAGTAAGGAATAGTGGTGTAGTCTATGCTGAGAAATACTTATCCATTATGCTATTCCAGCAAGGGAGGTGTTTGATTTAGTTTATTCTAGAGCAGGACAATTACCCTAAACATAAGAACTGTCTTCAATATAAACAGAAGGATGCGCAAAAGCTGCAACACCAAACATTGATTTGATTCAGATTTCTCATTTGTTCATTCATTTAATGCATTCATGGGAAAAAAATTCAAATCTCATTTGTTCATTCATTTAATGCATTCATGGGAAAAAAAGTAACACTTCAATTTTTGAACCGTTCTTTAGTTAAAGCGTCGGTCACCACCTGCCTCAAACGTTATGTTACCTGCCTGTACATAGTATCTTTTAAAAAATACCATGATCCAATAGATGACATATTGAGTCATTTATAAAAGTAAGTCTTATTTACTTAAACAGCTTAACTATATTCCACCTCACTCAGGAGGAAATTAATAAAAATACAACAATTGCTTTATTGCTCCAGGGTTAAGAGTGTGGGTGAAGAGTGTATCTCTTGAGCTGCAGTATGAACTTGTGCAAACACAAGTTTTCGCTGGATTTCTTTAAGTCTTAAATAGCATTGAAATGTAACAGCTTAAGTTTGAAACGGTCCTGGTAAAGAACTGTCCTCAAAAACAAATGTTATTCCTCATTTAGCCTCGAAAACTGCATATTTTGGAGGTTCTAAAAAGCTGAATATTGGCACTAAGGAAGTTAATGTGGCTAAACATACGCTCTTTGATTTATTATTTACTATTTGTTACTATTTGTTACCATTTTCTCCATACACTAAATTCCATTTATTACTCTCATTACTTCACTGTGTCTTCTTGTATTGTTTGTTTTGATATTTTTTGCAGGAATTTCCGCATTGAGTTTGAGAACTGTGCTATTTATTACAAACTGAAATGAATTCTGGGAATTGTTCAATTGACTCGATTGAACAATACAATTGATTTTTGTAAAACTGTAACTCAAACTGGGAACATTGTAGAAACTTCAAACTGAAGGTTATCAATCAATGCAAGAACATGCCAGCCACTGTGCTAAAGTATTTGAACCCCAGTCTCTAGAATGAGGTTAAACATTTCATATTGACTTCAAATGTCCTTTAAAAAATAATGGGGAACTGAAACAACAAATGAAAAATCAAAGAGCAATGGGAGTTTGTTTATGTTAATCACTGTAACAAATAAAATTTTGTACATCACCGATGGCTCCATGGCAACCAAACTGTATACCCTAGCAACCAAATTTTCTTAACTTTATCTCAGCTTTTGTAAATGATAAAGCCCCGGGGTTGGTTTTCCATAGCAACCATTTTGGCTCATCACTATAATAGCTATGGAAAATCACTCATACTGGCATGGGGAACTTTATATGTTATCACCGACTTCTCCAAAGCTACCACGAATTCTACCTTGGCAGTCATTCCATTTTGCTAATAAATGAAAAATATATATACTTTCTCTAATTATCTGATATTTTCTCCCAAAAATTGAATGCCATGATTGCAGAGTGTGTCTGAATTTTATCGTGTCTTCCGAAGCTTCACATTGTTTTTCCTAAATACTTATCTTTGATTTGTTCCATGAGCCCCACTCAAAACCCCTTCTACTGCACCCCTTTATCATCCAATTCACAAGCAGGCCTCTAGTCAAGAGTGGAAAATCATAGGGAAATGTGAGTTTCTAATTACTCCATAGCAACCAAACTGTTTACCCTAGCAACCAAATTTTCTGACTTTTCTGATCTCAGCTTTGGTAAATGATTAAGACCTGGGGGATTCTTTATCTAACTTATAGTGACAAAGAGAACATTATATTATGTCACTAACCACTTCATAGCAACCTGATTGTTTACCATAGCAACCATTTGACATATCTCAGCTTAAGGAAAAACGTCAGGGCTGGCTTATACTAATCATATGGGCAAGTGGAACTTTGTAGAAAATCACGGAGCTCTCCGTAACAACCAACAATTCTACTTTGGCAACCGTTACATCTTTGTACTTTCTCTAAATCTCAAACCAACTGATATTTTCTTCCAGCAAAATGGATGCCATGATTACAGTATGCCTGAATTGTATTGTGTCTTCGCATTGTTTTGCCTAAATACTCACTGATTTTGTCCCTTATGCCCCGTCTCCCGCACCTCTTCATCATCCAATTCAGCCACAGAGCTCCAGTCAAGAGAGAACAGTTAACAAACTCCCGAAATGATTGATGGGCTAATTTCCGGCCCCGAAGAAGGCAGTTTTCTAAGTCTGTTGAGTCTCCATTTATTAGCTAATAGAGGCATTTATCAAAAAAAAAAGTCAAATTTTTTTTTTGCTTAAGCAATAATTGCATTTTTAAATCCTCATTAAGGCGTCCATGCATAGATAATCCAATTGAATAAATACAGAATTGAAATGAAGGATTAATACTGTATGTTTCCTGCTCAAACAGAGACATTCTATGGCTTACATCGTGTTTATGGATTTGAAACTCTTCAAGGTTTTGGGAAGGATGGGTGTGTAGCAAAAGTCTTTTAACATGAAACTCAAACCTCATTTCCAAGAGCATTTGATGCCCAGGTGTCTATGTGTGATGCATGTTGTAATGTTCGCCTTTAGCCCGATCAAACAAGAGTCAAGTCTTGTTACCTGGCAACCGCCTCAGTGGCCGGCTCGTGCTCCAGAGCAGAGCCATTTTTAATCAGGCAGCACATTTGCAGTTGAGAAAACAGACAAGCACTCAAGCTAATCTTGTTAGCACGATGAGGCCGTTTTCAGATATCGCTCCAAATCAAATCTTCTCGAAGGCTTTGAGCTCGGGGTCTTTGTGGTGGCAAATGTGCATTTATCTGCACATTACAGGGATTACCTGAGCAGAGGGAATTTATACAAAAATACAATTTGTGTTAATGCCACATGCTTGTTTGTCAGCATACTATAGCGTTCATGTGGGTGCCTTTTAGCAAAATACTCAGTGTGTAACAGCTCACATCAATGGGAAAGTTATTCAAAATCGTTTTTGTATTTAACTGTGTACTTTTTAATTACTCTTTATACTCAAATATATGTTCGCTGTATGTCCTCACTGAAGTTTTTTCCTCACTTGTTTTTAATAGAAGCTTTCAATTACGGTTATTGAAATCATGTATACGGTCGCTCACGGTGCATTTCTTGCAGAAATTTGTTTCGAGTTTAAGACAAAATTGCAGCCGTGTGAAATTTCCTCTCATTTTTTTCTTCTTCGTATGTTTATGTAGTTGCTTAAATAAAATAAAAGAATTGCATTATAAGCCCCTTTAAATAAATGTCTTTTGAAGAAATGTCTGTTGTCCAGAGAACTAGCATCTTAATATTAATTCATTTAAATTGCACTCTAAGCGGAGCATTCATATCTTACAAAAGATAAATGCGTTATTAAAGTGATTTGAAGAGTCAAAAACCGTATCAAGACACATTTTAAAGAGCCCAACACAGTGGAGAACAAGACGCGCAGAGGCAGGAAGTGAAATATTTCCAAAATGTTGCAAAGAAAACTGGTGAGAGGGTTTTCTAAAGATCCTAGAATAACCGTCAATACACGGGAATGCACTGTGAGGTTCCGACCAAGAAAGAGTCTACTTCTGAAGAAGAGACACCTCCAAGCCAGAATGATGTTCAAAACTAAACAAAACTTGTTTCCCCAGTGAACCATGGTGGTGGAAACATAATGATGTAGGGGTATGTTTAATACTCAGAATCTCATCAGGTTTCAAGGAAACGTGGAAAAAACTTTCAGAAGATTTTGAAAGGATACCTCAGTGTGCAAGAAAACTTCACAGTCCTGAATTCAATAGAATAATTTAATAAATAGGAGCTGAAGATCTGTTCAGGAAAAATGGGCTTTTGTACCTCAGGAGACATGCATGAGGCTCATTGAGAACTACAGCAAACGAGACTGTTTTCAAGCAAAAGGGATTCACTTTTGGGTTTTTTCAACCCTTAGAAGTCCTTTTTGAGAATTTTGTTACTACTTTAGATTTTGTTGTAATGATTTCCCTTTAAATCAATTTTTGTGACAATAGCATTTTTTCTTTATATTACACAATAATTCCACAACAATCTTGCCCAATTACAATTCAGATTATTACATTTTGCTGCGATGGACTGGCAACCTGTTCAGGGTGTACCCCTGCTTCTCGCCCAATGTGCACTGCAGATAGGCACCGGCAGACCCCCGCGACCCCAAAAAGGGAATGAGCGGGTTGAAAAATGAATGAATGAATTATTACTTTTTGAAAAATCTTTAATAGAAAAATTGAGGACAGTTTTTATGTTTTATCACAAAAAAGTGTTGAGAAAAAATAAACGCAATTTTAGAACACTCAAAGACAAGATGAAACACAAACCAAAAACACAGACAATATCACATGTATTGTACTTTTAGGCATTATCCCTTCTTTTCACCACCAGATGGACATGATTGCACAGATTTGGGGTCTGAAAATTTGGGTCAGATAACTCTTATAGCGTTCATAAAAAAAAATATATATATTTGAAATGTAAATTAAAGGTGGCTAGCATTATTCCTATTTAATTCAAATCATTCTTTCTAATAATTTTGTCTAATTATCTAATTATTACAGGGCCATTGCCACTTTTAATGTTGGTGTGTCCTGCACAACTACACGATTGAAATGATCACATTTTATTCACAACTTTTACTCTGCTTCCTAATGCAATCCCATATAATACCACTTACGACCACTCTGGCGCTAGAGAGTAATTACAGTCTCACGTAGAGCAGAAGAAGACATTCGTGATATAAATTTCCTGAACACAATTTCTTGTATTATGATTGTTAAACATTGTATTGTGTGCCTGAGCTGTCATTTAAAAAGTTATTAGCCTTAGATGCTCAATTTGTTTGACATTTTGCTTCAGCCTGTCTTTAAAAAAGTAATTGTGAAAAATACGTAGCACCAGGAATTTTAACTATATCAATGTGTTCATGTACAAATGGAGGTTTAGTAAATTGTAAACATTCAGTATGTAAATGAAATCCCCCATTTGTACTTATTTAAATGGTTAAATATTCGTGAAATATTTCACAGAAATATAGGTAATAGTAGCAGTGACCTATATGGCTCTATATGACATCAATGATAAATGATTTATCATAATAGCCCTTATGCAAATGAAGAAATAGAACTGAAAAATCTCTGTCCTCTCATTTCTCAACCAAAAAGTTACACTGTTGTTTGTGTGAAATATTTTTTAAGCTGGTGTAAACAAATATGAATTGCAGAAATAATCATGCACAATTATTTCTGATTAAATATTCAGTTAAACAAACAAGAGTAGATTGAAAAGAAGTCGATTTATGACCAGCGTTCGTTAGAACACTTTTCTCTTTTTTTAACTGTCTGAGAAGAGCCTCATTTCTCTCTAAACCCTTCCCCCATTTTTTTTTTTTTTTTTTTTTTTTTGTCATAAGCTCAGTTCAATTTTGAAGCATCGGTCTCCCTGTAGAGTTTCTCTCTCGCCCTGAGCCATGCAGAGCGCTGAGACTCAATCCACAGGCCCCTGGAGAACCGCACGGGGAGAACAAAAGGAACCTGCAAAGTGTGAAACTTAAAGAGATGTACTTTGATAGCCCGACATACCCACTGAAGCGCTGATCCAGAACCCAGAGAGATTTGGCTGAATCAAGGCCTCAGCAAAGAGAAAGAGAACGAGAGTCAGTGAAGTGGGTCAACTAAACTTGCTAAAATTTGGGGAAAAAAAACTCATTCATATTACTTTCTCAAACATGTAAATTAAACGACTGAAGCAAACAAAACTCACTGAATCCTTTCTAAAGGTTCTTTATCAAAGACACCTGCATAAAAGAAGCTGCGTGCACGAGGCAAGGCATTGACAAGCATATCTGGGGAATTCCTCTAATAATGGGCGTTTTAAATATAGAAATGATTAGCAGTCTAAACGAAGATGTACTTTTCAGCTTTGTTCCTGTTCCATTCCAGCATCCTCATTACCAAAACCATGGTCTAATTGAGCAGCAATAAAACCCACTGCCTTTTCTTAACTGCTTCATTAGATTGCACACACAAATGGATTGGCCCCCGTTTCTCACATTGTTATTTCACTCTTTATTCCATGCTGTTATTGCCAGACGCAATCGCTGAAATTAACCCACTGTCATGTTATTTGAATGCACATCTAACATAAACCACAAAACATTGAAAGGCTCAATGGTGAAAATAAAACAAGTTTTTATGGTTAAACACATTTTAATTGAGCTAATCTGCATGATTAGTAATTAGTTGGAGTTTAGAGTTATATAAATAGACAGATTATGTATTTATTTGTTCAAAAATAGCTTAAATTAAATGTTTTTGGTTAAAATGCATCGGTTAACCGTTTCTGGTTTCAGGTGAACATGTGTCCCACTGGTTTCTGTTCGTTCTGAGCTGGTGCTAGTGATCTTCCAAAAGTTATTCTCTTGATGTGATAAGCTTGAACAGCACATCTTGATGCTTTGAAATCTGAGAACTTGTTGATGCTATATAACTACTCTGTGTCTTGTTGCTGTTCTCAAATTATACATAGAGATTTACTTAAAGAATACATAGATAGTACAATGGCGTTAAAAAAAAATAATATTTACATAAATTCTTTGTATCAATATTGGAATAAACATATTTTTTGGTGGTGCTTAGTGGAAGTGTAAATGAAATCTTTATCCTACAAAAAAATGTTTAATCGTGCGGAACATTCTATTCGTGTTATTTACTCTATTAACATTGCACTTTAAATCGAAGACGCTTGGAATACAATTTAAGCAAATTGTCCTTGTAGCAAATATCTAATTAAGGCAGAGCGATATTAATAGTGCTTCAGTTTCCTCTTGTTAACACAAGGTGTGAAGCTTTCTGACATTCATTTACTGCAGCTCCGTGAGTGACAGCAGTGTGTTGTTCTCATTAGAGGAGGAAAGTGGTCTGTGGTGATAAGCCAGCACTCATTTCAGTGACCAATTGTTTGAACACATTGAGAGGAAGGCTTTTAGAGATGGTTTTGTTTGTTAACCACATTGGTATTCCTTTGTCAAAAGGGGTTTGGATGATTTTCATGTCCCAAAGGGCTTTGGGGCTCCCCTCACTGCCTGTGGGTGAACTGAGCAGGTGCTCAACTGAGAAAAAAAAGACTGGACATCAACATGACAGTAACCCAGAGGACATTTTTTTGTCCTTTTGTTGCTATGACGTTGCTCTTTCCGAGTGAAAAAAAAATGGTATCATTCCCTTTTAAAATGAAGAACATAACAATTCGAAATGTGTTGTTCTGAAGTATTTTTTAGACGTGAAAATGGGAACACATGAATGCATCAACTTGTGCATATTGCATTGTATGTAAATACGCCATTGTGTTTCAAGTGGGGCCATAGCTAATATCACATTATATCTGTCTTCATCCCAGGCCTCTTATAACCCACAAATGATGTTGCAATCAGAGAAAATAAATAATAAACCTTAATGAGAAAAAGAAATGAGTTTTGCAGTTACATTGCATCAGGCCAGCAATTAAAATCACTGCCACCTGGGACGCACCAGGAGTATATGAGATTCCTTCACTTGTTTGCGTTCCGCATCCGTCTTAATGAATAAAGATGCAGAATCGGTTTACGCTAAATGAGCCGGACCACTGCACAAGACAAGCATCATGTACAATATGTGGAATGGCGCTACGCATTTTTAATTGCATCTTTGTCACGGGAAAGTCATACGATTTTTAGAGTTGTATTGAGTCAGCAGGGTGGGTGCTTCACACCTCAGCTTAGAAAAACCCAGGGAAAAAGGCATGGTCTGGGGTGAGTTGCTGAGACACCAGTGAGCTGATTTGCATAAAAAGAGGAGTGCATAACAGTGTTGTTTTCGTCAACAATGACGAATTTATTTAATTGATGAACCTTTCTTGTGTTGTCATGTAATCTGAAAAGTGTGCAATCAACAAATCTGTCTGTTTCACAATGAAAAAAAATGATTTCGTCATGGATGAAAGGAAAATAAACTGGTTTCATCAAACTGGTAATTGATGAAAGCATTGGTGAAATTGCTTATTTAAAGTATTTTGGGGATATTGATGAGCACCTTACGCTGTCTTTCTATTGGTTGTCCAGAAGTGCCATCCATTGGGTGTTTCAGTATAAACCACAGAGCTATCTTCGGTTTCTGAAACCAGAGGAGTCATTTTCACTGAATCCAGATCAGGTTTGCCATCTGGATTGTAGAAGTAATTTGCTTTGCTTTTATTATTTTTACACATTTCTTAAAGGATTCCGTCGTACAAAAGCAGGCTGTAGTTGGATCTCTTTCGAGCAATATACTCATTGCTCGCATTACAATGAGAAGCTGATCGGGTTTCTGGGTAATGACTCCGGTTTGAGGAATTTCCCTGCAACTGTTCTCTGTGTTGTTGTCTTCTGCCATTAAATAAAATTTCTGATATATTTCACCTTTTCCAATAAGAAATTAAACTTGATTATAAAAGCTCCACAATGTTCTCTTTAATTCAAAAGATAAGGTTTGAATCGTTTCTCCAAACTTGGCATTTCTAAAGATCATCTCAGATCACGTTCACAGTTTCCAAGAAGCTTCAGTTTCACTAACCACAGTTCTGTCATTAAATGGTCTTCAAAACCATAGACTTTAACATGAAAATTAAAAAATGTTGGAACTTGTTCAATTTTACAGTTCTGTTTTCATTGATTTCAGTCCAAAAACAAGAATCTCATGTGAATATTTAATAATAGCAAATGTAGGAAAGTATTTTTTAACTAACATAACAGCTAGCCTGAACATGCTACTCCACTGAAAGTGCTTGACTTCCTCTCTAGCAGTCTAGAATAAAAATGCATCAACTTTAATGGAGTTAAATTTGAGACTGAGGGGTAAAACAAGCTGTAAAACAGCTAGATTTAATAGGTGAAAGTGTCACACTTTCACAAAGTGTCAGTTATTGTAGTGATCACGTGATTAGGTTAAAAAACAAAACTCGACTCAATGTCAGGGACATTAAAATAACAAGCTGCATTTCCGAAAAAAATAATAATAATAAAAAAAAAATACATATATATATATATATATATATATATATATAT
>SRMA01027329.1:725581-849740 GCA_007224835.1 Danionella cerebrum
TATATATATATATGTATTTTTTTTTTTATTATTATTATTTTTTTCGGAAATGCAGCTTGTTATTTTAATATATATATATTTTAAGGCAGGGGTTTATATATAATTATATATAATTTATGTATAAGGCAGGGGTTTTTCCAGTGATTACAATCCTTTAAAAAGCCAGTGATGACTTTCACATTTGTAGTTACGAAGCACTTTTTTTTTTCCTGAGAACAGTGAAAAGTGCCTTTTATATCTTATATGTTTCAAAACGTCGGCATTCCGAATAATGCTATTTCTATTACTTAGAGTGTATTTAACGTTGAGTGCTTTTTTTCATTTCTTTTAAAACATGTCTGGCTTAAACTACAACTAAGGGTTTTATTTTCAAGTAAATTGCACGAAAAATAGAGATGCCAACATTAATTTAGTAATAGCACATATTGTGATTGGCTTCGAAATTTTGACTCATTAAACTCAAAATGGCAACTAGGATTCCAGATTGAAGTTGTTTCGTTAAATTTTCTCCTCCTTTCTTTGGATTTCAACAGTCTGTAGAACATTGTCCTGAAGTCTTTAAAAATAGGTTCGAACAGTCAAAAGTTTTTTTCCCTAGACTCACTCTGTGACTTCTTGTTGCAGTTACGTAATATGCAAAACCCCTGTAAGGTTTATTGCGGTCTGTTGTCGTTTCTGCAAACGCAACAATCCGAGATTGGACGGTAGAGTTAAAATAAAGAGAAGTTGAGGACTTCAACTTTGTTTTCAATCAACATTTCTGCTTTATTTTGAGACAATTGGCACCCGAAGATCTTGCAGAGCATCACAAAACGGATAATGCTTATTTGATTAAATGGTTAATTAATCGATTACAGTGGTAGATTAAACGACTATTAAAATGATTAATCGCTGCAGCCTTGGTTACTACCCACCTCTGGACTGTTTTAGCATGGCTCCTTGACTTGCTTGAATGAAACAAATCTAACAAATGAAAGCGTTACCCGAGATCAGGTTTCTGAGGTCATGGGTACCAAATGTTTGGCTTCCTGATCTGAGAGCAGCAGGAGCACTGTATTGCTGTACTCGTAGCTCGTGGTATGGTAATGATTAGTGTCCAGACTGCTCTGTGAGTGCGCTTTTACGTTTGTGAGATAGAGGAAATACTCGAGTAATGGGAGCAGGAAGACTAAATGGCCGATCACACACACCCCTCTCTGACCTCCCCTGAGCCGCCGGACACCATCAAACATCCCGCCACTTTCTTCTCTCTAATGGTTTCCGTGGTAATCAACATGGCGGAAGTGACCACGGCACAGTGTGATTAGCTGGGAAGGATTCCCTAATCGTTCTATTTGTTCTCAGACTCTTGAGAAACGGAGGGTGGAAACAAGGGTGATCAAACACCAAAGAGGACAACTATATAGAGAGCCGAGTTTAACCAAGAAATGAAAAAAATAAATAATCCTGAATTTAATAGAAATGCTGCATTAATACAGAAAATTGTGCTAATGTATTTGAATAATGAAATAAATTTATCTCTAAAAAGTCGATTATCCACTCATTTTGATTCAAAGACACATGATTAGTTGGGATAATGTCAATAAAATACTCAAATATGCTTATCGTAATTAAAACTTTATATTTGAGTGTTTAATGCACTCAAATTTTACATTTAAAACTTATTATTTTAAAATTGTAAGTTAACTGTAACTTTTTTCATCATCTCTTGGTTCCCTTATTAGGCATTTTTAAATGATTTTGATGTGGGTCCCTGGGCCTTTTTTTTTTGTTAACTCTACCCCCAACCCCCCCTTAAAATTTAATTTTAAAAAGGTAAAATTAACCTCAAATGAGTGAATTAATCAAATTTCTGGATATACCCATCTTTGTTTGTTTGTGTATGAAATGGTTAAATAAACTCGTCTTATGCTTAAACCTGCAGAGAAACATTATTCAGACAATGGAAATATATCATATGGAACATATGGCGGTGGTTGACAAATAAAACAGAGATAAAACACTAATAATTTTAACTAAATATATTTAAATGTTTGACAACATACAGTACAATGCTACCAAATGTGTTGTATACATAGTTTTTACTTAGATATAAAATTTATACAAAGATAAAAAAAAATCATAAAAACATCTTTAAATGTGGAAAAACATGAAAATTTTTATAGAACACAAGGCAATGAGTATCAATAAGGTTCTCGAGTAATTTGCATCACCTGCATAAGGTTTAAAAAAAATGATTGAAAAGGAGTTTGAGGAGCGATGCCCTCCTGTGCATGATGGGTGAAAAAAAATCAAATTTTGATGCAGAAAAGGTAAATATGAAATTAATTATGATTAAAATCTTTGAGAAAATGAGCTGAAGAAAAGACCTACTCCATTTTCACTTAAGACAAATGACAATTTCAGATAGTGGTGCAGCAAAATTGATCGGAAAATAAACGTTTTAATCACATTTAACAGAACAAAAATATTTCAGGCTCGATATTTCAAAAGATTAAGTAAGATTTTCATAAAAAAACAATTAAATGTGACTCCCATGTTTAGGAGAGGAGCTATCAGGGGACTTATGATTTCAGTTTTGGTTCCAATGTGTGTTTATAATCATATTATTACACTGAAACACATTGAAACAACACAAAGGTGATATTTTCAACCAGAGCATTATGCGGTGCTCAGCTCTTCACAAACTTTTCACAAGGCCGGGTTTTTCTTGAACTCATTCAATTGCATGAAAGGAAATGAAGGTAAATATTAATAATTAATGATAAAAATCTTCAGTTTACTCAAATAGGTGGAAGCAAAAACAAACATACCCCTCTACAAAAACTACTAGATTTTTAAGGCAAGTCTTCTAGGCATGGAATGAACAAGTTGGCGAGAGATTGCAGCAACTATCTTTCTCCATTCTTCAAGAAGAACTTCTTTTAGAGCCTGATGCTCAACTTATCGCTTCAGAATTCCCCACAGGTGTTCCATTGTGGATCAACGTCAAGTTGTAAAAGTGAAGTGACGGCAGCATCTTCTCCTTATATCGAACAGAACATTGTTGAGTTCATGATTCCATCAATGAAAGACAGCTCCCCAACACCAGCAGCGCTCCTGCAGCCCCATATCAGGACACTAAGTCTCATAACTCCAGAGTCCCAGTAATCTGTTTCAGGCCTAGAAATGTCTACACATGCTTTTTGTGCATGGGTTCTTGGAGAGGCTTCTTTCATGGACCCATGCATGCCTTTCTTCTGCACAGTGTGTTAACAGCAATTGGACTTTCTTCAACCCTTTTCATCAGAAGATGTAAAGATAGCCTGGACGTATCTGAAAGATGGTTGTACTTCTGTAAAATTTTAGTTCCTAAATCTGTATGAATCATATCTTACTGGTAGGTCTACGTCAGAACCTTTTCTGGGTCTTTCGGAACACAAGAAAAAACACAAGAAAAAATGGCTCAATTTAAACAAAAAAAGTCGAAATACGGTCTGAAAATTCTATGAAACAGTTTTTTTTTTCTCATATGCTTTACAATTACAAAAAACACAGTAAAATCCCAAGAGTTACATTTTTTGGTCCCACTCTATATAGAGTTAAACCAACTCTGAAGAAAAGTTAAGTAAATGAGTTTATTTGGCATATTTTTGCTAAATCTGTGAATGAAATTTTTTGGTCTTCTAATCTTTTAGTAGTGAACCTTTGGTTTTTGTGTTAGTTTTCTATAGGCTTGCTAATCAGAAATGCTCATCACTAATGATGAAAAATACCTAAACAGACTCATTTTAACTGCATTTGGTCTTTCTCTGAACAATTAATTTTTATTTAGCATTTTCCTGTGCTGATTTGAAAAAAAAAATGAAGAAAATAAATCATTAAATACCTCTTTCTCAAAGTCGGTTTAACTCCATAAAGAGTCGGACCTAATACACTCTGAGTAGAGCTGATTTAATTTTATTGTGTGCGTTTCTTTTGTATTTTTTGCAAATCTTTGTGCTGTTTAATGGTGTTTTTCACTGCAGTGTTCACATGCAGGTCTAATGACCAATTGTACCGGTGAAGCTTTTCTCACGCTAGACACAAAACCCTCTCAGTATGTTAGTTTCCAAAAAATCTCCCTTCTCCTTCACCCCAAATCTTGTCTCCTGAAACTTGAGTGAATCTGGCAAATGTAAAAGGAGCGAGCAGTGTATGTGTTACAGGTGTGAATGAAGGGATAGATAACACCTTAAACGAGTGACAATAGATGCTGGGAGGATGCAGGGAAGAGGAGGGATACGCGACACCTCTGAACCCCACTGGCGAGAGTTAGCTGGCAGATTTAAGAGGCACGTATTGATGTCAGGGGTTTACCGCTGATGAGCTTCCCTCACAGAGCAATGGCAGGATTCATTACACTGCTCAAATGTTTACCGCACGTTTATACTGGAGTTGGGTTACGCTCGGTGACAAAAGGCATGCACGATGGTGACATTCTTGAAAAATACCAAAGACGAAAGACTCCCAAGGCTCGACTGGTAATCACAGGATCCGTTTACAAGTTGGAAATTCCCTGTGAACAACATTTTATGAAAAACAAAAAAGTTGTTATATTTCACATTATTGTGTTTGCTGGCCTTCAGTAACAATAATGCTTTTAAAAAGTAGTTTAAAGGTGCACGTGACTGAAAATGTGTTTTCTTTATTTTATATCTTATAACACATATGATACGTGTCAAAAATTGTGAATACAGTGCTGTACATGTTTAATGCAGGTAAAAAAATATTTTAAACAAAGAATACATTTAAAAATGGAAGTTTCAATCTTTTTCTTTTTTTTGGCTTGTTCCCAGGTTAGGGGTCGCCACAGCGAACCATCCTTTTCCACCTAACTCTGTCCTCAGTATCCTCTACTCTTGCACCAACTAACTTCATGTCCTCTTTCAGAACATCCATATATCTCGTCTTTGGCCAAGTTTCAATCATTAATAAAAAAAAATGAACCAAATGAGCAAATTTCAAATCTAAAGGAAATCAGTATTTGGTTAGCAAAAGTTTGCGCTAGCAAAGACAAAGACTGTGGGTTCAAAACCCAGGGGGAAAGCAAGAACTAATGAAACGTGTTAATTGCTTGAAAAGTCTCTTTGGATAAAAGTGCCTGCCAAATGATACATAAATGTAAATATAAATGTTGAAAAGATTGTTAAGGAACTCTGCTGGATATTTATCAAATCCAAATATTACTGTGCTGTGTGTTCCGATTCCCAAAGGAATAAAAAATGTTTAAAAAAAGGATTATCCTTGTGAAAATTAAGTGATTAGCCTTCAATAAACTACATTTTCATCCTTGAATGCATGTTCTGGATTGTTGTGATATAAACTGCATGAATAGTTTTCCAAAAATAACAATTTTCTTTGAAAGAAATTGAATTGTGTGAGCAGCGCATCTCAAAGCTTGCCGAATGCCTCTCTTTTATTTCTTTTCCCAGCAATCAATCACTTAGCAGCAGTGATGTTTTTTGTGGTCACCTTTAGAACAGAGGCCAAACTCGTTTTTTCAGCGTTTTCCCATCATGCTTGTCTTTTTAGATTGCTCTCTGTGGTTCAGGGCCTTCAGGCTAAACAGGTGTGGGGATCGGAAGACATTTCTCTCATACCTGCGCAAACTCTGTCTAGCCCACCTGTGCTTCATCCAATGGAGCTGTTTAGTCAAGTATGGGAAGATAATGCAACTAAACCTGAAAAACACACACTGTCCTTGGGTCAATCGGTACTAGAGTGTGCTGCTAGCAATGCCCAGATCATGGGTTGGAATCCCAGGGAGAGCAAAAACTGATCATTCCTTTATGTTCTTTCCATGCATCTGCGAAATGTCTGAGTCTCGAACGATGGATAGAATGAAAACACGTTGAGCTACATCATCCAACATGAATCCCAACAGTTTAGATAACCCTCAAATATTTATGAATTTGATGTGTGCTCCAAATCAGGGTTATGCAAATAAGTTCACATATCATTTCTATTTTTTAAAAATATGAAAAAAAATGTTTCACTCATAATTAGTGGTTGGGTGAAGCCATGTATTGTCAAAAGAACCATGTTTCATAATATCAACAGATCAACTTTCCAAATGATCCTGATCAAAAGTTTACACAGCCTGGTGTTTTTGGCCTGACAACATCAAACTTTTTCTTTTTCATCACTCTTCGTTTTCTTGTAATCAATTTTTGTGCAGAAAAGTGTTCTGGCTCCTGATAGACCCTCACCTCTTTCATCCAGTGATGCGATGACATTTCTGAATTCAGAGGGATGGGGAAAACAAAAAAGCCATCGAAGGATCTACGGGAAAAGGTAGTTGAACTGTAAAAAACAGGAAAGGGCTATAAAATTATATCTAAAGAACTGGGAAAGACAATCAGCAGTGTTCAAACTCTGATTAAGAAGTGGAAAGTGAGGGATTCTGTTGAAACCTACAAAATTTTTTGCTACAACTGCCAGAAAAATAGTCAGGGATGCAAAGAAAAACCCACAAATAACTTCAGCTGAAATACAGGGGTCTGTGTAAAATGTAGGGTGGATGTTTCAAGGAAAATCTTTAAGAAAAATAGGTTGCTTGGTCGAAAAGGCTACAAGGTAGCAATACGATACACCAAACCGCTCAGAGACAAGCCGCCAAACTTCTGGAGATGGAGCAAAGTTATTTGGAGCGATGAGACCAAGATTGAACTTTTTGGCCACAACTATAATGGGTAAATTTGGAGAGGAGTCAACATGAACGCCATCCACACTGTGAAACATGGAGGCTTTTTCATGAGTGTTTTGGGATGTCTGAGCTCCAAAGGCACAGGAAACTTTCTTAAAATTGATGAGAAGATAAATACAGCACGTTATCAAAGAATACTGGAGGAAAATGTGACATTACTGGACATTCCAACACAACAACGATCCAAAATGCAAAGCCAAGTCCACTCACGATTGGTTACAGGTTCTAGAGTGGCATCTTAGTCTACTGAGCTCAATATAATCATTGACATCCTTTTGTCAAGAAGAATGTGCTGCTTTACCAACAGAGAAGATAAAGAACCTCATCGACAACTACCTCAAGAGACTTCAGGCTGACATTGATGTTAAAAAGAGGAATACAAAATATTAGGTAACCTTTTGATCAGGGTAATTTGGAAAGTTTCTGTTGTCGTTAGGGGAAAGACAATATATGGCTTCACCCAAACACTACATTTAAGTGGGGAAAAATGTTTCCTATCCCCAAAAGGTTGTGGATTCAAAACCCAGGGAAAGCAGGAACTGACAGAAAAAAATATGTTCATTCAAATGTAAGTCGCTTTGGATAAAAGTGTCTGCCAACTGCATAAATGTAAATGTAAACTTTGAAATGTACTCCAGCTTAACTTAAGGGAGCTGTTGAATAACTGTTGGTATTATTGGCACGAGAAATTGCTTTTTAATGTCACAAATTCAATAATTGCATCATACCCAGCTGATTTGGAACAGTTCATTATGTTTGCTAATTTCTGTGTCATTAATAGACTTGCCAAACACTTCTTTTTCTAGCTGTAGCATGTTTCTGTTTTGCACAAGGAGTAAGTGTGTGGACTTGCAAAAGCATTCTGGGTAATCCAAAGAGTCATGGTGGTTACTTTCTGGAAGGGGGTGTTTGATGTGCACTACGGGGGTGAATGACTCATGTCAAGTGACCTATCAATGTGATGATTTTATATTCATGCATCACCAACTGGAATCCCTTTGAAACGTTTTGGTAATTACATCCTTTATAAGGACCGGTAAGTGTTCCAACTGCAATAAAAGGGCTACAGTCCGAGCCCCATTGAGCTGGTGTGGAAATGGCTTGATTATAGTCTATCCAAACTTCTAGAATCACAAGGTCAAATTTCCTCTTGTAATTTATGTAGAAAAAATGCTTAACCCTTTGAAGTCTGGAACTGTTTTGAGTGTTTTTTACTTCTCAATGATTTGCTCTAATAAATTACCAATAAAATAATTTTTTGTACCAAACGTTTTTTTTTTGTACAACATGCCATGCAGAAGCAGCACTTTAGCTTCATTTTATTTTATTTGCTTAGTAGTAAAAGGACATTTAAGCATAAATAATGAAAAAAAATGCATTTGAAAAAGAAAAAATATAGTTTTTCTATTTTAATTTAGCTTCTTTTTCACAACATCCACATTTTGTCGAAGCTGATTTAATAAAATATACATTAATTTTCAATTTATGTTCTCATGTTTTTTATCAAAATAGCAAAATAGCATTAAAATGTGTTTCAGTATGCTAAGAGAAAGCATTTTATTTGTTTTATTCTTTCTTTCAAGCAGAATTTTCATAATTATCATAAAAGTTTGTGCATCAGTCACTTTTTTGACTGTCACAAATTTTGCCAAAGAAACTTTTTTTATATTATTCAACAGATTTCTCTTATGGATTGCACTGAGTTTCAAAGCGAGTTTTACAAAATAATAAATGTATTTGTTTTCTTGAATATTTGATCTCCCACCACAGTTCACACCAGCACCTCTTCTCCCAAACACCTCACTTAAAATGCTCAAGGAGTTTTCTTTGTTGCATAATGCATCATCCACTGGCCTAGATGTTCTATACTGAACCGATACCAGAGGGCAATACCTCTTTAAATGAGATCCGTTGGTGTGTATCCCCATATAGGAATCCTATTTGAGCAAATGCTGTGGTAAGCTTTGAGCTAATACCCATAAACACGTTCCTTCATGTATTGCTGGAATGTTATTTTTCCTGCACTTTTTTGATGATGCATTAAGTCTGAAGTTGCATCAAACACACTCTGGGTAATGAAGCCTCCACCTGTGCTGTGTGTGTGTGTATGTGTGGGTGTGCGTGTGTGTGTGTGTGTGTGTGCATGGAGGGTTAATCCGTTTAGGTGTAGCTGTGCTGAGAGTGTTTGCCCTTAGGCTGGACTCTGAATCCTTGCAGCTTAAGCAGTGGTTAGGAGATGAGGCGGCTGCAGCCATCGCTACAGAAATGAGATGAATGAGGAAGTAAAGCCAGCCGCCTCTCATTTGATCCTGTCCGGTGATGGGGGATCAAACCGAGAGCGAGAGGAGCTGATTCCTCCTCTAATGACTGTATGGGTCAGTACTCCTGCAGGCGTATGTCAGAGCTCAACACTTCTGATCTGAATACTGACAGAAGATGGAAACAAGAGTGTGTGGAGGCCAGATGCTCAACAGTTTCTGACACAATAGCCATCCCTTCAACTGCCTGTTTTCTCACATTAGGCAAAAGCAAGGGTACAGCCAAGATAGGTGGCTGATCCTTGCAAAGCTTTCTCATTCACCTAAAACACTTTTTTAGATGTGTGGATGAAAACTGTAGTGCCCAGAGGAAACCCACTCTGCGAACCCACTCTGCCTCAAACTAGCTCTCCTAAAGTACATATGACTCCAAGATGGAGAAAAAAAAGATTCTTTGGTCTGACGAGACTAAGACAGAAGGTATGTGTGGAGAAAACCAAGCACTACTCATCACCTGTCCAATAAATCCCCAACAGTGAAGGATGGTGGTGACAGCATCATGCTGAGGGGGTCATCTGCAGGGACAGGATGGCTGGTTGCAGTAGGGAATAGATATATGAATGAAGTTAAGTGCAGGAATATCGATGACAGGATACTTGGGCTGATGGTTTACCTTCCATCAAGACAATGGACGTAAGCACATTAAAGAATAGGCTTCTCAACAAACTCAGTTAATGTTCTCAAATGGCCCAGTTTAAACCCTAACTTCTACGCACTACCCCAACCACTGAACATAACAGGTGTTAAAGGTTCCTGATGACTTCAGCTAAAGAAGAGATGGTGGTAGGGGGCAGTAAAATGCCACTTGGACACTGGCCTGGATGGGTGTATGTTTTGAGACCCGAAACACCTAGTGACTACAGGAAACTACACTGATGATGCGTCCAAGGTTGAATGAGATGTTTGCTCCTAAACCCAACACCGATATTTTCCGGTGAATCTGTGCCTAAACTGTCCAGAAGACAAGTGATAAAGGTGTGTGAATGTAGCCCTGTGATGAACTGATGACCTGCCCAGATAGGGTGTGCAATCACATTGGTAACACTTTGGAATACTCTTCCTTAAATAACACACAACTAAGAGGTAGTTACTACAGAACTAACCAATGACTTTCTAGTAACACTGCAGTAACTATTGTTACCTACTAGGAAGCTACCATTAACTATTCAGTAACTAATGTCACAGTAACTACTGCAGTAACTACTCTTAACGCAGGCTAAAATTCTGTGTTACTCTTCCAAGTACTAAGTGGTTCCCTGATAACTAAGTGGTAACTCTTCATTAGCTTACTTATAACTATGTGGTAAGTGTTCAGTAACTATTTAGTAGTTCTCTGTGTTGTCACTTTAGAATACTCTTTCCAGTACTAAGTAGTTCACTAATAACTAAGTGGTAGCTCTTCCGTAAGTATTCAGTGGTTCCATGAGAACATATGGGAACTAGACTGATTCAAATTCTACATAAAAGCCTGCGCTCAAAAGAATAATTATCTGGTTCTCAGGTAACTACTGATTCGTTACCATATGTTCTAATGGAACTACCAAATAGTTACTAAAGAGTTATCTCTTAGTTAGGTTTTAACTAAGGAAGAGTATTCTAAAGTGTTACCTGACGTTTGCCAAATATAACCACAACCACCAGCAGACCCCTGCAACCCCAACTAAAAAAAAAAGAGATGATAAACAAATACAACTTACTTTGCATATTTTAGATCAAGGGGAAACATCTCATGTTACTGCTCCAAACTTGTGTTTTTGTTTGCCTTCTTTTAAACAAGCGAAGGTGTCACGACAGATGGTGCAACCATCAGCACCCTGATGTGTGTGCAGGATCATATAGCTGCACACCACCAAGAGTCCTTCTAACGGCATGTTAAAGACACACGTCCCATAATGCCACATTACACAGCGGACACACTCCATCTCCTCAGCCCCAGCATGCACTGCACACAGGCCACAGGTCCATCTCAAAAGATGTCTAGAGAAGGAGCATTAAGGAGAGAACAACAGAGATCCCTCTTTAGCGAGCGCAAATTCTGCAGGGATGAGTGATTCTACACCATCAGTAGCATCGTGCACGACTGTCCTGACCACATCAGAACAGGTAATGTAGTGAACCACCGTGCTTATCTACAGGAGAAAGGCGTTTTTGATGGATGAGCTCTCCTCTTCACTTCATTTTACACAAAAACATAACTGATTTGCTTTTAAAGAGGATAAAAGAGGATACAAATATGGGTGCTAAGGAAGTAACTTTTTTTTGGTTTATTATTATTGCGTAGTAGAAGAAGCTGTTTAGACAATTGTTATTATGGTGGGTAGTCCCAGACAGCATAAATCTTTGGGCTAAGTTTGCCATTTGCTTGACACTGCCGCCATTTCATGGTAGGCAAAGGCTGGTGAATGTTGTATCGCTTCTAATGTGGCATACAAGCTAAGAGCCAGACATGAGCCATATGCTGCAACTTGGGCCACGCATGGGACTTGTGTGGGTATATCCAGGCCAACGGTGATTGTACACTTCAGGTAATCCTCCTCGATGTGAGAAGTAAACGCAGTACAGGTAAATAGCACAATGGTAAACACACAAAGCAATCAAGGGAGAAAGCCAGCGAAGGAGCCCAGGAAGTAAACACATAAGAGAAGGACATCGATGTCCAATTATTGGGGAGATCGACAACGGTGATTGGGTAATGAGGTAAATATATGTAGGGTTCTGATTGGAATTGCAGGCTCTGAGTGTAAGTGAACAAATGATAAATCGATTTTATGAATTAACGCGACTTTATGGTACACATCGATGTGCTTGACTAAAAAAATGTTGCCCCCTTGATGTGTACTCGCCCTGTCAGCTTCTGTAAGAATGAGCATGCCCGCTTCGAGCTTAACCTTCCGCCCCTTGCGTTTGCCATGTATTAAGATACACAGTGAGCGACAGTAGCAGTTTTAACGGAGCGACTCGACATCTTGCTCTTTGCAGGGATTACAGATTGATGTCAGTCTCCAATTGACATCGGTTGCATGGGTATCGCGCCGCTGCAACATGTGTAAGTTTCGCTACTTGATTAGATTTGCCTGCCCTCACAAACATAGAACGTATGTTTACCACAAATAATGTATTGTAATAAACCTCCAAATAAAACATATACGTTCCATGGATACAAGCCCTGAACCCACAGGAAATGAATGAATAAACTGTTTTAAAGAGAGTTCGTGAAAGATATTTGTGCACAGCGGTCTGCAGTGTCCTCACGGATGGCTTTAAGTGACACCCGTCTGTTCAATTAAATTTAAATCTAAATAACAATTAGACCAAAATGTATCATGTAATAATATTACAGCACTATTGTTTTTAATAACATTATTATAATCAATATTATAGTTTAACTTTAACATTTTCTTTGGTATCTGCAGATTGATTTTAAAAAGGGGTTTTAAAATTGTACATTTTTTTGTGAAAAAGTTTTTTTTAGCCACATCGCCCAGCTCTTGTTGAACTAATCTGAGTTTGCATTGGAAACAAATGGTTTTTCATTTGTTGATGGTGTTGTTGATGGTTTCTCTAAAGATCTCCCATTCCATTCACGTTGTCACCAAACTGAGAAACATCAAATAGGAGAAGCCCAGAAGAAGATGCTAAGGTTTCATTATTTGTTCATTGTGAGCTGAATGTAAAAAAAAAATCTGATTTAATGATTCCTTAATCCAAACACACTCGTTGCCTGTTTCATATTAACCTGATCTTTTCAAAATGTTTTGTTGGAGAAAATTGTGAAGCCATTATTGACAACTTTCACTTTGACTGTCACTTTATTATAAATAATTAACAATTAACAGATGATAACCAGAGCTCATTGGTTTTTATGGGAGAAACAACAAGGGAAGGAGGTCAAACTAGAACTCTGGCTCTACCATTGGTATAGGACAAAATCTCACTAGAACAATTTCATTGATCAGGGTTCAGGAATAAACAGGATTACTATACTGACAAAAACAAACTAAAATCCAAAAATGACCATGATTTGTGCACTAAAATACATAAAACAGATTCAGCTGAACACTGTTTAAAGATTCTACTTAATATATTGATTCATGCTCTACATCCCATAAATATAGTGGCATGAATCAACACTATTTAAAAAAAAATTGCTGTAGTGGCTGAATGTGTCGCCATCATTTACATTTATGCATTTGGCAGACGCTTTTATTCGAAGCGACTTACATTTTGAATGAATGACAAAATTTTTTATCAGTTCTTGCTTTCCCTCAGATTTGATTACCAACTGAGCCACTTGTATCACTTGTTCATGGGGTGATGAGATTTCCATCAACGTGCATCAGTACCACTCCATAACAGTTATTGGCATGATGCACTATGATGTACAGATTTTTTGTTTAAAACATATTGTTTCTGAGAACATTGAACATGCCTTGATTTAGAACTAAATGTGATTAATGCAGCCTTGAAATATTAAATAATATCTGCCAATCAAATGATGTTTTGAGAGAAACTCCTACTTTTTCCCATGTCTACACCCCAGCAATGCGAAGCAGCCAGAAAAATGGAACTGTTACTAATTTTCTAGTGCACTTTACCTTAATAAACCAGGGACATATGTAAGCATTTGTTGTATGAGAAGCACTGGTTCCCATGTTTCTCTTTGGACCTGCAATAACGACGGTCACAGACGTTGGTAGTTCCAAACACAGAAATTCCAGCCACAAGGGATGCGGAACGGTAAATGCTGAACATTACTGTGTAGCTATACAGTTTGTGCTTGGGTGTATTCAGGAGTCTGTGGGTGATTAATAAACATAGTGTGAGATCTGTGCTTTTGAATGGAAGAGATCTGCCAGTTTGAGGGCTGACGGTATGGCAGATGGAAGTCCCTACGGCTACAGCTTTAAAGCTTCCCTCTCCAAAGGCCAGCAGGATTTTCATTACAATAGACCCTTAATATTCACCACCCTCCCCTCAACAAACACACTGAACACACACACTTACAGTATCCATTCGGTCCTCTTCAAAGGCTCAATCCTTTAGCAAACAATCTCACAGGTTAGATTCATATATCCCTCAAGCTGAACTGTGTGTGTGTGCAGCAGAACAGTAGTTTTTGACAGGAAGAGAGAGGTCAGGGAATGACCGGTGGGTTCAGGATTTAAATTCTGCTTGCCCCGCAAAACTGAGCTTTCATGTCATTCTTAGCGCCCACTATACCACCAAAGCTGATACATATATTGACGAAAAGTATAAACTATTTGTAAAGTATTCCATATCTTGTGTTGTCTTGTTCCTGAAGACCCTGGGAGCTTTCTGTATATGCTGTGATATGATTGGTTTTCTTGATAAGTTTCAGTTTTCTTTAGCACATTTTGACAAAAATTTTATGTTCCAAACTTTCATAATACTTTCATTTGTTTTTCATAAAAAAATAAGTGATTTTTTCTCAAAATGCAATAACAGCATGGCCCTATTATTTTACAAAATGCAAAATGCTTCTTCTTCCATGAGGTCACAAAGCCCTATTTGGAAGGGACTTAGTTTCACAGGGGGACATTACTCAAAAATACCGGAAAACATTTTAAAAAGAAAAAAATCTCATTTTAAGTACTTTTAATAAAACATCCATTTATTTTTCATAATAAAATGCAATAACTGCATGGCCCTTTTATTTTACAAAATGCTATAAATTTTTTATTATTTTTTTTTTTATGAAATATTCAAAATACAATAACAAGATTATAGATATTGAATCAAGTAGCTGGTTCAAGAATCGATTGGTAAAACCATTTCAGAACACGCACACAGACATTGGACTCACTGCTCCGAGGCATAGAATTAACCGCTGCCTGATCAAGTGAGCCGCATCCGTCTCCGCTGGACTCATCAGCTGGAAAATATCCTAGTTCTGTTCCGTCTTCTAAACTTTTGCTGCAGATTACAGCCAGCATTTATTCACCTTCTCAGCACCTCATCTTCTTTGCACTGTGCTTAATTTAGTGGACTTTGTTGCATTTTGAAAAAAAAAAAAAAACTTTATTGGTGTTTATCACGGTTTGGACCAAACCAAGCAAACCAGTACTTTCAATACACAGCAAGTATTGAGTTTTTTTTTTTTAATTTGGGGAGGGGGGGGGGGTGTTTTATGGGCTTTTCTAATGTGAATACAATACACTTCAGATTTGGCAACTCGTTTTTTTTTGTTTATTTTTTTAACGCCGTATATGATGTTTTAGAACCAAACTCCTCAAATGCAAGCTCCATCTTGTGTTCATATTGATGGTCTTTCAATGTTCTTAAAAGCTTCAGATGATCTAACACTTGGGATAACTCCCGCCGCTTTTCTCGAACTTACTACTTTATTCCAGCCTCAATGTATTTCACGTGAGATTCTGGAAAGCACAAACTAGGGATACATTATACAGCCAGGAAGTACTGTCTAAGACCTTTTAAACAATTGTTTTCTTACTGCCAGCCTCAAAACACCTTTCCTGCAAAACATCATTAGACCATTTTCAACCAATCCATGGTGCTCTTTCAATCACATGACTATCATGGTGGAGAGATGTGAAATGAACAGTTTTGATGAGCTTATGTTGTTTTGTCTCTGGAGAGGAAGTGAAAGCTATCCAAAGACAGCCACAATAGGAACATGTTAGAAATTCAGGCGCTGAAAAGAAACCGTGATCTCCTTCAATCCTTCAAGCTTTGCCCAGCGGATTTCTGAACTGTTTGGAAAGAAACTTTCTGTGCAGCACTTTTTGATTCATCTTTTGTTCATTCCATTTATTTAACTCTTCTTAGAAATACTGTTTTAAAACTGAACATCAGACATTTTGGTCCAATCTAGTTGATGATGTGCAAGTTGGGTCTTGACAACTCTATAAATTACATTTGCTTGTTATTTACTGTTGCAAAACAAAAAAAATGTGTGAAAAAAAGTTACTTTTATTAAATGAAAATATGAGGGAAATGGTCATGGATTCATAGCATTTTGTGGAAAAATCGAAATTGTCTGTTTAAGGTTTTCAATAAAAATGTAGATTATGATATATCACAGATCTTTCACACTAAACAGTATGGTAATGCTTGGATATGGAAAAACCTTTCATGCAAAACAGGAAACTATTTTTGAAGCTCTAAATATGCTTAAAAATCCCAGTTAGGGTTTGCCACATTGGGCACAATGCAGGTGGTATGTTCTTGACAGATCGCAAGTCCTTCACAAAGCCATATTCCCAATCCGAAATTAAAACTAGAAATACTGAGACCCACCAGTAATAACGACTTCTCCAATCCGCTACCAGAAGATAAAAATACTAAATTACACTAAAATCAGGATGTAGCTTTCCATCACCTCAGACCTCTGCAACATTATCCAGTTGACATCATAGCCACTGTCAACCCAGTATACTGTCTGCAGGGCTGATGTGAATGTCATTCACATCTTAGATGAACACATAATACATTTAAAGTATGAAAAGAACAAGGGGAGAAGAAAAATGAGAAGACAAAAAGTTGATGGACAGAAGCAGACAGCAAGTCTCTGTGGTTACAAGTGAAACAATTATACACAGTGCTAAAAAAAGTGCTCCTTTGTGCGGTTGGCCGATCACGAGTGCAGTGATTCAAGCTAATCTCAAGTAGCACACTATACCGTGAGAGTATCTTCTGGAAAGCCTCACATTCACACATGAAAAGGATACAGAGAAATTCTGACACGATAAAGGTATCATACCTGACACTCCATCATAAGAACCTTCATCGTGGAGCCACTTGATTGACATCGGACTCTCTATTATATGCTCGCAAAGCAAATGCCTGGGATTTTTCCCTGATCCAGGCTTATTTTAATGAACCCCAGCTCAACTCTCATGATCCTTTGGTCAACAGTGTGAGCAGGGGCTCATATCAGGCTAATAACCTGCAGCGGAGCTCTGTTTGCTGAAGAACATTATTAGTATCAATAACACTTGTGATCCTGGTTGAGGCCGGACAAAGGCCTTCATTCAAAGCCCCCTGGAAACACCAATTTACTAAATTACCAAAAATCACCCTCAAGTGTTTGTGTTCCTTCTCAGGGTTATCTGTCGTTTGTTCAGCTCTGTTATTTGGCTACAAATGAAAAACGTTTGCTCAGTGATAACCATCTGACCGATAGTTATGTGTATCAGATTTGGGTTTGTTCAATGTCATCCACGAATTAGGAGAGAGAGAGAGAGAGGGGGGGGAGGGGCAGAGAGATAGCTGCTACTGCAGGTCTGGATTGATGGTTATCTACTGTAGAAGTTCAGGGGGGAAAAAGAAAGTTTATTATTATAAAATCAAACAAAAATTCCTGAACCATTTAGAGGCTTTTAACACAAATTTCAAAAGCTACTTTTTACACTTTTATGCAGCCAATGTGCACAATATTAGACCCACTTGAAATCTGTTTTGGGGATTTATGCACAAGAATTCTTCTTGTTATTCTTCTTTTTCTTCTTCTTTTTCTTCTTCTTCAACTAGTTTCACATGGGGACATTGCAAAAAACTTCTCATTTTAAGTACTGTTTCCTCAAAAACTAAGGTTGGTCAACGGAAATATTTTGAGACAAACAAATAAATATAATGTTCATATTGTTCCTTGACGACGAAAAAGTTTATAACTGGAATAATATTATGTTGCCATGTCAAAGATAGCAATCTGAGACAACTAAAATGCTTGAAATAAGACTTTTATTTAAAAACTGTGGGTACATGGGCCGTGTCAGGGTCTGTATCCTTGGGAAACTCTTTTTGTTAATTCTAAGGTTTGGTCTCATTTCACATACTTTATAAAATGGATAGTACACAAGACACAACAGATAGAATCATCTAAAATCATCAACCCTAAAGACTTTGTACATCCATTTAAAGTAATTGACATTTGTCCTGACCCGTGGTGTAGAGGACGGTGCGCAGGACAAATAAGCGCGATTTAAATTTTTATTTTTTTTTATGTTTTTTTTTCAGTATTGGATTAATGGGTTTATATTTGCTGTTTATATAATGCATCATGCAGTTCTCCTGTTTAAGAGTTTTTTTGCATAGTTTTCATAAGCCAGGAAGGACGATTATAAAATATGCTCAAAGCTAACTCAAACACATTGGTAAACTTCACCAAGTTTTATTAGATTTATAATCAAAAGATTGGTGCTGTTACTAAGCCTCTTGTCAGTCTTTATTTAAGTAACAGGACTGAAAGTAACAAAACTGAGATTTTAGCAAAGAATTAGCAAATACATGCAAAACAGCCACAGGGAAATTATGCAAGTTCAGTTCTTTACCAAATAAGTGCATTTTTACTCTAAACTAATTAAATCACTGAAACGATTTGATTAACAGGATAGACTTTTTCAAATGATATCATCAAATATGTGAAGAAGAAAATGAGAGAACCTTTGCTCCTTGAGAGAACATTTACCTTTGCTCTTCCCATGGCCTTTTCAGAATCAGAAAGAGCTTTATTGCCAAGTAGGTTTGCACTTACAAGGAATTTGCTTTGGTGACAGAAACTTAAATAAACATTTAACACGAGAAATAAATAAATAGATGAGTGATATCGCACAGAAGATGAATTGCAGAATGATATTGCACCCCATATATATATATATATATATATATATATATTGTTGAGTAGAGCATTTAAGTGTTCATGAGGTAGATTGCTTGAGTATAGAAACTTTTCTTGTGTCTTTTTTACAGCTCCAAGTGATTCAACTTCCTGCCGAAAAACCGACTTATGAAAATTCAACAGTTTTCCAGGGGGGGATGGATTGGGGTAACAGGAATGAGTAAAAAGCTAGGGTCATGGCAAATGTTTTTTTTTTTTTTAATCTAAGAAAGTATCGTATTTAAGCAATAAATTTATCGTACAAGCAATAAATGCCATTTTTTCTAGTGTTTTCTGTGGTTCTATCAATATTTCATATGTTATAGCTTAAATTTGCAATAACAATATCATGTAGGACACTTTGCTTAGTAATGAAATGTATTTCCAAAGCAATTTTAATGCTTATTTATACATATAAAGTTCAAGGGACAGAAATAAATATTTTTATTTAATCAAGCCCAAAGACAATAAAGGGTCAAACCACTCAGATTTTTACCAGCTCCCGGTGAAATAGATAATAGTGTGTAAAACAATAGTTACAACTAATTATCTACTTTCTTCAGGCAGAAATAGTCACAGGTCATGTGACAAACAGGGTCATGTGACCTGTGACTGACAGATGAGAGGGTGTTGACAGGCCTTTCCACATTTTCAGAACCCCTGTGAAAACCGATAGCCTGTAAAAATCACCGCAGATGACATTTCCCCCCTTTTTAGTCATTAACAGGTGAGAGAATACATGGCATGGAAATATATGCTGCCTTTTGTCTGAAAGAGGGAGAAGCGTTGTTTCCCGGAGCCATTTTGCCCAGTAGAGGCCCTTCCCCCGAGACCCTCTGGAGTCCATAGAGGAGGAGCAGCCCACAGCCATGCCTGCAGACACATACTCACACACCTGCAGAAGAGGCATTACCTTTACTCTCTCAGGAGACCAGCACATATATGATGCACATACAATTATTTTAAAATGCAATGAGTTAAAACGTCAGCAATCCGGTCTGAAGAATGCTGTGCCACTTTTGTAGAACAGCTTTCCCCTCCCTGGAGCTGTGTATATAGTGGCAATAGATCTGTTGATATTTGATCTGTGTTTATGTCCTGTGGGAGTCGAGGTGGCAGGGACTTACCCTCTTTCTCTGCACACCGCAGGGTCATCTCAAGTCGTTTTCTCTCGCGATCCCTTACCATTTGCATTCTCATTCTACAAGCATGTCACATAAACAAAAACTGGCTTGCAGCTACGAAACAACAGGCACACGTCAGACATCAACCATGCATCCTTTCTTGTAATAGACAAAGAGAGAATCTTGTTTGGTTACAGAATAACGTAGTCAAATAAGAAATCAAGCAGATCGCTGATGTTCATGCGGCCTAAAGGGGTTTCAGTGAGGATGAGGACGCATGCCTGATATATGACAGCATTCGGTCACACGTCACCTTTACCTGCATCTGCTTAGGCCTTTGGGCTCTGCGATGTTTTATGTGAGGTGGGAAGAAAAACTTTGTGTAAAAGTAATTTTTAGATAAATAATAATAATAATACACTTTAAGGACAGAAATCAGAAAACATTTTATTACCAGCTACAGCAACTTTACAGGACGAACAGCTAGTGATGGGAAGTTCAGATCATTAAACCGATTCGGATCTTTGAGTCTCGTTCAGCAAAAATAACAAATACTTTTTCAAGTTTTTACGTTAATTTTATTAAACAAACAATTAAACACATCTACTACATACTCAGACGTGAATCACACTACAAATAATGCACATTTATAATGATAGAAGACAAAAACAAACTTAACTTAAGCTTACCTCGGTCTTTATACTGGTTCACCTCTCTTCTGTACGAAAAACGTTCCACACATTATCTCTCTCTCTCTCTCTCTCTCTCTCTCTCTCTCTCTTTGATGTAAACGAGTACAGTCCTGGCCGAAATGAGAACTGACTCTCTCAACTTGATTAACATTAGTTATTTTGCTTTTCTTTTGTCACATGTCCACTCCATAATGGTAACCAATGCTGTTTGAGCCGGAAACAAAAAAGATTGTTCCCTTTTCCAAGTCCTTTTTTCTTCTGAAGACTTGGAGGACTCGGAAAAAGATTTAATCTTTTCAGTTGTTCATATGGATGTTGCTCATGCACCTCTGGACAAATCCCTCTCCGTCACCATTCTTTCTCAGGAGTCACATCAAAGATTCATTTAAAAAGAATGAATCGTTCAAGAACAACCCGTCACTGCTTATCTTTTTTTGTGAGATGCAACTATACAGAAAGATACAAAAAGGGCAGAAAGATAAAGTGATTGTTTTATGAATTGAGATAAATCTGCATGCTCAAAGATGTTGGTAAAATTCAACAAATAATGTGATTTTTAGGCAGAGAAGGAGGAATAGCATCCTGCGCCATTGTGCCCTCAATTATTCAAAGGAATGCCTGGGTTCAAAAAAAATAAAATTCACTTGTTTTATTAATTTTTTAATGATTTATTTGCCCATAGAGTGTATTGCAAGTTGGGGTTTTAATGTTATTATGTTATTTCTGAAGTAAATCAGTCCAGACCTGATAAACACAAAAATATTCTTATTTGGTCAAGCCCAAAGGCATGGGCTTTTACCCATTTCCATTGAAATAGGTCAAAGAAATGTGTGTAAAACAAAGTATCTTCGTTTAAATCTAAGTGAGTGTCTTTATGAATTCAGACAAAACAAGAATCTTTGATTATGCCTTTTTATTCTATTGTTTATTGTACCGCCTGTTACATTTATTTTACCTTAGAAGTCTGTGTTCTTTTTTAGCTTTTTTTATTAATGCTTTTAACAGTTTTTGTGGCAATACTTGAAATATTGTTTTTAGGACAACACCAGCTTCTTTTTCCCTATTTTGTTCCATCACGTTACACAATAATTCCACAACAATCCTGAAATTGTTGGTAAAAAAATACACAAAGAATACAATTCTATGTATTACATTTTGTCATTTTTATTCACTGCAAAAACTGAGAACAGTTTTTATGTTTTCTCATGAAATTTTTATATTTTCTCATAATTTTAAATCAAAAGTGTTTAGACATGGTCAAAACTTGTAAGAAAAAAAAAACTTGTAAGAAAAAAAAATATATAAGTTTTTTGGTCACCAACTTGTAACCAAAAAACCATTGAACACTGTTCCAACCATTTTTGTGCCAGAAATTTGAAAAACACATACCCATTTAACAGATACTGTACTTTCAATGTTTATCACTACTTTTCACCATTAGATGGCAGCAATATGGGATCTGTAAAATGAAACTAAAAGACGATAGCTAATTTTCTCACATTTTAATTTGAATTACCTCGCAAATTGTAACTCTTATAAAAAATGTATTATCTTTTTGACGCCACAATATATTTGAAATCAAAATGAAACAATAGATGGGTCGGGTCATTCCTACTTCATGCAAAACAGCGTGCAGGGACTTTTAAGGGCATCCTAAATAAAAAGCATTCGTATCATTTTCCAACTAATATGTTTTCATTAGAATACCATATAACCCTTGGAAGCCTGGGTAATTCGAGTTTATAAGTCAGGTTTGGTTTCACGTCAGGCTTCTACCTGTCTCTAGTCTCCTGTCGCTCTGTCCCATTCTACACGTTGCTGCGTGTCTGTGATGGACTTGTCGCATTCCATGGAAATCAAGTGAGTGCAATAGTTACCGCACTTCATCTCATATCCGTCTCCTGTGCTCTGCTTACTACAGAACACCCACAATCAAGTACTTTACTGCTGGCTTTAAGTAGGAGATGGGGGGGGGGGGGGTAAATGACATTATACTTCTTTACAGGCACATCATCGAGTTACAATGCTCACATGTTCTTCTAATAATTTGAGCATGCTTCCCAATGTATTCAGACAGCTTAGGTGTGTGCAACGAAGCGATTGGGGACTGGCATTCAGGTCTCTACATGAACCTAAATTGATTAACTTTTTTTTGTTTTGTTCATTTTTTGGGGGGCATGGTAATTCTGCCCAAGATTCGCTAGCATAAAGCGGCTTGAGCTTAGGCCCATGCTTCTTTCCAAACCATCCAAGAATGTTGATAAGCAGATCCCCAAATGAAATCTCCTCGTCCCCGGCTGCGTCTGCCTCTAATCGTTTTATTTACAGTTACAATAAAAGACGAGTCTGTAATGGCTGGGTGACATAATAAGCGGCACAGGAACAATCGGAAAACAGTCCTAAGCGCATTCCAATTTTCGCATTAGGCTAATCGTGGAGAGGAAGGAAATAAAGACATCAGTTGGATGAAACGAGCGTAATTGGAGAATAATGTAGTTAGTTTGCTCTAATCTTCTGCATAATATTAAAATGTTCTCAGTGCTCCCCAGCTGCAAGCAATCAGTCGCTCTGGAGGGGGAAGAAAAAGTGCACGAGAGACGGAGAGAGGAAAGCTCCTTGTAGGTGTCAGTTCACAGTAATGCTTTAGAGGCACTTGTCTGTTAAGTTGAGACTTGATTATTTTAAGAAACAAGTGAATAACTTGAGTGCAGCTGAGTCACAGCAGAGAAAAAAAAATCATGTGTTTCCATGTCAAAGCAGTAGGTAAAAAAAAACATCTTCCAGGTAACAGCACTCAAAACTCTTGTTTCAAAATGTATTGTTAAAATAAGCATTGCATTAAAGAACTAAATGTGTTTAAAATGTAATTTTTTATATGTATTGAGGCAATCGGTTCATACACAATTTTCATGCTAAAAATGTAAATGTCACATATCTAATTGATTCATATTACAGTGCAAACCACGTAAAGTTTACATTCCTCAAACATTTTTTACTACTTTGAAACATTTGAGTTGATGAAGCATACTTTTTAAGTAAACATTACTCAAAAAAAATTTCAAAAAATTAAAAAATTCAAATTTCCAATCATTTCAAATATTTTGAGGTGATTGGAATCTACACTGTATAATTTCGAACCCTGTTGACTTTTATAGTTTGTTTACAATATGTAAGTGCTAATCCACCTGATGATAAAATGCTGGATTAATTTAGTATTTAATAAAATAAAACACAACGATCAGATGATGCTAAAATGTAAATGTCATACATCGGTAATATCTTAATCCATAATCAAATGTAAACCTCATAAAAATTACATTTCTCAATTTTTTTTAACTTCTTTGAAACTGAGTTGATCAACCACACTTAAAAAAACCTACAAGTTTAAACAAACTCAAGTATTTTTCTAGTACTATTTACTTAGAACGTGTAAAATATTTAGAGACAATCGGATTGGAGCGTTGTTTGTTATGTAAGTGCATATCTATCTCATGATAAAACGCTGGATTAATTCAAAATTTAATATAATAAATCATAATGATCAGATGATGTTAAAAATGTAAATGTCACACATACGGGGGTAACTCGATTCATACTTTACAAACTTTTATTCACTACTTTTCAGTACGCATTACCCAAGAAACTTAACTACAGTATTTTTCAAGCGCCATTTACCTTAAAAAGTATGGATCAACAACTTAAATATTTAGAGGCAATCAGTTTCTTGACAATTTTTGAGCACTGTTAACTTTTATAGTTTGTTTACGATATGTAAGAGAGTATCCATCTTATGATAAAATGCTGGATTATTTTTTAGAATTTACTACAAAAACACACAACGACCAGTTCATGCTAAAAATGGAATACACACAGTAAACCACAAAGTTTACATTACTTTGAAGCATTACTCAAAAAATAAACTAAAAGTTTAAACAAAGGTTGTTTTTCAAGTACTATTGACTTAAAATGTATGCTTCATCAACTCAAATATTTAGGAGCAGTCGGCTTCTGCACTCTTTCTGAGAACTGTTAACTTTAACAGTGAAAAGTAACAAAAAGGGCCATTTGCTACAAACCGAGGTCTAGAATGATTCAATGTTTATTAAAACATACTGAAATGATTGCACATAGTTTATAATATTTACATTTTAAAAAAGCTGATTTTTTAAAAAGGCAAAAAAAATAAAATATGGGAAAACATTTTCAAAAGGCAAATAAAAAACACACACGGCCTCCTGTACTCTACCTCGAAATGCTCTGTTCTCGAAACATCTCGTAACAAAGTTGAATCCGCTCTGACTGCGGATGAATAATGAAGGCGGGGCCCGCTTGCTGCACTACCGTTGCATTCTGGGGAAAGTAGTGCAAAAACACCAGAGTATGCCATTGGTTTACCACATATACATGCTCTTTATCTCTTGATAAAATACTGGATGAACTCAGAAATACATCTATGAGACACAATGATCAGATGATGCTAAATATAGAATACCAGATATACGAAAATAGGTCTAAACATGATCCATACTACTATGTAAATTCAAAAAGTTCCAAATCTTTTAGAACTTTTTGTAAAATAACAGCTACTTTGAAACATTTGGGTGGATGAATCCTAGTTTTAAGTAGGCATTACTTCTAGTTTAAACTAAATCCTGATTTAATTTAAAAACATATGATTTAATCAAATTTTTGAGGCAATTCTGTACAATTTTTGAGTTCACAGTCTATCTGATGATAAAATGCTGGATAAATACAGGATTACATGAAATTCAGACACAATAATCTGTTGTTTGATGTGTGTCCAACTTGATTCATCCGTATACCCCAAAAAGTTGTCAAACATTTAATTGAGACCAATCACTTTCCAAAATTTGAGCTAAATCGGCAAGTAAACAGTACTTTTGAAAACAGTTGAAATTGACATTTTGCGGGTAATGTTTTCTTTGAAAGTAGAGTTTCTCAACTCAAATGTTTGTAAGTTAACATTTTTAAGATTTTCTGTCAACAACATTTGAGGGTTTACACAGAACCCACTTTTATATTTTATAGTAAAAAAAAAAGAAGAAATAGAGTCTAAACCTGAAATTTTCTGGAACTGAAAGTCAAAGTTAAAGGCCTTAGCACAAGTGCAATAATAGTAAATAGATAAAACAAATAAAAGAATTTCTTACATTAAAAAAAATAAAACTCAATTTTTAAAATTTCAAGGCTCGTATTGCATTCAGGGTTTTTTTTCTGCAAAAGTCACAGTAAAACATCTTAGTAAAAGTTTTATATCAGAAAATAAATAAATAATACAGACTACGTATTACATTTCAAAGAAATAAAATTTAAGTGTTTATTTCCACAACCAACAAGCCTCTTTTTAGAGTTTATTAAAATCAAAAAGGCAAAAAGTCACAGTTAGAAGCCTCAGTAAGAGTTTCGTATGAATAAATAAATACTTTGAAACAAGGTACAGGGTAGAGAACTCAAATTTTGTAGTATTTTTCCACACTAGCAGACTCAAATTTGTATGTTGAAAAAACAAAAATACACAAAATTGTGCCAAATAGCTTTATTGATTCAGATAATTAGTTTGTATGTGTTGCAATCCCATGTACGTACGTTTCTTGAACTTCGTTGGCACAGCTTCACAGTAAAAAACTCAAGTTATTTTGAGTCTGTTACAGATGTTTTGAGCTAAATCCTAAATCGAAAGACTTGCAGAGCAATGAGGGGTTTCAGATTTTGTATATGATTTGAATACATTTTAGAGCAATATTCCCTTTAACAGTAACTAAACTACTACATTTTTTGAACAGGTCAGTCTTGTGGCTGCCCGTTCCTCTCTTTTCTTGCATGTGGAATAAGCTCAGAGTGTTCAAAACATGTTTGCACTTCGTAACCCTCACATTTATTCTTGTTTTGTGATCATCAGCTCACATGAATCACTAGTTGCAAACCAGCCTGATTAATGACCTTATCATCTCCTGCTGTGCTTTTGATAAAAGCCAATACAAAGAAAAGCCGAGAACTGACTGAACGGGACATTTTCTGTCTCTATTGTCTCAAAGTAATGGCAGACGCTGGCCAGTCACTGAATTAAAGGCAGGTTATTTGTTCTTGCTCTCTCTCTCTCTCTCTCTCTCTCTCTCTCTCTCTCTCTCTCTCTCTCTCTCTCTCTCTTCCTTCGCTCTGAGGGTGTTTTACTCCCGTTATTGTGAAGGAAATTGTCATTAGCCAGTGGAACAAATAACGTGAAACCGCCATGGTTGCCTTTTCTCTGCATCAGAACACAACAATGAATTAATCAAATTAAAATTCCTTGTTATGCGATTTTGCTTTAATTTCCACAACCAAGCCCCTATTTAGTGTTTAAGGAAATCAAAATGGTTAAGTCACAGTTAAAGGCCTCGGTAACAGTTTTATATTAGGAAAGAATTATCAATCCTTTAAGCTAATTTGGATAACTTGGAAAGCATCGGAGTAAGCTAATAAAATGCACCGCATGCTAATCGGTTTGCTTTAGCTTTAGCAGCTACTTAATGGACTTTGTTGTTGACGCCATTAAAACAATAAATCCCATTTAAATTATTATTACATCAGAAGAGCTTTTGCAAATGAATCTGCAAGTGTCAGGGTTTTTTCACACTTGTAGCTTGGAGGAATTCTTCAGTATTTTAGCAAAAATGTCTGTGGATGAAAACATGAATGCATTCACATACAAGAGCATTACGTCCAACATCTGGTTCAGCAAAAAAAAAAAAACCAACAACTTCCAATTAGATTCTCTAGCTTTTCCAGCCTCTAATTGGGCGACACATATTAGCATCCCTTTTGCACATCCCTAATGTGCAGGTCACTTGAGGCCAAGCTTCTCTGTAGCAGACGTTTAACACATTGTGACTAAAAGAAAGATATCGATGAAAGCATTTTTCTTATTTGGTGGCACATTTTTAGCTTCTGACCTTCCTCTATTACAAAGTTTTGTGGTGTGAAACTAAATAGCAGATCAGTTGAGATCCCCAGCAGATCCTCTGGTGAAGTGAAAGACCCAGTGACTACAGAAAGAAAAAACTTTGCATTTCTTTGACATTTCAGGCTTTTTTTTTCTTATTTGGCGACATTCTTATAGCTTTACTTTCCTATACTCCTAATACTCCTAATACTCCTCATCACTGCAGGCCTTGATGCATATTACGAGTTGATGCTTATAGCCGATTTGTTTCACCTGCTTTCTATTTCTTTAAAATGCAACATGCATGACGTCACCAGGATGTTGCAGTGGTCGAGGTAGACAAAAGCGCATGAAATGTGCATGAAATCTGTTAAATGATGAGCTCTCCGCCAGTGCTGGAGAAAGTGTGCTCCGGTACCAGGATCCTAGATCTTCATCGTCAATTAAAAAATCTGTAGAATAGGTAATTGTGATCATTATTTTGTAATCATTTTATTTTTATTTGAAGAGATGCTCAGTTTCAGATTTTAATCTGAAAACAAAAAAAATAAAAATCAAAAGGGGGAGGGGAGGGGTATGATTAACCCTTGTGCCTTGTTCAAATTCAAAGTCTGTTGTTCTAATTAAACTCCTATTAAAATCTATCAGATGAATATTTTTCTTCTAATCTCTTAATCTACCTCAGTTCTAACCCAACATTTTTTTTTAATATTGGATTTTTACCCTTTAGTTAGCACACTGTACTAATGCTGTTGTACTTCATTTAACTTCATACACCAGTCATAAACAAAGCTTTTTAAATGGTTAATGGTTATAATTGGTGGTTATAAAAACAGGAAAAGACCGCCAACATAGTGCAGGATTATTTGGTGTCATGGCTTTGTAAACAAAAAAGATTGTGGTGTAAAGAGTACTGAAGTACCATTACTTGCCAACAGATAGAAAACAGATAGAAAAAAACAAGAGGGACAAAGAAGGAAAAGAGAGAAAGTGATAAAAAAGATATGTGACAGAAAAGAGAATGATGTAAAAAAACTGAAAGATAGCATGAAAAGAGAGCTAGAGGACAAAGAGAGGAGGAAAAAGTCAAAGATACAGGAGAAAGTAAAGGAGCGAAAGTAAAGAGGGATAGAACCAGAGGGAGAGGAGAAAAAAGCACCGACAAAGGAAGGGAGAAAGATGGAGGGAATAAGAGAGCGAGAAAAAAGAGAAGTACGTAACAGAGAGAACGAGAAAGAGTGATGTAGAAAAGTGAAAAAAACATTCCTCCATGAAACAGATTTGCAGTGGCAAAGCTCATTTGCAGGTCACTTGAGGCCAGTTATTGTTACCAAAGTTTAACATCTTTTACAGAAGCACCCGTTGACTTTTACAGAAGCACCCGTTATGTCAGCCATATTTCCTCACACAGCCACCAAACATGCTTCTGTTGCATCTCATTGTGATCTTCTCCATTATGGGATGTAAAAGTGTAGATGGCATGCATACTTTAGATATTTGTCGATAATATTAGGTAACCCCAACAATCACATACTTCTCCCCTGCAGTGTTTCACCAGCTGATGCATTTTGAATGGTTCAGGTGTCTCACCATATAAAGTTTGATCAAAAGCATTTTGAAAGGAGATTAAGAGATGATTAGCTAATTATTTGCCCGCCACTCCCACTCAAAGCCTGTACCAAGCCCTAATAAACCTGCCAGTGCATTCCAGTTTAAATGAATGAGCAGCAGCCCTCCTCTATGCACTCACTCTTTTAGGACTTGCCTTCTTGATTCTTGAAATCTTGAATTGTGCATTATGAATCGCCTATTGCTGCTTTTGCACCGACTTGTTTTGTCATGGTATGGAATGCGTTTTGGGGATTTTCCACCAAGTTCTGTACCCTTTAGAGGTACTTTTTCCCAAACCCATTTGAATGAAGTTCTAAAAGCAGCAACAATCTGATGATCGCTGACTGGTCAATTGTAAGGCTCCCAGAAAGAACAGTCGCTGCATCTGTTTCGTGCCTTGATCGAAAACCATGGGCGCCAACAGGACATCACACATCTGACCAACGAAAAAGAGTTTCGAATTGCCATATTTCGAATTGCGTTTTTCACAAAGGGAAAACAACCAATATGAAAGCCGGTAAGTGGCATTCTTCCCACATTCTCCCTCTTCCGTACAGGAAACAGGAAATAAATAGCGTGCCCCAAATCCTCTCTTTTCCCCACCAACAAAATAAGCTGCTCAACATCCATGATTTTGTCTGTGTTCTATGATTTCCTCTCTGTCGTTGTCTTCTTCTTTCCTGGTTTCCCGTTTGCCACAAAGTGCATCTGTTGTACAGCAACATCTTCAGGCACCAAGCATCATTGCATCAATATGTCCAGTTTATTAGAAACACAGGGATTAAAAAAGCTTCTTCTTCTTCTTCTTTTACTTTCGGCTGTTCCCAGTTTAGGGGTCGCCACAGTGAATCATCCTTTTCCACCTAACTCTGTCCTCAGTATCCTCTACTCTTGCACCAACTACCTTCATGTCCTCTTTCAGCACATCCATATATCTCCTCTTTGGTCTTCCTCTTGACCTCTTGCCTGGCATCTCCATCTCCAGCATCCTTCTTCCAATATAACCACTATCCCTCCTCTGCACATGTCCAAACCATCTCAACCTGGCCTCTCTGACTTTGTCTCCAAAACAACCAACTTGAGCTGTCCCTCTGATGTGCTCGTTCCTAATCTTGTCCATCCTCGTCACTCCTAAACTGAACCTCAACATCCTCATCTCTGCTACTTCCAGCTCTGCCTCTTGTCTCTTCCTCACTGCCACAGTCTCCAACCCATACATCATCGCTGGTCTCACTACTGTTCTGTACACCTTTCCTTTGATTCTTGCTGACACTCTTCTGTCACACAACACCCCTGACACTTTTCTCCACCCACTCCAACCTGCCTGCACTCGTCTCTTCACCTCTTTTCCACACTCCCCGTCGCACTGGACCATTGACCCCAAATACCTAAACTCCTGCACCTTCTTGACCTCAGCCCCCTGTAACCTCACTGTTCTATTTCCCTCCCTCTCGTTCAAACACATGTATTCTGTCTTGCTGCGACTGACTTTCATTCCTCTTCTTTCTAGAGCTGACCTCCAACTTTCCAGGTTTTCCTCCACCTGCTCTCTGCTCTCACTACAAATCACAATGTCATCTGCAAACATCATTGTCCACGGCGATTCCTGCCTGACCTCATCTGTCAACCTGTCCATCACCATAGCAAATAAGAAGGGACTCAAAGCTGATCCTTGATGTAGCCCCACCTCCACCTTGAACTCCTTTGTCTGACCTACAGCACATCTCACTGCTGTCTTACTTCTCTCATACATATCCTAGGGATTAAAAAAAGCTAAAACATGTTAAAATGGCGGAGGTGGCCAGACTCACATCTCTAGTCATTAAACCACGGAGTCCATGTAGTCACACCCTGGTGGCATCGTGGCTCCGCCATCAGTCCCGAGCTTGAGATATGGAATCTTGGATCCCTTCCTTCTCCGGGGTGTTGTCATGCACTTGCTTATGCGCACGGTGTAGCATCTACCTGCATCCTGCTGACCGTTTGTTCGCCCCTTTGCCGTGCACCTGTTATCGAATTACTCGTAGACTCTAAACCCTAACTTCGTTCACATAATTCACCTGAACACCTCCATGCGCACCGCTTGTGTAAGTTGTTGTCGGCAAATGTAAGTGGTCACCGCAGATGCAGCGAGGACTACTTGTGACAGGCGGTGTCTCCTGGGGTGAGGTGCATCCGGCCGGTACAGTGACTCACCAGGCCCGTCAGGGATGCAGTCAGGGGTGGGCAGCGTCGCACCACTCCAGGTCCTCCCAGGGTTCCCTCCTGATGGTAGCAGTGTCCCAATCCAGGTTCTAAAAGCCTTTGGAGGGTCCTCCTATACAGCCTCCATGGCTGCAAAAACCCTGAGTAAATGGGACGCTCTAGCCTCTTATTCTTCTGTTGTTTTTTGGCAGTTTGAACAATGTAAGTTATTTTGTTGCTTAGTTTATTCTCTAGTGTTTTAGGGTTTATTTTTAATTGTTCAATTTCTTTACAATTTTTTTGTCTTTTTTTATTTTGAATAAATAAAACACAACCTGTCCAGGGTGTACCCCCACCTCTCGCCCAATGTGTGCTTGAGATAGGCACCGGCAGACCCCCGTGACCCCAAAAAGGGAATAAGCACGTCGAAAAATGAATGAATGTATTAAACATAGTAATTTTTTTTTGGGTTGCATTGGTCATATTTGCCTCTGAGATTATTTTCTATTTTTAGTCTGCTTCTGAAAACAATGACGTCCACCAATTCTTAGTTAACATTTAGATGGCTGCATGTGTTGATATTTACAATGAATGTTTAAAATAAAAAGATGTTTTACAATTATCACTTCCAGCGCATAAAGCTTGAATATACTGTCCTTTATTTAAAAAAGTGTTATTTACATGTAAATACAAATTCAAGTGTGTTTTGTGTTGATTCTAAGGAAAAAAAAAAATTCAGGGGAAAGTAGGACGCATTTGAAGGTTGCATTTTAAGGAGCACCGTTGTGGCGTAAGTGGCCTTAAAATACGCACTCGTGAGGATGCACACTTCTGGATCGGGACACAGCTGGTGCGTGGGTCTCTCCTCCCTGACTGTTCCGTGTTGCCGTTCGGTTGGGGTCCTTCCCAGGTGTAAATGCTGATTGGCATTCCTCGTCACAGTGTGTAGAGGGTTTTATTACAGTGTGCAACACAGAACTCTATTTTAAACTAAGTTTAAGCCAAACATGTTCAATCACCAGATACACCGCATACAAAATACCAGTGGTTTAATGTGCTTCCGTGTCGTGTGCGCTCCGTGTTTCTGTAAGATTCACTATGATGTCATCAAGTAGAACTAGATAGACATAGTGGTTTGATGTGCCTTGAGTGAGTGGAATCAAGCCCAATTTGAGGTGATACTGGAAGTTGGTGAACCCTGGTGAGTCATACCGAGTTGTGCCGTTACTAAAATCCAGTGGAAAAGTGGCGTTTGTGCTGTTTTTGACGATTCACCATCTAACATCATGTAACGTCGATGTATGTTTAATAAATTGTGAACATTTCCCAGGTTGCATGGGCCTTGATGATGGGTTTCTTTAATGCACACCAGATCAAAACATTTTCTTATCCAAAAGTTTGCATGTTCTTGTTCTAGTCTCCCCCCTCTTTATATAATCTAGCAATGAAGGCGTTTGCCATATGCCCTCCCAAATCCAAATGCGGGCCCGAAGCACTAGTGTATTGCAGTCATTAGCCCCTCACGCCGTCAAGCTCCAAATTCATTTAGCCTCATGCTGGACCTTCATTATGATAGACTTGTATCAGATGGCATCTCTAGCTGGGCACAGGCTCAGGGCAAGAGGGGGAGAGTAGGGCCACAGCCATGGCCCGCTCCCACCTCAGCAGGAGGGTGGAGGGGGTGGTGAGAGAGAAGCAGATGTAGTGGTGGGGGTTTATGTTAGACCACCACAGAGGAAGAAAACATTGAAGACCTATGACTCCTTGCTTTGTTGCACTTGCTCTCTTTTAATTTTCATAAAAATCTGCTGCTGAATGGTGAGGCATACAACACACAGAGATCGTCTGGGCAAACCCTGCACAGCGAAGAGACAATTTGCATATTCAAATGAGCAAATATTTCAGTCTCATAGAAGTTTTCTATTTGGACAATTGCTGGCTGCTAAGAAATAGGAGACATGTTTGTTCACTCCAGGCCCTGGAGCTTATTGTTTTGGAGACAAAATCTCAAAGCAAATTGAAAAATATTTAAAAATATAAAAATAATGTGTGGTTAAATTCAATATTACCCAAATGTACTTTTACTTTTGATGCATAAATAGTAGGGGTATAAACATCACAATATTATTCCCAATATAGGATATGTATCACAATATGCATAAAAAAATATGAAAATAATATAACCCCACTTTACTGAAACAGAATCAAAGTTAAAACCATCAATGCAAAATGATCCTAATTAAAAGAAATGCTATAAATCTAAGAAGCCGGGATCTAGTTTGATATGTATTAGATCGTGTAATGTCTTCCAGCCTCTAGGGGGCAGCAATAAAGTTGGTAAACTCAAAAAAGGACACATTAAAATGTAAGATGCATCTTGTGATGGCTCTATTTTTATAAAATATTCATAGTTTCTCTTTAAAAGTTTGCATTTTACATATTGAAGCTCCTAGCTCCCAGTAAATCAGTGCTGCAACATTTGGCAGAAACTTTTACTCTATGTATAATCTTTTAAATAATTCCGTTACCATCAGCTGCATTAACGTGTACATTAAAAGCTGGACGTCAACTGACGTAGTGAAGAAAACGTGCTGTGGGGTTGGTGAACACTAACTAACTCAACACATTGTGAAGGGGCGTATCATGGAGAGTGAGGACAAAACACGTTTTTCAAAGTGGAAACACACTCATTATTTCACGTAAGTAGAGATAAAGATAAAAACGTAACAGTAAAATGCAACTAGTGTCATTATCTCGCTGTTGAAGGTTTTATCAGCAGCAACAGATAGAAGTTCAGTTAAGTTTGCTGCAGATTTTCTCTCTCCAACGTTCAAATGCTCTAAATAGACAAATGACACTGATTTTTAATCTGTGTAATGTAGCGTATAAACAATAAAGCATTTTTTTGTAATCAAAACATGTCTCCCTCCACATTTGCAAAAGAACATTGAGCAGCAACATCTTTGAGCAGCTGACCGACAGGATTGCCTAAAATAAGTTTGGTATTATTAGATTGTACCTCAAAACTCATTTTGATAATTTTTTGAAGATTTTAAGATTGCATAATTTTTATCATTAATTATTTTGATTAAAGCTCTATTGCTTCAATTAAAATCAATATTTATTACCAACTAATTCAGGTCACACGTCACTGTTCTAACGCTCAACCTACTTCAAAACTCATTTTGTTAAAAATCTCTAAATTGTATTTTACGTAAATAAGTACACAAATGAATATTAAACATTGTTCAATAAATATGTTATTTTCCATGCAGCATTGACATTAAGGGAGCATAAAAACATGTTCTTTAAAAAGTAACTCATGCGTTATTTTTAAGAGTAACTAATTACTTCTTTAGTTTAAGTAAGTAACAAAGTAACTGAGTTTTTTTTAATGATGTAACTAGTAACTGTTATGTTTTTCACTAACTAGCACGATATATTGTTAAATCCTTGTTGTTTTTTTATTAGTAGTTCCAGTAGAATGCAAAGGAATTGTGATGTAAATATTAACGTGCAGAACCAATCTAGAAACGAATGCGATCAACACTCATCTCAAGCGATCCCCAACACATTGTTCTAAACGATCCCCCGTTTATCTCTCAATACTAGAAACGATTCACAAAACAACAAAAACAAACGGCTGCGACAAATTTACTCATGTTTTCCAACAGTCATTTTACTCAGCCTGTAATAAAAAGTCAATGAACCAGGGGGAGTCCATATATTCCCATAACAAAGGCAGGGGGAGCTGTCATTTCCCCATTCTCGGTCTTTCATGAAAACATCCTCTCTCACTCAAGTCGACGGGGGGCAGAAGGCCTCGTTCGACAGATCGAGCTGATAAGATGCACAAGCTCCCAAAGACAATGAGCTCCGAGCCACAGACTGTGACAAACGCCTGAACCCCTGCTCCAGTGGTGTATGCGTTCAGGGAAATCAACACGGAGAATGTGGTAGCCACGCGTTAGAGCAAATGAAAAGTGCCTCACATTTGCCTTCCCTGCACGCCTGATCCTACATGCCGTTATCTCTTAGCATGCTGATATATTGCGACGCTTTTAAGACGTTCAGCGAATGAGAGCAGGTCTCTGCAGCCCCAGGAGAGATGCCTCACTCTTGCCGATCGGCTGCCGCTATTGGATTTCTGACTTTTAACTGGGTTAACCTACTTTACTGTGAATACAAATTCAATTGCCACCACAGCTGTTTTATTTGGCGTGTGCGTCTTTCTCTCACTCTCTCGACAGGCTGTGTAACCACATAGAAAACAATTTCCCTCTGCGGAGCACTGGCAAACCATAAAATTAAAATGAAGTGCCATTACATGTTCACAAAGCAAAGGGGGTCCTTCCTTTTTTTACCCTCTCTCTCTCTCTCTCTCAATATTGACACAATGCTTATCCCTTTCCTGCTGCCGCTTACAGCCTGCTTGCTTGCCATGCTAGATTAGCATGCTAGCAACAGCCTTAGCATTCTTCCTGTGTAGGTGCGTGTGTGTTTAGTAATGTTTCTTCTCACTGAGACACTAAATAAAGCCATATGAGGCAGCCAGGAAACCTTTCAGGACTTCATTAGGGCAGTGGGAGAGCAAGCTGGTACTGTTTAGCTGGATAACGTCAACAAGAGCGCTCATGCAGCTGGATGCTCATACCCCAAGCCCCCCCTCACCAGTCCATATCCTCTCCTGCTCGGGTGGTACAGGGCACACACAAGCACCAAGCCAGGAGCAACCCAGACTGAGAGTGTCCATGGATTTGCAGAACAAAATAAGAGTCCTTACAAGGAGAATGGACCAGTGCAACCAAGTGCATAAACACCAAATGTTCTTCTTGTTTTGGTGTTTTATAAAGGTTTAGCAAACCAACATTAAGGTGCATGCCATCTACTGATTGGGAGCGTGACGTGCAACTTTTTTCTTTCTGTCTTCTCTTATTTCATATTTAGCTAATTAACCTTGTTTTAGTTAGATACACACTACACGCACCCTAAAAAGTTAGTTTGATTGTTAAGTTCTCCGTCCATTCTCAACTTTTATACCATTGTTCAGCTCATTTGACCTGTTGTTGTATTTTGGTTCAAAATGATGTTCAGAATTCAGAACCTAGAACCTAGTACCTAGCTGTTGTACTTCATCTAACTTTATCAATGGAGGGTTTTCACATCTCATGGGTTAATGGTTATAAATGGTGCTCATTAGTAAAAATCTCAAATTTTACTCAAATTTTTGGCTTTGCAATAAAGAAAATATTGTCATAATGGAAGTCAATGGCGCAAAAACAGCCATGAACAAACAATCTGGTGCTAGACAAAACTAAAAATCCTCCAATGCCAATGTATTGTTTGACATGTCCAAGACTTTAGGAAAAGGTTAAATCATGATGTAACGTTTTGGCAATTAAACTGTAAAATTCTTGGAATAAAAAAAAAAAAAAAAACGTGGTATCTTTTGGCAAAAGAAAAAAAAGGAAAACTATATTAATTGGATTTTACTGTATTTTAATTTAGCTACAAACAACTTGAAAGGATAGGGAGTCTATTTTTTTTGTTTTTGAAATATTTCAAAGCATTTACCTGAAAATTGGATTTTACAACAAAAATCCTTCAATTTGCCGAAAAAGAGAAAAGGTTTAGATCCAAAATCACCCAGCTACATTTTCATCCTTTTATACTTTACCTCAATTGTGATGTATATAACTGATTATCATAAAAATAATATTTCTTCGCATCTATCACAAATACATTTTCGTGGTTCCCCACTTTATATAAACCACAATTGAATGCTGTGTCTCCCATTCTTCCATTTGTTCCCAAATTCCATTTCTATCTTTAGTTTTATTTAAAGTCCTTTCCAGTTAAGGTGGGTTGGTAATCTTGAGTTGTTAAGCACACACAACGAGTCCATGCCACCAACATATACGTTTCAAGTATAAAGAATTTCCCATTCACATTTGATCAAAACAAAGAAAAGTATCCGGAATGCATACTCAAAATTCAAATCAACAGACATGGGCACTCAACCGTGCGTTCGAAACTGTTTGCCACCATTACCAACCATTTATGGGGCACACAACTGCCCCTAGTGTCCAGGATGAATGGCTCCTACACCAAGTCTAGTTCATTATGTTTAATCAACTCTTTTTCTAGGTATCCACTTCCTCATTATCACCCCCCACATGAATGTTGCATTGCTTCATTAAAAAAAGTCTCAGATTTTCCATTTGAAATGCATACCAATGCTGACTATTCAATGTGTTTGAGTCCTTTCTATCCGTTGGCAACTCAAGTGCTTTTAAATCTGATGATTTCAACACTATGTGATCTGTAAGTCATTTTCCTGGTTTACTTTCAAACTACATAATATATACCCATGCTATTTTTCCACTTTTTTTCATCGCTAGAGCCCATCTATAAATATTTATTATTGTGGTTATATATGAATTTTTTAAGTGGTATATCTTTCTCCTTCTGTGTTTTCCGTTATGATTTCACGGACTTCCATTTAAATCAAACCGAGGTCCACAACCAACATTTTAAAAATGAGGCAAATAGTAAACAGAAATAGTAAGATGAATATCAAGAAAAAGTCTTACTTTTGTGTTGTGTGCGCTTCAAAATGTGTACGCCCTCAAACAGTCTGTGGAATAACACTCAATATAAATGAATAAATATTTTGGCAGTAGTTTCAGGTTTGTTATTAATGCCATGGTTGTAGCTCTACTTTGGGTTTCTTCTTACCAGAGCTTCGCTTTTGTTCTTAAAGTGGCAGCTGCGTGAAATTGTACTGTTCTTGATATCTCATATTTATCTAACAACAAACTTCTACTTCTTCCTTTAATACCCATCCAAACTATTTAACTATTGTGATTATATTTTGCAACAATCTCTTGATAATTGCTAGACTGGATGCTCTTCTTCGCTTCCCTTTGTTTTACATCTCAGTTTCTACATCTTCCTCGAGGGCAGGTGAGAGTTATTGTACTGGTTTTCTCCCACTATCTCTAATAGCAGCCTTCAGGTAAGTGCCATTTGAAAGGAACCAGTCATCATCACACAGTGGGTTGCTTTGCTCATTCTTGCACTGCGTTGAACACATGCGTTCGAGGCTGGACTGTGTTTGGAGTGACTGGTGCTTTCTTGCATGTGCATTTCGTAGGCCCAACATCAAGCTTTTTTACCTTCACATTAGCTGAAAACCATGCTGAGAATCACGTTTGTGTTATTGTTGAGCACTGCTCAGGCTTTGTTTGAGTGTGTCCTGTATGTGCCCTGGGGTTGACAATTATACTAAAGCGCCACCTAGTGCCAAACTCGACTGAGGAACATTACCCAACCCCCAAGCCTTCTCTTTGGCCGGTGTTCTGCAGCCTCCTGGAGTGATTGGTTTTCTTAAAATAGTTTAAGATTATTTTTCCTTTTCATTTAAAAGTAAATACAACATTTAATTTCTTGAGAGCAGCATGTTTGCATTGGGGTTTGAACTGTTGATTCTCGTTGAAGAGATACCTCAGAAGAACTTTCTTCATGCACTTTCCATTTGTCCCCATGATTAATTTGATTTCCTTTGGGCGAGCCAGATTTCTCCCAAAATAATCATGTTGGGTAATTCTAACTTGCCAAAAATGCAGTGTGAAAGTGTCCTCTCACTCAGTCTTGGCTGCTGGTGAACCATGGTTTCATAAGCTTGATCAGAAGACGAATGAACCAAAAAAAATGGTAAATATTTCTCGGAAATATTTCTTGGGTTTTGCAATTCTGTAATATACTAATGTTATATTTCTCATAGATATTGTAAAAGAACACCTTTTTACCTCGTTAACACAGCTTTTTTCATAGTCACTCATCTTGAAATCTGGCCTTGAAAATGATCCTGAGTTTCTGCTGACCTCACTTTGACATCCTGTCATGAAGATGCCCTCTAAATGACTTTTTGGACACCATTATGATTTTTTATTTTTTTTTGTGATCATTATTTTTTAGCTGAAAATAATGTTATTTTCTTTGGATGTTCACAGATGAAAATTGTGGAAAAATATAAAAAAATATTGATTTAAATATGACCTAAAAATAACAAAACATTTTGGCCCCAAAAAACTGGACTGAATCTACATTATGCTCCTCCTTCTGTTAAACTACTTTGAAGCATATGTTCTATATAAATACATTTGACTTTACTTTGGCTCTAATCAACTTTCATTCTGGCATAAATTATGACATGTATTAGTGAAAAAAAGTTTCTGAACTTTTCAGCAAAAAAAAAAAAAAAAAAAAAAACAATTGAAATAGTTTTTAAATTTAAATAGTTCCAATAGTATAGCCTTTTTGATTCCAAGCTCACCCTCTGTGTGGCAACAGTTAGCTTCTTCATCTTCATTTAGCCTAGTTATTCAGTGATTTGGAGATATTCAGGAGATATTCAGTGATTTGAAAAATCCTGATTTGAACAAATAGCAGATAAAGAATTATTTTTAATGAGGTAACGATTCAGATGAAAAGCGTTAAGCCATTTTTTTTTTTTTTTTTTTGCAGATTGGTTTAAAGGCACAATTAGAAGCAGTTTTATCAGAGGGCTCTCTGCTGATGATTTAAATCTAAGAGTTTGCAAAATGCGATAAAATAAAACAAATTAAATCAAGTTACCACAAAAATAAGCTCAGTTATTGGACCCTATTCAAGTTCCTAATTTGTTTTTGTTTTGACAAAACTTGGGTGTGTATTCCTGCTCTGCATTTTCCTCTAATGTGACAAGCGTCAGCTCTTACTTGAAGCAAAATACAACAAATCCATTTGACTAATCCATGGTGGACCTTTCAAATACATGACCACCATTGGTGCACCTGATCATCAAACACATTTCAGTATTTTGTCTCTTTGTAGCAATACAAAATAATAATTTCGACGAGCATGTGCTCATTTCATCTGAGTGGAAAAAGACAGCCTAAGACAGTCACAATAGGAACATATCAGGTGCTGGAAAGTTAGCTGAGCAAGTTTGGGACTTCCCATAGAAAGAAATCACTTTAGCTTGTTATTACTTTTTGTTATTTTTCACAAATAATTACTTTGTATTCATGGCTTAAATGTATGGGATTTTGGATTTATAGCATATGTTTAATAAAAATTTCAAAATTTCATCTCCAGCGCACATCGGTCGAGAGGCGGAGGTACACCCTGGACAGGTGGCCAGGCCATGGCAGGGCAATACACACATTCACACCTAAGGTAGATATATTATATATATGGAATATATATTATTCTTAACTTAACCTCATCTTTTTGGGATTCATGGAGTCGAACACTAGTGCTTCTGAAGACCAAGTTACATGCCTACTCAAACCTATCATTCTGAAGAAGGGTCTAAAAATGGAACTATACTTTTTTTGTACTGTAAAATTTTTTGAGATTTTTGAGTTGAGTGCTATTCTACCCATCTGATTTGCATGTTCATGTGAGGTGAAGGGGTGTCCCAAATCTTTTTCAAATGAAGGACTCCAAATGGATTGCCTCCAAAGATGGCCACCAGAGCGCCCAGCGAGGTCCACAAATGTAAATGATTTTTTTCATATATTAACATTTTTAAACTACAAAAACTATAGTTTTGGGTAAGATTCAATGTCCATATATATTTCAGTAAAAGGAATTACAAAATGCTAGTTTTGCTGGAGTAATGGATCATTATTAGCCAAATAACATTAACACAAAAAACATTATACACATTAAACTCGCGTGTTGCATGTTAAAATGTAGTTTTTAAATTTGTTTTTAAAAATTGCTAATCCTTCAGAACCATCCTGCTGATGAATTTGGAGCATCCAGATTTTTTAGCCTAGGGCTAAGGGGTAAGGATTAGTGAGAGATACTAATTATAAAGTTTAAATTCTCTTTTGAAGTAGCTCTGCGATGGTCTTGTGATGTTTCCATGCTGTACCCCAACCTTCACCAAATGTGACCAATGGGAGCACCTGTGTGTCCCAATAGGAGTAGAAATTTTGGATTAATATATTATATCCTGTATATAGCGGAAATGATAAAAAAGCCAAATCTCAACTCATAAAGCAGTCAGCTGTTAGGAAAGAGGGTTGTGTTACACACGGCAGGATGCGGAACAATTAAACCGGACTAAACTTTCCCAATGAGCTTCAATGTGCCCTTGAATATGAGGCTTGTCAACATGGATCTATCGATGTGGTTTGCTTGCAGTTACAGTCACTCGAATCAAAGCTCTGCTCAAAAACGGCCGACAGTGATGGGCGCCTGTCACTGCCCATAAAGGTGATGCGCACACACACACACACACACACACGCACGCACGCACACATGCACACACACCCTACGGTTCTTGGCTAGTCTATTTATTTTTATCGCAACAATGAAAATTTGCATTTTCACAAACACACAATACACACACAGGAACACGCATACAAGCTCCAGCAAGGACAAGAAGATGGATTAGATTGACAGTGTCACCTTCCTAATCTAGATGAGCACAGAGTGACAGACAGACAGATGTGACACATGAAGGATTGGCAGCATAACGTGTCATTCGGTTCTCTGTAAAGTATCTTTTCTTCTAAGTTATATTAGCTGCATGTCTACGCCATTCTGTGTTTTGTTAAATTATTGTAGCTTCAAAACCAAAATCTTTAGATAAATGTGACTATTTGAATAAAATGAGTGAAAGAATTTGATTTTTTTTTTTTCAAGAAAGTTTTCATGAACTGGGAATCCGAAAAGTGATCAATGTTTTTTATATTAGCTATTATAATATAAAAATAGAAAAAAATGAATGTTTATTTGAAAATGGTGATGTGTGATGTCAGTAGCTGCACCTAATTTAATGTGCATTTTGGAATATGGCATAATATCGGATGGAAACTGCACAAAATAAATAAAGACAAATGCGCAAAAAGTAAAATTTAAAAAAAGAAGAACTGCAAAACCCTTGCCTCCAAACGCTTTTCTTCTACGTGTTCTAAGACGGAATGAAAAAGAATGCAGCGACTTCCATTTTTCTTTTGATATTTAGTGTCACTTTATCAGGAAGTAACAATTTTGTTTTCTTGGACTTGTTTTAGGGAAACAGTGCTTTAATTGCAAATGTTTTTTTTTATCAAATTCCAGTTTTGCGCATACATTTAATTGGCATTTTTGCGTAGAAACATGGCTAATGATATAAATGGTGAAAAAGCATTTGTGCAACTGACCGCCCCTAAACCGGGAAACAGGTTTCAAAGACAGGCACACCATTCTACACACTGCCAGAATAGACAAATGGAGAAGCAAATGGATTGCTACAATTTGCAGAAATAAATTTAATCCACTGCGGTAGGATGGCGACCTGTGCCTCTGCCTCTCGCCCGATATGCTCTGGAGCGGCTCCTCACGCTACATCCTGACACACATATGGCAATAGTTGATGTGCAGAAAAAAGATGGCTTCCGAGGGGAAAAATAAGTTTCAATGTAATTTGGAATGTGCTATACATTGAGAGGGGTAACAGATCCTGACAGATTGGTTAGTATAACTTGACATAAGTGTGAGTTTGCCATAGGTTTGCACATGCCGTCAAGGTACCCAGAAGCCACAGAGTGAGTGGCAAAAACTCTTTTAACGGAATTTGATCCAAGTGTGTCTCACATGGCCAGCGGAGTGAACGATCGTCCCCATGCTGCTGGCTGCATTATGATTTTCACCCAATACAAGTCTATGGGAAAAAGCTAAAGGTAAAAATTATTGCCTCAGAACATTTTTTTTTTACCGGAAGAAACGTTTTTAATAATTTTCGAAAGTTATCAATACAGTGAAGAAGGTTTTGTTAAGTTTAAAGTTCATTTTCATGTGGCTCACGGTTGTTCAATTTTACCCTAAAAACTAGGCGGGACCATGTGATTGACAGCTACATAGAACAGAGCTGACTTACTTTTAGTAAAAATGGCATAGCCGAGTTGGAAAGTAAGATCAATGCATTTGACTAGGCAACTAACTTATTATCTGCTGGAAAATGTGTTTGCTTTTGATTAGTGACTACTTTTCACTTTTCTCACCCGTCCCTACCCCTTAGAAGGGCTGGAAATGTACACGGTGCATTGAGTAAAGTGTTATTAGCTTAACAATTCTGTATTATTCCTGTAAACTACTTTTTAAGGAGCTATAAATGCACATATGATATTTAATCTAACACAAAACAATGTCTGTGTCATTTTAAATCTTTTAGAAATTACAAAATTACTCAATCTCATGGGACTTTTTGGTAGCATTGACCGCTATCTTCAAGTAAGCAACAAATGCATGGAGATTGCAGTGTCTGCTGGGAAATCCTGGACCACACTTCCCTTGGAGGGGAATTCAACCAATCGCCTAAGCCCTTGAAATGATACACGGCCTATAAATCCATTTTCTACACTGACCACCATTTTGTCTCTTATTAGATCATATCATATGAGCAGATACCATGAATATTTATATCTTTCAACCAATCAGAAGAGCCATTTTTAATGTTATAAAAAAAATTATATATTGTACTTTCACCTCTCTACAGGGAAATGTTTTCAAACGACTGACGCATCCATAGCGCAGTGTGTGTCTTCCAGAAGAGCAGCTTTATGGAGCAGCATCTGATGATGCGTACCTCATACTGTATGTCCAGATCAGAGCAGCGACAGATGTTAATCACACACTTTGTGAACACAAACACACCCACACTTGGAGTCTTCCCCACTGTGGAATTAATAAAGTCCTATATAAAAACATTCTAAATGATTTAAAAAGATTTTTTGTTTCGATGAGACAGTTGTTTAAATAATTCTCGGTTCAAAGATTATTTTAATTTGGGATATTTTCCTGTTATTCTCTCACTTGCTGAAAATATGTCCTGCTGAAATTACATCCACGTGCATCTGCAGGCTCTGAAACTCTCACACAGAGCTTCCTGTAATTCAACATCCAACAGTGACTCTAACTTACACATCCTTCAGCCATATATTTTTGCATTGATCATTAGATAACCTTTTGTGTTCAATAATATTAATAAATAAGATAAAATGACAATGAGTGTGTGGTTTGGAAAACAATTGACAGCCGTGTTCGGTGAGGTAACTCCAAGGATCATATGTTGAAAGCATTTTTCCTCCTTTGCTTCCCTCTGATGGCATATTTAGCCTACGGTAACGAGTGGCTACGTTTTCACTTCTTCTGAAAAGCAAGGATTAACAAGTTAAAAGGTTATGGCATTAGTCAACATTTGCCTTTCAGCTCACCTCAATCACTCAAGACTGTAATTATCTAGCGTTGTGTCTGACCTCTGGCACTCTGCTCATCTCCTTTCATCCAACTCTGAGAAAATAAACTGTAACATCATCTTCCCATCACATGTTCACTTTCCAAATCCGTGTGAAATAAGCCTTCGTTAATTATGTTATATGGTAAATGCTGTCATAAAATATTTAACTGGTCACTATATCCTGCGCCCAGAGCAGTCTTTGTTTATTTGCCTCAAATGAAGTATCGTAAACTTTTAAACCCAATGGGACATCTAACATCATAAAAAAACATTTTCTGACACATTGGGGCCATTTAATTTAGTAAAAATGAAAATGGAAGCTGTTGCGATTTTTTAAAACTTAAATCCACTAGATAATTGTCTGGATCGGCCTAACAAGAGCGTGATTGGTTAATAAATAAACTTACAAGGCAAGTTGTCTGGATAGAGTTCCGTGACATAACTACCCAGAGTATTGGTGGATGGTTGGTTTGCTTGGCAGGTTCTCTGTTTGGTTAGTTTTAAAGATGAACTTAGCTGATGGTACCTGGGCAACACCTCCCGAAACATCACAATATAACAGACAAAATACCCATGGACCATACATATAGCCAAAGTATAAAATAACAGATAATTGGCACAATGGTTAGTCTATGAGCACGCCCACAAAATAGTGTTGTTTAAAAATTAAATAGTTCACAAAACACTCCCTGATAAAAGTCTTGTTTTTTTTATCATTTTGTAAAAACACCTGATATTAACCCGAACACTTATGTCTTTGCAAAAAAAAAAAAATAATGGGGCTGAACCAAGCTGTGAAAATAAAACTACTTTATATACAAACCATGTTGAAATTAAAATGAGCCATTTTTTGCTGAAAAAACAACAACTTGATTAGTGATATATTTCAATCAATTTTTCTAGACAACCGACAAGACTTTTGTCGTCAGAGACTTTATAACTCATCTAAATTATTACAGGTTGCTCTCTAATTAACTTTAAAGCAATACTGGCGTCCTAAAAAGATCTGTTTGCTTTATACTGAGTCATCAAAAAGCTCATGCTTCTGACCTCTCCAATCTGCTAGCTCAAGTCGCATACTTTGACTTTCTGTTGGAGCGGAATCCAAATTAACGTTGCATAGTCATGGGTTTCCCATTGATGGATGCTTTGCCTTTCAAGCCAATGGATTTTTTTTTTTATTATATGACAGCCCCCCCTTTTAGGGCCTTTGCACACTTTGGACCTTTTCACTACTGGAAGGCAGTCCTCCAATATATATAATGCCTTGGCAATGCATCACTTATCTAATATTTGATTTAGATTTTGCCAAAAATCAATGGCATTGCCTAAGCATTCAATAAAATGAAGGATTGCACACTTGGTGGCACATACACTAGAAATTCGTACACTTTAGCCTTAGACACGAGCAACTACCTAGAACGTGATTCGGTAAACAACAACTTTACACTTTCTAGCCAATGTCTCTTGAAAAATGGCAAAAGCCCCTGACCAGCTGTCCTCATTCCTCTGTTGGGTCGAGGGGAATGCTCCTTCAGAGTCGCAGGTATGAAGAACGTTTCCTGCCGGATTTTAGGGCAGCTGCTATTGCTCCGGTCTGGAGCTCTTGACCCACTTACACTCATCTTTTCTTTCTTTTTAAACACAGAGGAACACCGGTCCACACCCTCGCTTTCTCTTGCTGCCCAAACATGGCTCTTGCCCACTGAAGATTAATGTTTCAGTCCTGACCCCACTGGGCAGCTGACTACAGGAGAATAGATGGGTCAGAGAAGCCAGGCATGGTGACGGAGATGAGTTGCTTACCTGAGAGAGCCCCAGAGCTCGGCAGTATGGTTCTCCTGTCAGCTCCCAGTGAAGAGAAAACTCCCCATCATAACTCACGTACTTTTAGCCCAGCTCCTGAACTCTCATGCCCAGAGGGCCTTCAGCGGTCTCCTCAGGAGTTGTGTGAGAGAGGGGTCAGGGAATGGTTCAGTGTGTCAGGTGGAACGGTTTTGTTTCAACATGAGTGAGTAGTTTGGGCTTATCAGCAAAGCTGTCAGAGGCATTTGTGCTTTGGCCTCAGGCAACTGTTTATAAAGTTTTACATGGATTTGATGCACAACTACCTGTCTTTGATCATTTAGCAGGCTGTAGCTTAATTAAAATTTAGCTAACGTCATTTAAAACCTGAGACGCTGCCAAAACGAGACCATATCTTTTTACTTGTAGCTCCAGCGTTTTCCACCCGAGTGAAATGTTAACAAACACTGGGGTCCCACACCCTGACATCATTCAGAAATGCCATTTCTACAGTCTGATTGTATTCAAATGTATTTGCATCATGATTTAATGCTTACATTTTATGCTTTGTCTTTCCCTTCAATATTAAAAGTAGTGCAAAGAACTGAAACAAACTCGAACACTGTCATTCTCTAAGGCCTGCTTAAATTTTTTTCCCATTTCAATCGTATCTTCAGAGTCATGCTTCTCTAAATAGGCTGCAATAAACTCTTTAAATAGGCTGCCTCTCGCCCAATGTGTGCCGGAGATGGCACCGGCAGACCCCCATGACCCCAAAAGGGAAGTAGCGGGAATGAAAATTAATGAATGAATGGAAAAAATAATGTTAGGATTAAAATAGTTAAATTGAAATTTGCCAAACAATGCATTAACAGAATTTGTTCCAAATGCACAAAGACTGCATCTATGCAATTTATTGATGAAGCCATCAAGAATTGTAAAAGAAAGCAGTCTTGCATGCCTCTCAGAGTTCATCAATATTCTTTGTTTTGTTTTTCCATGCTTCCTCTTTCATACTAGCCTATGATGATTTACTCATTCATTTATTTTCCAACACGTTTATTCCCTTTTTGGGTCACAGGGATCTCCAGCGCACATTGGGCGAGAGTCAGGGGTACACCCTGGACAGGTCTCCAGTCCATCGCAGGGCCACATTCACAATTAATTTTTCAGATTATTCAATTAACCTAACCACGTGTTCTTGGAATTGTGGGGAAAACTGGAGTACCCAGAGGAAACCCACACAAGCACAGGGAGAACATGCAGAATGGTCAACCGCAAGCCTCGAACCAGCAAACCTGCTAGCTGGAAGGCCACAGTGCTACCCACTGTGAATATAGTGGTGTAGATGATTGTAGAGTAGTATAGAGTGGAGTATTGTAGAGAAGAGCGGATTGTTGTAGAGTGGAGGTCCAACAGGGATCAGAAAGCCAAGAAAAATTCCCTGACTGCAGGAAGGTGAGTATTGTAGAGTAGAGAATGATAGAGTATTGGAGAGTATTGAATAGCAGAGAAGAGTAGTGTATTCTAGAGAAGCATATTGTTGAAAATAGTACAGTATTATATAGTAGATTAATGTAGAGTATTGTTGACTAGAGTAGAGAAGAGTTGGGTGTTGTGGAGAAGAGTTGAGGATTGTAGAGTATTGTAAGAAAGAGTAGATTATTTTAGAGACTAGTATATTGTAGAGTAGAGAATAGAAGAGAAGATCATGTAGAACAGGGGTGCTCATTACGTCAATCGTGCTACGATCGGTAGCACGGTCGATCGTGGTGTGAAATTGAAACAATATCAGCCGATCATCCATCCCGTCACAGTTCAGTAAAGTTAGCTGCAGATTCACTGATTCGGTTTTCTCTGCTCAATAGCTCGAGACCAGAATGTTCTTAGTAAACAAATAATATCTATTTGTAATCTGTGTACAGATTACAAATACAAAACTACAAAACGTTTTTTATCAAAACAAGTTTACCCCGGCATTCACAGAAACACATTACCGTCTATGAGCAACCCGCTGACATGGAACCGCTTAGGGACCGTCTGCAAATTATCAGATTTGCACAAATTTATTAGAGCATCATTTTTATTCTTAATTATTTGGATTAAAGCTCAATTGCTCCCATAAAAATCACTCTATTACCACCCAATTCAGGTCACACACAATTGTTCTAATGATTCAATTCAGTGCAAGTCATCAAATTAAACTCAGGTTATTACAAAAAATAATTAATTTTTATGTGTGTTTTGTCAATTCTCAATAAAGTTGAAAATAATTGTTTGTTGATTGATGTTTTGCATTTTTGTAGCGGGTAGATCACTTTGACTTGGTCATTTTAAAAGTAGCTCGCAAGCTGAAAAAGTGTGAGCACCCCTGATGTAGAATATTATAGAGTAGATTATTGATGAGTATTGTAGAATATAATAGATTTGCATATTGTAGGTAAGAGAAAAGTAGTGTATTGTACAGAAGAGTTTTGTAGAGAAGAGTAGATTATTATAGAGACTAGTAGAATACTGTAGAGTTGAATATTGCAAAGAAGAGTAGATTATTGTACAGAATTGTGGTTTAGAGATGAGAAGAGTGGAGTATTGTACAGAAGAGTTCTGTAGAGAATAGTATGTAGAATACTGTAGAGTAGATTATTGATGAGTATTGTAAAATATAATAGATTTGAGTATTGTGGGGAAGAGTAAAGTAGTGTATTGTACAGAAGAGTTTTGTAGAGTATATATCTATACTCTACAGTTAGGTAGAGTAGATTAGATTATTTTTATAGTATTGTTGACTAGAGTATTGTAGAAAAGAGTAGAGTATTGAAGAGTAGATTAAGCTTGAGAGGAGTATTGTAGAGGAGTCCTCCAGAAAGCAGATTTTACGGTCTTTAAAGAACACCAGACAACAAGGAAGAGAGTGGGATTTATGAAAGTAGGTGGGTGGAGCTTGCTATTGGTTGCTGTTGTGAAGTGAGAGTGGGGGAGGGGGATAGTATACACACAACTCAAAGAGATAACTCTTGATAATTAAAGAAATGTCACATTCTAGCTTTTTATGTGTACTCCATCAGTGGAGTTTTATGGCAGGTAACAGGCTATGGAAGGATAGCTGAAGGAAACTAAAACGGCTTTGTGACCGCTATCTGTGCTAGATGTTTTCCATATTACTTTTGAAAATGACAGGTTACGGCAACAGGCCATTAGGAAATGCAATCTGCTTTTGGACTTAATGCAGCAGGTTTTGCTGAGTGACAGGCCTGCAGGCGAATGATAAAATGGCCCCATTCTCCAACATGTATAAACCTGAAGAATCTCTCAATAAATGAACCGATCTATTACTGGAGATTAATCCTTGTGTTGCTTTGTTTTGGCATGAGGGAGTGAAGATAAAAGTCAAAGAAGAATTTTCAATTGCCATGCACGACGAGCAGAAGTAAACACTCTCCAAGTCTTCTTCTCGGCGGTGTATCGCAGAGGTTTTGTCAGTTATGCACTGGAATAAGATCATTCACACACTTGTAAGGAACGCAAGAAGTCTTCTGGAGTGAGTCGGAGGGGCTGACCCATGCTGGGCTGCAGCCAGCTTTGCCATCAGGGGCCGACGAGCTGGCCTGAAGCAAAGACCCACCCTCTCTGGGTCTATATTTCCTCCTCTAACTCTGTCCCTGTGGTAGCTGTGCTTTTTTGGCTGCGGCTGCAAGGTGTGAGTGTGTACAGGCACGAAATGCAGTATATGTGTGTGTGTGTGTGTGTGTGTGTGCGTGCGTGTGTGTGTGTGATGGTTTGCTGGAATGCTCCACGTCTCAGTTTGTGTGTGATCTGTAAGAGTGCCCAGCAATTACTAAGCTGGCACTATGCAGTCTGTTTACACACACACATATTCCTACTGGACGTTATTAAAACACCATCTGCTGTCAGCGTACACACACAGCAAAGAGGGAGGAATAAGGAGGGATGCTATTTCTCTGAAATATCTGGAATAACAAAATCACAGAAGATGCACCGCATTGTGTGGGAGCATTGCCTTACGTCGATAGGATCACAGGGACTGTGGTTTCAAGAGGTCTCGAGATCGCAGGAGTGCAAGGATGAAAAAGTTGATCATTACTCTATAAATAATTAGCATAGAAAAAAAAAACGACAGTTCAAAACATTGGTTATTCATGGGTCTCGCAGGAAATACTTTGCTTTGTGATAGGAAAAAAATGGCAAGATACGAAAAACACAAACAGTTCTGGTCTTTTTTCCGCTTGTTAAGTCTGACGTCGCGATGCGCTCCGATCTCCCATAGCACACAGTGCAAAAGGGGCTGATACACTTTAAATTAGTTTTAAATCGAACAAAACATTACGTATAGATTACTAATAATGTGCTATAACAAATGTTAGAGTCAAGGTGTCGTAAAAGAAATAACGTTTATAACACGAAAGTGCTGTTCTGTAGCGCAACTTGGAGAAACCCTGTGACGCGCTCTCAGATGCGCTCTATCCATGTGTCTCCGCTTGTGCTTAAAACCGTGTTGGTTTTCGTAATTTGTGAAATATCTTGAGAAAGTTAACTTTTATACGTAATGTTTTCTGGCATCTGTTCCACCTCCTTTGACACATCAACCTCACTCGCGAGGTAAGGTTTTACATTTGTGTACGTATTACGTATTTTGCTTGTGTTTTATTATCATCTATTACATTAACAACGTTTAGATTAGAGGATTGAAGAAACGTTACTTGATTTTTCTCTGGTTTTCCATTTTTATCATCTTATACTGTTGTTTTGAGAGCCATTGAATGGATTATACGTTTTACTTGTAAAACTTGCTTCGAGATACGAAATGCTGGAGATACGAAAGCCACCCTGGAACGGATTAATTTTGTATCTTGGGGTACCACTGTATTCTTGAGTACCTTTATAGTTCTGCTTTTAAACAAGACCGAGTGATGTAGTCGGGCTACACGCACATATACTCCTTATGCCTACTTTTTTCCCTGGGCTGTTTGTTTATTACGACTCATGATGATCAATGACTGCGTATGCCCTCGGTGCACTTCCTTGTTTCGCTGATTAGACTTCCCCAATTTACGTATATTTGCATCCCCTTTAACTGACTAGCAAGTTTTTTTTGTTTTTTTGCAATTTAGTGCATTTTTGTTTGATTTCTGCCATTTCCCCCAGACATAGAAGAGGTAAAATAATACTCCAGTAAAAGTGCTTTCTTCAGAATTTCACTCAAGCAAAAGTACAATAGAATGTACCAAAAGTATCAAAAGTACTTTTTTGCATGGCCATAACATACTAAGATCATTCTTGTCAAGACTCTTGCTAAAACAATATGTGAAAAGACTTTTTTCATTTTTAAATGATCATGAGCTCGAAACCTGGAATCTAAATTTCCTTTGCAACCAAATGATATTACACAATTTCAGAGCAGGCTTTTACAACTTAAGGTTTATTTTTAACATAGTTGCTAATTCATTCATTCATTCATTCATTTTCATTCCCGCTTATTCCCTTTCGGGGTCACGGGGGTCTGCCGGTGCCTATCTCCGGCACACATTGGGTGAGAGGCAGGGGTACACCCTGGACAGTTCGCCAGTCCATCACAGGGCAACATTCACACACATTCACACACATTCACACCCTAAGGGGAATTTAGCTTATTCAATTAACCTATCCGCATGTTTTTTGGGGATTGTGGGGGAAACCGGAGTACCCGGAGGAAACCCACGCAAGCACAGGGAGAACATGCAAACTCCTTCCAGGAAGGTCACCGGCGAGCCTTGAACCGACAACCTTCTACCTGGAAGGCCACAGTGCTACCCACTGCGCCAGTTGCTAATTCACGTTTTATAAAAAAAAAAACCTTTACAAACACAGGTTCACAAGTTTTCTTTACTATATCGTACCTAAAATGTGCGTAAATATAACCTGGTCATATCAGATTACCGTAATAGAAACTAGTTTCGGGAGTTTCTTACATCGTTTATTAAGGCACAGGCACCTAAAAAAAGACTGCTGTTGAACTGACACTAGGGGTGTAACGGTACGCTAAAATCGTATTCGGTTCAGTACAGTGTCTTGGAGAGCTCGGTTCGGTTCATTCGGTTCGGTACAAAACAATAAGAACTTACAAAATCTTTATTTTGAAAAGCTGCCAATACACAGTAGAATTCTTGCATAAAATAAATAAAAGTGACACATTTGGGTGATATTTTAAATAAATTGCACTCTTTATTAAGAAAAACACTTTTTTAAATAAAAAATTAAATACTGCAACTAGTTAGGATAGATAGGATAGATTAACCTATCCACATTTTCTGAAGAGAGCATATATCTGGTTATAATATCTCCAGCAGTAGAAAATGTTAGATGTGTTGCCTGCCCGATCTCCGTGGAACAATGTCGGCATACAACTTTACATTTATCCACTCGTCTATCCCCGTTATGTATTTTAACAGAGAAGCCAAAGTGTTCTCAAACACGAGACCGTAGTGAGGTGAGAGGGTCTTCAAGCTCTGGCTTCTCTTTCGCTTTTGATATGATTCCATTTTCCTACTCGCGCTCGTGCTCGTCACTCAATAGCGTCCGTGCGGAAACTCGCCTAGGAACATTGTTGCGCTGCGCTTAATATCGCGCTGATAATACATTTATATCATTTAATAAAAATACTGAATACCGAAACGGTACGCAAGTGTCCCGAACCGAACAGGCCGTACCGAAACGGTTCAATACATACCGTGAACCATTACACCCCTAACTGACACTGAACTCCATTGACACTGAAATAGATAAAACAAAAAAAAAACAATAAATAAATGAATAAACAAATTTAAAAAGTCGATAAAATCAAGTAGCAACCAAAACAATTCAAAACAGAGCGTGTGCTCTTCCCTGATTGGTGGCTGGCACACCGGCATAAATGTAAATTAAAGAGAGCTGCTGATTTCATAACATATGCAAGTAAGATATTTGACTTTGAAATGTAGTGAAGTTAAAAGTCTCCTCAAATTATACCTTCTGAGAAAAGTACATATAATTGAAAAGCTACTTAAGTCGAGTAACAAATTACATTTACCTCGCCACTGGCCACCACTGCACATTAGACATTACTGTTATAATATTGCGCTCAAGCCAGCTGCCACGTCAAAAAGCAAACAAGCATGCACGAATCTGAAAATCAAATAATGGCTGATTTATGTTTAAAGAATGTAAAGTTACACAAAAAGTAAGTTGAAAGCACAAGTGACACATGAAAATGTAATTTATGTTCAATTGATTGTTAATCAATCAAAGAACATTGACTTTCGTGTCTTCTTTGGCCACTTTTATATACAATTTGGGTTGGGTAAGTTAAGGTGGAAAACTGTACACACCTTTCTTCAGGACTACGCCACTGACAAGTACCAAATATCCCGTTTCCCTCCACCCTGGCATGCAGCCTACATTCATCTGTAACTGTAAAATATACAAAAACATTTCTGCACGTGTGCATTTGCAGATTTTGTGAGTAAGCATCTCCATAATTTCATCCCTATTACGCGGTTTGTAAAGTTAACGCTCTCGTGTTTCGTCGCTGAAGCAGAAGAGGATATATCATGTGAACGCATTCACACCAATAGTTCAGAATGTCCAGCTCTAATTGGATTCCCATGTTTTGAAAAGGGTCATTGTCCCCTCAGAGTGTGACAAGCCTGCTTTATACACCTGATTCAGCCATGTGTGCTCAAGCTCAAACACTCAAGGAGTTAAAGAACAAAGGCATATGTCATTTCTGTTAGCACAGTCACTGATGCAAGAAATATATGTGGTCACTTCACGGGAACACATCACAAGCAGACAGAGGAATGATGAACTCACTGGAAAGGAAAGACAGATGTTTTGATGGAAAATGGGGCAACTAAGGTCCAAGAGAACACTTTGACCAATGAAACATGGAGAAATCACTGTTACGGTTCACAACGATTCCCTTGTTCTGTCGTTCTGTGAACGTGACAGAATTCAGGATTAAACGAGATGCTTATCCAGTGAAGCAGTCGACTTTTAGGGAAAAACCAAGGCTTAAATATATCTGTCAATCTTGGTTTTTCGCCCGAAAATCATTGCTGTGGTTTAAGGCAAAAGGTATCTTTTTTCACACGAATCTTCGAATGGCTTCTCAGCGGGGTGCTCTTCGTCTTGGTCGAGGAAATGTTGATGCAATGATGCTCCCTACCTGAAGATGGCGTTTGCAGTACAACAGATGCACTCCATGCCACACGGGAAACCAGGAAAGAAGAAGAAAATGACGACAGAGAAGAAATCAAAGAACATATAAAAATCGTAGATGTTGATTGGTTTAAACTGTTGATGGCTGATCACAGGGAGGTGTTTGACAAAAGTGTGAAGATTCCGCTTTCCTGTGCTACCTGAGCGCCACCGGATGGCTCTTTTATGTCCAACTCACATCATCAAAAGAGTCAGCTTTTCATTAATCGTTTTCCAAGCAAAAAAACGTATCCGATGTGGCAATCCAAAACTCTTTTTCATTGACCTTACACATTGTGTCAAATGTTTGAGCTCCCGTTGGTGCCGATGGTTTTCGATCGAATTTTTACCCTCCCTTCCATTCATGGGTGAATGCAGATTATTGTTTTGATATCTGACCTGAAACTAGCATAAAGGACCCAGATAAAGACCCAAACTCTTGCTAAATACACAGGTGATTGTGACATACTTAGAAAATCGTGGAAACAGGAAATTATAAAAATACCAGCAACTAATGAAATTCGGTTCCATATTGAAGACATTGCTTTCGGCTAATTCCCTTCAAAGTCATTTAAATGGTCATTCAGAGAAGTTTAGTCATAGCTACACAACCATGGACCTCTTGACAGTTGACAAAAGACAACCATTGACACCCTGCGTAAGGAAGGAAAAATGCAAAGGTCACTACAAAAGAGACTGGCTGTCCACAGGGCTCTATACATACAAAAAAAACCACTTACATTCGAATATGTTCCTCAGCATTAAGGAGTGCTTCACACATCACTTCCTGTTTGCCCCCTTCTTCCCCTGTCTAGAGTCTTTCCACAAAGGACTCAGGGTGGAGAGCACCCTCTATAGTTGTGGAATTATAGAACAATTATCTTTCCTAGTAACAGTAAAACTGCGGAATAAAAAAGGTGTACATGCAATAGAGAAAACCACACCCTGGAGAAGATTGTGAAACAAAACCCGTTCAAAGGTGTTGGGAAATTCTAGAAAGAGTGGGTTTCAACTGGAGCTGGTGCTTCAAGAGCCACCACACACAAACGTATGCAAGACACGTGTTCCTGAAGTCACATTCCTTGAGTCAAGTCCCTCTTGACTAAATAAAAATGGACTGGACTGCTGCAGAGTGGTCCAAAGATTTGTTTCGGATAAATGTAAAATTTCATCTACATCTAATGAGTCTTATAATCTATGAGCTTGAGGGCCAGCATAACACAGTCAGTGGTGGCTTGGGGTGCCTGTCATCCGCTAGTGTTGGTCCACTGTGTTTTCTGAGGTCGAGGTCAAAGCAGTCGTTGAACAGAAAGTTTTACAGTTGTTGATGCTGATCAAGTTTGTCGAGATGCCATCGTCATTTCTCATAATTCCCTCTCTCTCAAACCATTTCTCTTCCTGTCTAAATAACATTCTGTTGGTTCCAAAATAAAGGCAAAATAATAATCCAGAACAAAAAGCATTACTGAACAAACTAAACCTTTATCGTGATATTCTGTTTTTATGACCAGCACTTGTACCACATAAGCGAAGCATGTGTGGATTCCACCTACAAGGGACACCTATGAGCCATGACCGGCTCATGTTATTTATTTATTTTTTTCAGACTGGAATCTTCTCAAGAGCTGCGGGAGTACTGTGGGATTTGGTTGTCATACGGTAGCAGCCATGTTCAAAGAGCTAATGGCTGAAATCAACTCCTGGGCAAAGTGTATGGTCCAAGTCTATAAAAGTCAGGGCCCAAAGTCAGACAAAGACACCAATAAATGTGACCCAGATCAAGGCCTTGATCATGTGGTCACCCAAAGGTCACATCATCAGGATTTGAACTCAGCCGCCTACAGTTTTCATTGATGTTTGAAGCACAAGGCTCACAAAAGGCCAAGGCCTTTCTTGAAATGGCACTAATATGATTCTATGGGTTTATGCGACCTCTGAGAGTCAGAGTGCACAGGTTTTTGTCAGTTTGCCCAGATATATTTGAATGCAAAACTCTTTAGTTTGACGCATTTAAGCAACAGAAATATATAAATTAATGCTGCATTAAGTTTGATTGAGCACACGTCTATTTTTAAGGTGATACACTGCAAAAACGGAAATCTGATCTTTTCTTATTTAGTTTAGACTTGTAGGGTATATGCTATTTACATTTTTTTTTTTTAAATATTACTTAAATTCTCTTGTTAAATCATATATTTGCTTGAATTAAGAAACTTTGAAAAACAAGCTTTTGATTTTGCCACTGAACTACATCAAGATTCTTAAAACAAGATTTTAGACAAGGCAAAAAATGCTTCATTTATTTTAAATAAGACTAAAATGCTTAAGAAAAGAAATGTTAAAACAAGGAAGTTATTTCTGGTTTTAAGACCCTGTGTGTTAAAGGAATAAAATCTAGTTGTAAGACTGTACCAATATCACGTCATTTTTAAGTTAGTTCTGGTTTTACTGAAATTTTATTTAGACTTTCTTTATAAACTAAAAACTCTTTAAGTTATGAAAACCATAATGTGTCATGGCACTGTGATTGAGTCAATGTCACAATTTTAAATGTTGTACATCGCGCAGCCACCTGGTGGCGCTATAACCAAGAGATGTGTTCAGACATGGACTGTTACATAGCTGATACATTCGGGACTGTTCAGACATTATAAAGCTGCGATCAAACAACTTCCCCTTTATGTCGAAATGGCAAATTTCAATGGAAGTCCTTTGCACATAGTTTATTAAAGTCAAAAAAGCTTCACAATTTAACATGAGAACGATGAAGTTTGAAGATGAACAAATAAAATCTCTAGGAGGAGTTTTTATTAAAGAAGTATGACACCAGCAAAAGTGGCCATTTTAGAGGATTTTGCCAATTAACCGACTTGCTGTCTTGGTACCCTGGAATTTACGACAAACTCTTACCGCACCACAAGCTAAAACCACGAGCCATTTTCCAACACCCCCTTTTTGATCTCCAATTAGACGTAAATTTTCACCAGTTCACCACGACTTTTCAGGCTCGTTTAGATCCTCAAAAATGTATCGAAAGCTGTGAAAAAATAATTCTCTGAGCAATTACGCACCTTGTTGCTTGAACCCTAAATATATTCTAGTTTCAATGCTGTGATCACAGTGGAGTTTAACTAGATTTAAATCTTTATTGTTCCAAGAGAGTGTTTTGGTGGTGTGAATACCTTTCAAATCTGTGAACTAGCATGATTTCACGTTAGATGTCCAAAGTTAAAATCTGCTGACTCTAGTTGTGTAAACAGAGTCAAAATTACCCTTAAACACACACAAAGAATGCGAGCATATGTGGTTTTAAATGGTTCCATCTTCATCCAATCATCTTCACAGCACCTATTGACAGTATTGACCTCTGATTAGCATCTTTAAACGAATTAATACCCTAAAGCCATGTCACGGCGAGACAGAAAATCAACTCTCTGGACGTTTGGCTCATCAAGTCCAGCTGATATTTTGTCAGTTTAAATGAATCTCCATTAAGACAGGCTTACACCCAGTGTGAGGCCATGTGTAAGGAAGCTATGCTATTTTAATGAGAGCTGATCTCCAGTCTTTAACTAACACACACTGTTTTATAAGTCTCACAGCAGCATGTTCAAAGCAAACATCCATGTCAACAACAGGATGTGCACTTTGTAATTTCCTTTCTGGTCTGCAAACTTCCTCTATTAATCTATCGCGAACCATTGCAACGTTATCCGCGTTTTAACCCCTGCGTGGTTGATAAGCAAATCGAATCCTTCAGGAGTGAGCCCGTTGTGTCCCTCCATGTCTTCCTTTTTTGTTGTTCGCGGGTGTTTTCCGCCCATCATCGTGTCTCTATCGCCTCTTTGACACGGTGGGCAGCTGAGGAAGGAATTTTATGGTGTGTGACGTGTTCAAGTGGCCGCCCAACCCCTCCCCAACACTCACCCCCTACAAGCAGCTTTTGTCTGGGCTAAATGGGGTTGGATGCACCCCTTTAACTTTGATTTCCATTTCCTATTGTCCTGCATTGATGGGGAGGCTAACTCCATCTGGGCCTGCTTCACATGGTGCCATGCTTTCAAAAGGCATATGCTCTCTGTGTGGAGAGGCACTACACTCACCGAAGAATGGCCTCCCGAAATAATGAAGAGAAATATCACTCTATTCATGAGCGCATTATGCGGCTCTTACTTATATCTTAAGAGTTGTTTATGTGAAGTCAAGTGTGCAGAAGTGGCTGGACAAAACCCTGCCTCGCCGATGGAGGTTTAAAGTGCTTCTTGAACTACTTTAATGCAAGCTTGTGTTTTACATCCGAAGTACAAACTCTAAATGTTCTCCTTCAAAGCTGGGTCAGAGGTTTGGAGAGATTTCTTTGAGTGACTGAAGGTCGTTCGGTCAATAGATTTTCTTTGTATTTTTATATTCATCTATGATTTGTCAAAGGACGAACATCGTTTTGATTTCCGAATGAGCCGGATTTAATTCATGGGTCCAAAACTTCATTAAGAATCATTATCTTTCCCTCCCCATCCAAGCCGGGCAGTTCATTCTAATAAAGGGGTAGCTTTAACAGCCTCGGGCTTACGACATCCCCTGCGGGCTTCAGGCTTGTTCCCTCTAAGCCCTCCCTGTCTCTGTAGAGCTCGCTTAGACGGGCGTTCGCGGCAGTGGCTGTGTAGGGCAGCCGATGTCGCGGGGGTATTTAAAGAGTCTGAAAGGAGGCGCGTCAGATCAAATGGGAGCAAGCAGAAGGGGGTCTCCCAGGAGGGGCAGAAGCCCTGCTCCATTTTATAGACTCCCCTGAAAGAAAGTGATTACAGATCATTATCCAATTGAATCTGATTGATGGGGAGAGGTCAAAGTAATATAGCTCATAGCAGAGAGGGGAGGGTCCTTAGGCAGACGGGGTGATCGGGGGGTACAATGGCCGAATTGTCACCCCAGGAAGGATGAAGGGAGGGGTGAACGGCTGTTGAACCATCAGCAGCAGCAGCAGCAGTTCTGGAGCTACAACAAGTGTTGAGTGAAGCAGTGCTGTTAGCATGGCTTGAAATTAGCCTTGAGAGATAAGAGACCTGGGTCTGTGAGGGGCAATTGTTTGAGGGATCTTTGTGCTGGGGGGATTTTCAAGCCAAACTAAATAGATTTCATTGAGTTTTAACTATATGTTTACTATTAATTAGTGGAGTGTAGTTATTTACAGAGAATCGCCTAATAGTATATTACATTAATGAATAAATTGTAGTCAAAAATAGAGTTACTAAAATATCTTACTGGTATTATGGCTTTAATTATGGCTTTTTTTATTGCTCATTATCTTTCCACTTTTTTCATCAAATGTCTAATTTTTGCATTTCTGTCCCTTATATACGAACCATCATTGGAAAAAAGGTAATTGCCTAAGAAGGCTAGAGTCTAGTTTGAATTGTATGACAATTCAAGTATGTAGTTTGATGCCATCCATCCACTAGGGGCCTGTGTTATTGCATTGAGTCATTTTTTTTTACTCTAAGTGATTTAATAATCTTTCTTGTTTAAAATGTGAGTAAAGGATAATTGTCTCCTAGTAAATACCACATAAAACCAACTGACAATGTAAAGAAGTTGCAGAAGTGACTAGAATCACAACCAGTTCAAGAAGCAAATACCCTCCAGCTCCTAGAAAATTTCTCCCAGTAGCTCCACGACATGTATTGGGACCATTTTGTATTGTGATATATTGTGCCGCAGTTCATTTTTACCCTCCTACCTAGTCTGGTATTTCATCAGAACTAGTGAATTATTAGTGAACTATTTTCACTAGTGAACTATTTGCATCTGATTGGGGTTCGGAAAGTAGGTGTGGCAAAATGTATCTATATCTATATAGGATATACAGTCAGATTGCGGTGGTTTGTCACAGGTGAATGAAACTCGGCACAAGTGTGCAGATTACCAAGACTTAAATATTAGTAATGTGGAGTGTGTTTCGGAAATGGACAGGAAGTGAGCTACTGTGCAAAAACTTGGCCACTTTTGCTTGTGCTGTACTTTAACAAAGTCCTCCTAGAGATTTTATCTCTTCCTCTCCATACTCCATCTTGTACATATGGGATGTTGAATAGCAAAGCGTTTATACTTTGATAATTTATTTGTGCACAGCAACCATTGAATATCCGACATGTGGCCATAAACAGGAAGTTATTATAACTGGGCCATAGAATTGGTCCCAAATTTACCAACTATGTTAACAGCTCATAGCTTAATACGTCTATAATGTGCACTCTTGGCGGCCATAGGAAATACTACATTTAATATTGGACTATTAATAGTGCCACCTGATGGTCTTGAAACTTTATGACAAGTTGCCTGGATGATTACGTCTTTTAACAATTCTTGTTATATCAATAAATATTGGTTGAAGGTCATAGTGCAACAAACTGGCCACAAGAGGCGCTCATTTTGTTTTGTTTCTTAAATCATTTTCATCATAAAAACTGCTGAGCAGTTAAGAAATTATTACATTGGTTGATTTAAAAACAAACCACTCTTGCCCAATTTGCATAAAAAACCTAATTAAACTAGTTGAGTATTTGAAATGCAATTTAAGCTGCAAAAAGACAAACACTGCCCTCACGGTAAAGACAAATGGGATCCGTACTTGAGAATTGCTAACGCTCATAAAGATGGAAGATACACATTTATCAAAGCAGTTTTAAGTGTCAATAAAAGCAGTGAGAAGCATTATGAAGAAGTTTAAAGAGATCAACGCAGTGGAGAACAAGACGAGCCGAGGAAGGAAGATTTTTAAAAGGTTGGTACACACAAATACTTAGCCAAGTCTGGAATTGATGTGTCAACGAAAACAGTACCTAGAGCCCTTCACTGGAATGCACTGCAAGCTACCGACTCAACATCTGAAGAAGAGACACCTCCAATTCAGAATAAATTGCACATTAGAAATGTATCATTTGGCATTTTATAAACCTTGGCTAACCTATATGTTTTTATGTTTCTTTTATAAAAACTACAATAATTCTAACTATTATGTTTAAAAATGTTGAAATAAAATCGTCTTTCTATCACACATCACTTGGGAAATACAAAAATAATTGTGGAACTAATCATTTAGTCTTAAACTGTATTTCTGTCTTTTTTCACCATATTGAGAAACCAAACAGAACGGTGTTTAAATAATTCTTATTTCTGGAGGAGTTTTAGAAAATAGCACTTTTTCTGGATAGACATTGGAACAAAAAAGGAGACTCTGAGCCATCACAAACCCAGACTTCACTTTATCCAGGATGAATAACCGTCTATGTGTCGTGACAAGAGCAGTCTAGACCCTGTATCTGACTGAACATACTCTGATCCAAAATCCCCCATTGCGCCATGACAGCGTCATCTAAAAGGAATCTCTCTAATGAATGAGAAGCCTATTAAAAACCAAACAGATCTCAGGACCAAACCCCAACTTCTTTCATACTTCCTGTCTGTGAGCGGGTGATGCTAAGCAGACAAACCTTCTAGCTAGATGCTAAGTCTAGCAGGCAAGATGCTGTCTGGCTCTACCATTATGAATGCAAGATCTTGGTGAAAAATTTGGATGAGCGCTTATCCATCCCAAAGCTTGTCGAAACAATGCCACAGCGAATACATGTTACAAACGAAAGGTGTTCGGACAAAGAAGTGTATGCAGGAGTGTCCATAGCCATGTTTTCATCCAAAGATTTCAATTAAATGCATGCCCATAACTGGAATATCACATAAACTATTTGCCTATAAAGCAACATCTCCATCCAACAAGTCCCATAGAAGCCCTGCGATGGACTGGCGACCTGTCCAGGGTGTACCCCCGCCTCTCGCCCAATGTGCGCTAGAGATTCAGACGTGACCCTGAAAGCGAATAAGCGGGTTGGAAAATGGATGGATGGAAGTCCCATTGAACAAAATCGTCACTTCCTTAAAACCCAACGATCAAAAGAAAAATAAATGTAGTTTATTCACATTTTTTACTTATTAGATAAAAAGTTTATGTCATACTCAGTTAAAAGATATTCCAAAATGCGGTGGAAGGAAATGCAGCAACTAAGACCATTAACTTCCAAATAACAACAGAGAAGCTTAGACTAAGTATGAGAACAGAAAACTAGTTAAAAATGTGTTATTTATGTGATTAAAAATGTATTAAAATTTAATTTCTCATTTACCATACCCATCATTGACTTCTTGCTTTCACCTGTTCAGGTTTCATGACAATGTCTCTCGCCATATGAGTGATAAGGAGACTTGTGTGCTGAGGCTTCCTCACCAATCAGTGTACAGAGAGATAGAGTAAGGGAGAGAGTTAGCTCCTAGGTTAAAGAGCCGGCTCTCATTCATGAAAGACCTCCACAAACCGATCTAAATGGATATTCACATGAATCTTCGGATGAGAATCCCTGCCTGAAGATGGTGTTTACAGCACAACAGATGCACTCCACACATGGAAACAAAAAAAAAGAAGACGACGACAGAGAAGAAATCAAAGAACACATCGGAAAAAATCATGGATGAGGAGCGGTTTATTGTGTTGGTGGCTGATCACGGGCTGATCATTAATCGTCCAATTCATGTCATCAATACAATTGGTTTTCATTGGTCGTTCTCTTTGTGAAAATGGCTCCGATATGGTAGTGGAAAACTTTTTTTTTTCGTTGGCAGCACTCGTTCTGTCAGATATGCGATATCCTGTTGGGGCCCACGGTATTCATGTTGTTGCATGAAACTTCAGACCAAACATTTGGATCGGTGTATCGGTCACATTATGTGCTTAAAATCTGCAAAGAATGTATAAAAAATCTGAATAAAACAAGCAGTCTGTTAGGCAGTTGTGTTGTTGCAAGCAGTTTGTGGCGAGAAAATTCTTCTATGTCACTCACAGGATAATTGGAAATGGAGGGGCATTAACTCCGATGGGATTAGAGAGGGGAATTAAATATGGTAATCCCCGAAAAGGTAAATAGCCTTCACAATACAATAACCAATTTCCTGGATCTTCCCCACAGACATTCTTGCCTTTGAAGCAACACAGTCTCAAGTGTTCCAGAAAGTTCCCAAGGTCATCCCTATGGTGCAGACAGCCCTCGAACCCCTCGGCTGACTTCTAACCTGTTCTTCAAATGCCTCTGTTTCTCACATCATTACTCGCCACCTCTCCAGAGAGCGCTTACTGCCATGTGTTCATCTGCCTTCTAATTATATCGCCCTGCAGAATGGCATGGCTTTCAGACTTTACAATGTGCTGCAACAGCAACATGAGAATGCGACAGGCGTAACCAGTGTGAATCAATGTGCACGTCTGTGCGTTTAGACTCCTGAAAGCAAAGTCCAACACAATAATTGGAATGGTGTTGTAATGCTTCAAGACATTCTGTAAGCGTATGTTTTCAATTGAATTTGTATTAAACAACGTTTCTGAAAAGACATGAAAGAATAGTGTTTAAGTCTGATGTTGAAAAGCGCTTGCGAATCAGTTGCTTTGGAGAGATCAAAGAGCATCTTGTGTACTATTCGTTTTCAACTGTTTTAAGCAGAACTAATCCATAGTGGCATAAAAACTGCTTCTAAAGATGTTACTAAAGATGAATGCTTTTGCAAATAAAAATCAAGTAATGGTAAAGTTATCTATGAGTGGTTCAAGTCAAGAACGATAATGTCTGTGCTGTAGATAAGATTCATCAACACCTAAACATGAGGTTTGGGTTCATTCATTCATTTTCCAACCCACTTATTCCCTTTTTGGGGTCACGTGGGTCTGCCAGTGCTGATCTCTAGCACACATTGGGCGAGAGAGGGGGTTCACAATGGACAGGTCGCCTGTACATCGCAGGACAACATTCTCTCCTAAGGGGAATTTAAATTATTCAATTAGCCTAATCACATGTTTTTGGGTTTGTTAGGGAAACTGAAAAACCTGCAGGAAACCCATGCAAGCACGCAGAACTTGCAAACCCCTTCCAGGAAGGTCACCGGCGAGCCTCAAACAGAGAACCCTCTAATTGGAAGGTCACAGTGCTACCCACTGCGCCACCGTACCGCCTGGTTTGGATGTGTGTGCAATTTAATCAGTTAACATTGTTTTTAAATTACTAACATGCTGCATTGATAATTTCTATAAGCATTAGACAACATCGCAGCTCGTCGTTAGAGACTAGCGGAGTCGTCGTCTCTAGTGATGTGTCGTTCTTTTTGAACGAGTTTTTAATGTGACTCCATTAATTTCAGAGCGTAATCTGCTCAAAATTTATGACAAAAGAAAGAAAGAACCCAAAGAACTAAAAAAAATTACTAATATTTTCTGTTTCCGGCTCATACGGCATTGGTTAACATTACAGAGCGGCCATGAGTAGGAAGCCAAAAACACCAGTTCTTTTTCCAAATACTATCGTTCTTTTCGGTCTCCGGCTAATGGCCGCTCCGTAATGTTAACCAATGCAGTAGAAAAGATAAACATAGAAGAATAAATGGACCTGGAAAAGAACTAATCTTTTTGGGTCCCGGCTCATATATTGTGTTGGTTAATATAGGGAGTGGTCACGTGACAAAAGAACTAAAGGTACAGTCCGGACTGAATGCACAGACTGCACACGTTAACATCAGAGGAAAGTAATGTGTCAAACAAATGAGATTTAAACCTAAAGAAGACTAAAAGACCCAGGTAGGCTATAGTAATATAGATTTTTTTTATTTAGCATTGTAGTTCTGTTTTATTTGTAGTGTGATTCGCATTTGTGTATATAACGTTAGTAGATGTGTAGAAGGAGAACACAATATTTATTGGTATTTTGATAAAATGAATGAAATGAACAAAATGATTCAAACAAAGATTCGTTCATTTTGCTGAACGAGACTCAAAGAACCAAGTCCATAAAATGATACGAACTTCTCATCACTAGTCAACTCGTCGATAGTAGCCGTACCACTGTTTAGTCACTAAAGTACTTCCGTATATAATTACTGGATGAGGAACAATTAGTGTTTTTTCATTGCGGCTTTGTATGTGTGGCCAAAGTGTAAACACAGCTCAATGAGTTCACGAAATAAACGATGTAAACAGCATAACGAGTGCCATCAGCTGGTGCAGGAGCTGTGTCTTCGAAGAATTACGAGAAAAATACTTCCCTCCGATTGGATATTGCTTGTGATGGTTGCTTCTCATTAGCATAAAGTAAAAATTTTTATGTGAAAATTAAACAATTAAAAAATAATAATAATAAAAATAGTTTGTGACTTATTTTTTTCTTTATGTGTCTTATTTTTCATTTATTTTCGTCTGTGGTGTCCTTTGAACTTTGCCACTCCAAAACAATTTATTATTATTATTATTATTATTATTATTATTATTATTATTATTATTATTATTATTATTGTTGTTGTTGTTGTTGTTGTTGTTGTTGTTGTTGTTGTTGTTGTTGTTGTTGTTGTTATTATTATTATTATTATTATTATTATTATTTTTATTATTATTAATATTATTATTATTATTATTATTATTAGTTTAGTAGTAGTAGCTGTAGTAGTATAAATCATTCTTAATGCTCTAAAAAGAATTATATCTCATATCATTAATAAATTGATGAATTAATTTCTTTCCAAGCACTTGCCATTCAATTCCCATTATGCATTTGATTTAATTAATTAAACTGCTTTTGATTTAATTAATAAAAAAATGAAAAAATTATATATAAATTATATATATATATATGATCAGAAAGGTGGCATTTAGCCAATCCTCCTATCAGAAATGGCCAGAGACAGGGACAGACAAAGCGGATTCACTCCCAGCTCATGCCAAATTTAATCCATTCTGGCCCTCACTCCTTTCCAAATTTGTGGAGCATTCCCAAGTTTTATTTGTTTTTTCTGAAGACACAGCTAAGATATATGTTGCAGAAGATGGCAGGAAATGAGGATGAGGTAAATAAAACCCAGCAACACCGCTGGAGGTCCCAACAGGAAGTTGTCTGGGAACTCGTTTGACAGGAGGAAATAATTACGTTTAACAGTTTCTGACCCAAAGAGCTCAATCACGTGAAAACTGTGTAATCTGAACCACATATCAACAGTTTTAAATACTTCTTCCAATTAGCAATACCCACATAACCTCTGCTCCAATGATGCACAGTTGGTTCATCACGAGTGTCCAGTTTGATGATGCACCAAAGAAGAGTTTGGCGTTTTAGAGCATTAACATCAAAGAGCTCTGATAAACGGGTGATATACTAATCGCCATGGGCTGGGAAAAAGAAAGCAGCCCCAAGCACTAATTTTATTCATTTGCCATGTAGCTGTATAATTGTTTTTGTCATCTACTGACGCCAACCTAACGGATTTCACACCCCCAAAACAGTTGCCACGGGTTTTGCTCAGATTTCTCAGAAGGTGATCATGAAAGGTGATATTATTTATCACCTGGTGTAATATCCTCCAGTGTGCAAATTGATTCACACCCCCTCCTTCTCTCTCTCTCTCTCTCTCTCTCTCTTTCTCTCTCTCTCTCGCTCTCTCTCTTTCATTTCCAAGCATGATTCAAGATCAACCGAGTCTGATCCTTTCTGATCCAGTAGAGCAAACTGTTCGGGAAATTCCAATCCTGCTCTTTAGCATTCCACTTTTTCTCAGGCTCATAGGCCCTTTTCACGTGACGTCACACCACTTCCACTTGAAGCAAAAGCAGTGTATCTTTATGACCAGTCTCTTGCACACCTTCTCAAAATACGACTAAGTAGCGTACAGTGTTTTTTTTATGAATTTTCCCTCAAAAACCCTCTAAGCTTGTTATTTTATTGTTAGCATAATGGTTAGCATAAAGCTAACGTTGGTTTCTCTTTGAAATACAGTCATGTTTTGTATATGGAATGCCAGCTATAAATTGTGTTTGGTTAGATAAATGCATTAAAAGTTAATGATGTGCTTGTTTTGGAAAAACATGGAACGCTGCAGTTGCACTCCACTGACTGTGCCATTATGGTAAACTGTTGAAAGAAGAAGAAAGGAGAAAAATAATACTTTGCTGGATGAAGTGAGTGATTAAGTTACATTAATGTAAAAGTTAACATGCTAACTTGCTACAATGTCATTAAGAATGCTAATAGTTAGCATTCGGTGTAAACGGAAGTGCGTTTACATGACTTAACCGAAAGGAGGAAGTATTCTGACGTCGCTGTGAAAAGGGCCTGTCCTCCATATCCTCTGATCTGGCAAGCATATGTTTAGCATTAGCATTAGCATAGCATAGATAATTGTTTCCAATCAGACTAGTAGCAATGCAGTTCAAATGATTTTCACAAATTATTCTTTATTAGACCTTGACTCTTTAAGAGTTAAATTGTAATAACAGAAAATTAAATGTTTGTATTTTCTAGCATTATATTTTTAGGAACTATAATCCATTGTTGCATAATAAAAGTCTTCTTGTGTCCAAAATTAGTTTGTATTGTTTCAAAGGTGTAGTGGATTACAACCAGAGTTTAAAACATTTTTCGTTCTACTGCACTTTTACTACCAAAGGAGTGGCTTGATTTTAGAAATTAGGTCAATAGATATAATCAATTATGTAACAAAACGATGAGTCGTATCCCTGCATCTGCTATTGCAATTATTTAACCCAAGTTTAGGTTAGTTCTTAAAAAAATCAGCTTGGAAAATATTGCTGCAATGTAGCCCCAAATCCATAGATTTTTAAAAGAGAAAACTAAGAAATGATAGGTCATATATTTTGAATAAGCAAGAAGCCTGGTACTTCCCGGTAGACATCTGCATTGACCTTGGACTTTAGAAAACACAGTGGAACAACACCAGCTGATGACACGGCGCCCCGAATCAGCACTGACTGTGGAAACATTGAGTCTCGAGAAACTTGGATTCTTTGCCTCTCTCCTCTTTCTCTTTCTCCAGGCCTTAACTTTGAAAGGAAATGCAAAATGTACTTTCATCAGAAGCATACCTTTGCACAACTTGCAAGTTTTATTTTTAGCCTTTTATCTTTTGTTCAAGAGTTCAAACTTGTGTCTGGCATCCTTCTGTGTTTGGTGGTTCTTTACTGCAGCTGCAGAATCTCCCCCACATTTTTAATAGGTTGTGTTTCACAATCCTATCCAAGATGCGGTTTTTTTCTACTACTTCTTTTCCTTCTCTCAACTTTTTCAGGACATTCTAATTATTTGACCAGTGCCTGTATGGTTTGCAATAACGTTCAAGTTTGGGACTTGGCATGAACCCAAATGACTTTTATTTGTAATTACTGATGGATGTACATGGGGGTTCTTTTCTTCAGTGGCAGTCCACTTTTTTAATATCCACCCATCTTTAATAGGTTTTGTTTCACAATCCTCTCCAGGGTGTGGTACACTTTTTTTCTATAACAACTCTTCATTCATGCAACTTTTTTAGGATATTCTACTTATTTGACCAGCACCCGTATAGATGTCAAAATGTGCAAGTTTGGGATTTGAGATGATTACTTTAATGTGTTATTTTTCTTACGTTTTTTTAAATTTGCTTTTATTTAAACATGGATTTACAGCATTTTGTGGAAAATAAGTGCGTTAAGTAAAAATTAAGATTTTTTTTCATGTTTATGAGGACTCTTTTGCTGTTTTCATGCTTGAGGCAGAAAAAAAAAATGCTGCGCTATGCTAAAAGCTATACTATAGCGCTATGCTAAAGATGAGTTCTTTTTCCAGTCAACCACTACTTTATTTTATTATACTTATTTGTCAAAAATATTGATTGTTCCTTTAAGATGCTCTTCACCGACATCAAGGTTATTGTATTGTAATTACAGCTAATGCACTAACTTTGCTGCAGGTGCTGCCAGAGTCTTAGTTGTTTAATTTGCAACACTTCTGCAACAATGTGAAATGTGAGTTTTCTTTTTTTTTTTTTTTTTTGCAGAGCCACTTCAAGACACTTACAATGCAACAATATTTGTGATTTATTTTGGAAAGTCAAGTATAACATTTTTTGAGCTAGATGTACCAGTTTAAAAATATACAGTTTTTTCATCGAATTTGGGCTTGAGAAAATAGGTCAGACTGAGCTTGTGTGTGTGTTTTGACAGCGAGCAGCCGTTAGATTGCTCTATTATATTCCATACTGGCACTGCAGAGTAGGCCTGACTGACCTAATGTCACTCAGTGCAACCGAGAGAGAATGTTTTGTTCTTTTAAGGGAGGATGACATGCAGGCTCTGATCCTGAAATGGACAGGATCATTCTTGGTGAAATGCACAGAGATAGTGTTCTTACTAAAATCACTAAATAAAAGGGAGGGGATGAGGGTTTTTATAACGTAACTCCTAAACCCAGAACTAGTACTGTTCCATGTTAGGGTTCTCCATTACATTTATGCATTTATCCACTGACATTTTGAACAAACAAATTTTTTCAGTTCTTGCTTTCCCTGGAATTTGAACCCATGACCTTTGCGTTGTTAGCACTACCAACTGAGCCACAGGAAAGATACCTGTCTATACTAACCTCGTAGTAGCAAATTAATATTGTAATATTCTATGTAAATGTAATTAATATGTAGTTAAAATATCGCAAAGCGCACATAAAATATGTCATGTGCACCCTCCACCCCAATTGCATCTGTTAAATTTTGCGATATTTGTCTGCAAATTCCAAATCAGTGAAAAAAGTGATTTTGGACTTTTTTTAAAATGTTGATTTATAGCACAGAAAATTCCCTAATAACTAGGGGGTCTAAAAATCGTATTTTCACAGTGGAAAAAAAAAAACAATGAGATGGATTAAAGGAAGAACTGAATCTGTGCAGTTTTTGAAATGTCTCCATATATGCAAAGCAGGTTCCCAAAAAATCTTGAAAAAAGGTTTATGCTTTTATTTTAACATGAAAACTCCATTTCTGAAAGTGTATACTACTGCAGTATTGTGTGAAAATTCTTGAATTCAACTAATTTTAGTGTAAAATCTATCAGTGGTTGCCAGCACTTGTCTATAAGAATAAACAATAGCTTGTTTATGATGTCATGGTATTGGGCCAACCACACTGTGAGCTATTCCACCGAATGGGTGCTATTTATGTCCCTGGTACTTTAAATAGAAAAATATATAAGCATTAAATTGTTTCATAAATACATTTTATTAGTAAGCAAAGTGTCCTTCATACTATTCTTATTGCAAGTTTAAGCTATAACTTCCTAAATATTAATAAAATGTATTATTTTAATTATTGTAAAACATAGAAAATAGTATTTATTGTTTGTCCCCAGTCTCTGATGCTACTCTTGACCGAAAATATGATTAAAATCTTTTAAAAAGAAACGTTCTTTTGCATTTATATGTAAATCCATTTACACAAATACCTTTTTCTTTCTTAGATTAAAAATAAAAGTCATGTCCCCAGCTTTTTATCAATTCCTGTTAACTTAACCCATCCCCCGTTTTTTAGGAGGAAGTTGCATCACTTTGATCTTTAGAAGGCCATGGAAAGAACAAAGGTAAGTTCTTTCAATTTCCTATTTACCTGATGATTTTGTTATATCTTGGAAACGTCATCTAAAAAATATTATCCTGTTTAATTAGTTTAGTGTTAAAATGCGCTTATTTGGTAAAAAAACAGAATTTGCAGAATTTCCTGGTTCTATAATCGTGTGCAGCATGTGTCTGTTAAGCATGTATTTGGTAATTCTTTGCTAAACACTTAGTATTGTTACTTTCAGTCCTGTTACTTAAATACTTAAAAAAAGACTTAACAAGAGGGTTATTAAAACAGCACCAATCTTTTGTTTATAAATCTAATAAAACATTTAAATAAGTTACGTGCTTAATACCCATTTTAAATACTTAAGTATATATGCTACAGAAATCTGTTTTGAAATCAAGTAAAAAAAGGAATTACAAAGACAGAGAGAAAAATAGATAGAGAGGAGTAGAAAGAGATAGAGAAAAGGCAAGAGAGAAAAGAAAAGGGAAGATAGAGAGGGATAAGGAGAGATATGAAGAGAAAAGGGAAGAGAGAGAAACGGGAGAGAGTGACATAAAGAGAAAAGGAAAGAGAGAGAGATAGAGGGTAAGGGGAAGAGAGTGGGAGAGAAAATGGGATTTAAAAAAAGAGAATCACAAAAAAACTCACAATTCTTTGATGCTACACTCAAAATGTTGGAGTGTTTTTCCTGATGCACCTTTCTTTATTTCTATAATTTATGCGATAGAAACTATAATTACAATAAATGTAATATTATTAGCTGAGAAAATACGTTTAATGTTTAAGTTAAACTATCCAGAAAACCTGTCACCATAAAAATAATAAAATCCAGTTAACCCAACACTTTTATACTTTAGGCAGTAATTGTGCTAAAATTGATGAAAGAAGAAGTTTATATATGAAACGATGCAGTTCTTCTACACAAGAGTGAGTCGGAGAGCCCTTTTGAGAAGGGGGGGGGGGGGGGTATGGAATGAATGGAATGGGGCAGTGAGCAGCCATGCATGCGGCTGTCTCTCTCTCTCCATCTCTCTCTGGTTCTCTTGTGAGCGGCCGAGGACACTTACCCAGGCCGGCAGAGCTCAGAGGCAGCACAGCGTGAAATCAGAAAGAAGAGCCGCTGAAGCAGAAAGAGCTCGAGCCCAGCATTACAGAGCACACTGCTGACTTATCCTCTTAAACACACACCCACACACGCACACACACACACGCTAGGCGAGTACTAGACAGGATATGGAGTGCTGTGTGCCGCCCTCACCCCGTTTAAGAGGAACCTTTACAAAAGTGCGCATCAGGAAGTCCATCTCTGCATTTTAACTTTGACGGTTGTTAAAGCGCAGTGATGGGTTTAGCCCATGGCTCTCTATCTTTTCATTTCCAGGTATTCTACAGAAGAAAATGTTTAGAGTGAAATATTGTATGAGTCAGGGTATGACAGGTTCTGTCTGTGCCTCTTACTAATACAAAAGAAATAAAAACAATTATTTCACGCAGTTTACATTGCTCCTGGATGCGTTATACAGGCTTGAGTTTCGAGAAAGCACACATTAACTTGTAGTTTAAGGCTAAGTTTTATCTTTAAAACTGTTTATTTTTGTAACGATTTATATAGTTTTTATTTATTTAAAAAATTGACAAATCCCCCTAAAAAAGCAAAGCAAGGTCAAAACCATGTGTTTTTTTAAATTGTATTTAAAAAATCAGGCGACCCTTATACACTGTTCCAACTGTTTGAAACACAAGCCAAATCACAGGCCTTGTACTTCCAAGAATTATCTTTCAGCACTAGATGGCACTAATGGCACTGATTTGGGGTCTGTAAAATGAAACTGAAAGGTGATAGTGCATTTTCTCACATTTTAGCTTGGCTTACCTTGTAAATTATGCGTCATACCTCTTATAATGTTCGTTTACAACCAAAAATATCCAAACTAAAATATTTTTTGCAACCAACACATTATATTTCAAATCTAAATTAAACAATAAGTGAATTTTGTCATAGATACTTAATTCAAAACAGCTGGTGTGGCTAATCACTGCTGAAAATTCAATATTGGAATTTATAAGGAAAAAATATGATTAAAAGGCAATGTTTTGGTCTACTTTGACCAATATTAACATGTTAATCATTATTTTCTTTGGTGTCTTTATTGCTGAAGGTCAGTCTTGCGGCAGCTGCAGTTGCTGTTGGGGAACAAATCCCCTCTTTCTGCAGGATTTTTTACGATGCATCTACAGATTAATTTTTTTTCTGCAAAATCTCTGGACATATGGCCTCCTTGGAAATGAACATGCGGATCATGCTAGATATCGTTATGGAGAAGAACGGTATTCTTCTGGAATGTATGCATTAAAATTTGCGTGGGAATTCATTTTATGATGGACATTCTTTATTAACAATCAAATAAGATTTTTTTTGCTATAATGTTAGTGTCAGGTAATTGATGTCTCTGTTGACTCCCCCACCTCACCCCAACTTCACTCCCCACCTCCATTCCCTGCCCCTGATTAAATGAGCATGAAAACTAAATGCTTTACGTACAATTTGAAAAGTATGTTTATTGTTGTTTTAATTAGCTTTGTACTTTTAATTGGTAAATCTTATTGTTATTTATAACATATGTACCGTAAATAATAACAATTTCTTTTAGTAAAGACTGGAACATAATTATGTATGTGGTCAGTTTGTGACCAAAGTTTTTCCAGCTGTCTCCACAGACATTAGCAGCACTAAGTCTACCCTGTTGTTCAAGAGGGGAGCAAGACCATAATAAAATATAAAATTATAGTGCATATAATAAAATCATAGAATGTTATGGTGCCATATATTTGACCCATGACAATTATGTTTTTGTTTTTTTTTTTACTTTTGCTATGTTTTATACACCTAAAAATAAAAAATGACAAATTGTGTGCACGCCATCGAAAAAATAATATCACGAACAAATCCTTCAGATTGAAAGGTTTCAGTGTAGTACCTATTTGTCTCTGCAAGCTGCATTGTATCTGTTTTTTGGCTTCTTTTCTTGTAATCTAATGCGTGGAGTCTGAGCTAAAAAGTTCACAAAACAAGAGCCGTTAAAAGGTGGCAGATTCTTATTCATCCACTCTGGATAAGACTGCTTGGAACTCCTGATATTGAACAAAGATTTCAGATTGCAGAAGACTCGTTCAATATTTATTCAATGTACATCTTGCACATAAACGTCTAGAGAGGACTCGGTCATATTGAAATGTGTGGTTCTTACACGCTGCCATCTGCCAGGGAGTCAAACGTTGACCTCCCCCCCGTCGCCTCTATCTGCACATGATGACTTCACACTGTTCAAAACTCATAACAAACACACACGTCTCTGCATCTGCCACACAAGATTGTGCAAATTTGCTTCGGGATTCCTAAACGTTGCTGGTTTTTAAGAGAATTGACGATGTGCACAAACCTTGATTGCACTGCATTCTTTATAGGAACCATTTTCAGAAGATTACAGCTGGGGTTCTCTCGCATTCTTGTATATTCATTTAACTCTTTGTATTGATTATTGAACAAACGATAATCGTTTAGGTTTAATTTGTTAACACATTCTTTTTAGAGAAATTTGTTATTTAAAGCTTTGCAAATTGGAAAAACAAATCACCCTCCTTCTCAAATCTCAAGTGAAGACCTTCTCATGAGACATTTGAAACCTGTCATGTTGACAATGGGAATACAGAGTATTTGTATCAGTGTTAATCACTCTTAATATGGCTGAATGGGCTTCGATCCCACTTTGATTAAAATAAACAGAGAGTTAAGCCTGTCTGAAGCAGGGGAAAGTGTGTCTGACCCACAGCTTCTGCTGACTCTCATTCACTGTGAAATACTGCCATCTATTGAGCCTCCATCACACGGATTCACCCAAAAACACAAGAGTTTCTGAGAATAATCATCCCGGTGTTTTCTTTTTTGGTCTTTAAGGAACAGACATGTAAGGAATGAGTTGTTTTAAAAAAATATGTCCCTTTTCCAGTATCTATTCAACCACAGCCCCACATTTCAGTAGGCCGCGTAAACCCGGGTGTCTACTGTTTGCACTTGAACCTCCATTTGACAAGTCCCCAATGAATTCATTTGAGCCAATTACCTAGCCCCTCAGAAAATGTGCCTTTTCAGTCGCAATTAAACAGATTTTTCCTGTTTATGCAACGGGAAGAGGGTTTCTCGTTGGGGTCAGACTTTTAATTAGCCACTAGTTAAGACCAATAACAAAATGATTATTTGCTAAATGACTCTTGAAAGATCCATTCCGCTCCTATCGCCTTTTAAATCAGGCCCAAACTGTGCTGAAACCACAAAATGTTCAGCATCAGGCCTGTTTTTGAAGCTACTGTGGACACCAACTTGGTTTCTGTTGATAACGATAATTAGATCTGCTTGATTTCTCTCTGTTTTACTTTTTTTTGCGGGAAGCATCCCATTCATTGTTTTAATATACAGTTCCCAGAGATCCATCTGTGTCACCTTCTTAATGGACACACGTTCTATGCTACAAACAGTGGAATTTAAAGATTTTGTATTTGATTGGTGGATTCATGAATTGATGCAGTCGTGATGATGCAGTGGTGACATCCTTGCAATGAAAAAAGTGCTCACCATTACAAAAAATGGCCTTATATTTAACAGTTAAATATTGTAAAAATATTTTTTAAAAAATGTGCAAAATAATCTACAGTAGAAATTAGTAGTTTGTTAAACATTAAAATATAAAAAACAGTTTACAGGAGAAAAATTAAAATACAACAATATCATAAATTCCCAAGTAACTGCATTTAAAAAAATTAAATTCAAATTATTACAATTTAAACCCCAGGATTTGACTTGTCTAAACTGTTTTATTATAACTTAAACATGTTGCCTTGAAAAATATATATATTTTTTTTAAGTTTAAAAGACACAATACCGTTTAAAATACCGTTCTGACAACCACACCTATCATTTTGTTATTTTACTGTACAGTTTACAGTTCAATTTCTGCACTGTAAAAATGTAAATAGGATGCTCAAAGATTTTTGATTTGATCTCAAATATTAAAATGTCAGCACTTTGTTGAAAAATATCTTGACATTTCAAACTAATTCCTTTACATTTATGTATTTAGCAGACGCTTACATTTTGGGAGTAAACATAAGCAGTTACAAGGTCAGATTAATCATGAAGGTCGGATTAATTATGTAAATAATAATTCTAGAGCAGTCTGTATATTTTACAGTATATCTCTACGTTTGTAATTCTGTGTTGTTTTGAAAAAATAGTATTTCTTGTAAGTTTTGTGCATTGTTGACTTTGCCAATTTTTGCATTTTTCAATGTTTGGGTTTAAGACCCTGTAATTTCTAAAGAAGTTTAGATCTAAAGTTAAAAATTGTACGTTTTACTACAATGTTTCTTATAGTAAAATGGTAGAAAATAGTAAAGTTCAGCATGGTGCCAAAACTAGTGCATCTTAGTCAGAAGATGTGACCCTAAGGAGAGCTTGTGTGATCCTTCATCACTGAGCAGTACGTGAAAAATTCAAACTAGGTCATGAGAGGTCTGTATGTTTTAAAGTATATCTCTACATTTGGAAAAATGTGTAATTCTGGGTTGTTTTGTAAATGAAAAACATTGATTTCTTGTAAATTGGGTTTAAAATGCAGTCATTTAAAATGTTTACATCTAATGCTAAATGCTACATTTTAATCAATGTTTCTCATGGTAATTTTTTTTTTTTATAAAATAAACTAGTGCCTCTTATAGTCATAGCGTTTGACCCTAAGGGGAGTTTCGGTGATCCTTCAACCAATGTGTTAAAAAGTGCCAAAATTACATGTTTTTAATGGTTTTCATGCATTCCGTGATGCTTTTTAAACCTCTCCATATACTCTCCGCTCAGACCAGACCTCAAATAAAGATCAGTTGACACTACACAGTTGATGTAGTGTCACAGGAGCCAAACTGGACACATTTCAGGACACTGGGAGAGAATAGCTCACAAAGGCATTTGAAACAGATCTATGTGCATTGGAGCGCTGTATATCGATAGAATGACCCTCAAGAAGGTATCAGCTACATACTCTGGGGATTCAAAGGTGTGGCAAGACTCATGGTGAACCCCTAAATAATTATGTTTAGCATGCCGGAGGAAAATAAAAGAATTTGTTTGAAAACCCTTCTCCCTGCATTCAAGTGAAACCTGTCTGTTATATTAGTTCACTAAACACGAAGTGAAATATGTAAAGCCTTTATTTGTTACAATTTGTCACAACGTGTGGATAAAAAAATATATAAATAAATAAAAAACTGTGTCCCAATTTGGGGTTGCATTAATCATGGGGAATTCTTGACGGTTGTGTAGAAGACCACCATTGACACCCTCCATAAGTATTCGCTTAATAAAAATGGGGGAACCATCTGGGGGCCCTTCATATATGGAGTGGACTGAGGAAGGGGTCAGTGATCCCAAGACCTTTTTGCTGACGATTTGGAGGAATACAGGAGAGGAGACGCATGAAAGTCAAAATGCTTGAAGTTTCCAGTCAGTGATGGTAAAAGACAGTGAAGCCACACCAGCAGATCTTCTCAACTTTTTTTCATTTTACATCTTTTTTTTTTTTATTAGAATCGATAAAAGGCCTATTTTTTGCTCCAGGAACATTCTGAGTTTGCTGAGTGAGAAAGAATACGTATGTTTAGATATATCCTTAGTTTATCGCATGAAGAAGACGACGAATGGTCACAAATCATCAAGAAAAGAGGCCATGTTTGCACTATTTAGTTACACTATAGCTTGTTTTTTTTATAATTATTTATTTTTGTTCATTATTGCACGGCTGTATGTGTTTCTTCCTGGAAAATATAAGTACTTAAATGTTAGGATAAATAACATGCAAAACCATTCGTTGCATCCACACTTGCTTAAAAAAGTAAAGTATTTTGCAGGGTTTTCTTTCTTTCTTTTTTTTTGTGGCTCTTGTGATGAATAGAACCTTTTTTGCTGGTTATACAGACTAGAAAAACAAACTAAATTTGTTCTGCGTGGATGCATTCCATTATCTTGTCTCATGTTCTAATGACTTCTTGCTTTAAAATAAATAAACAAATGTGATAAAAACAAGTCTTATATCGAAACATACTTTCTGAAACCAGATATCAGAGATCCAACAAGAGCTTTATCTAATTGAAGAGGGTCATATCCTCTGTTTGCATTGCTGCAAGAGTCTTTTTCAAGCAATGTGTTTCTTATTGCACCTGTGTGACCCGCTGTGTTGACTGACAGCCATCCGCCGTCTCGAGTAGAAGACGACCTGATAGGACACAGACCCTCGGAATTAAAAGACTGCGTCTTCTTGGATGTCTCTTTTCAGGAAGCAGGGGTGAAGAGGACTGATGTGTCTTCCTGTCTGGGCTGCTTTCTTTCTACTGGAGAGAGCTCAAGACATCTGAGGTCAGCTCTGCGGCTCAGCCGGCCGTGACCAATCCAGGCCAGCTGTCTGAAAACATACCGCAAACTATTATCAAGCCACTAATGTTCTTATTTGCATTTCAAAGGAAATGTATTAGAAGAGGAAACACTTTATATTTTGGCATTTTAAAGCACTGAAACAATGAATGTTATTTATGGAATTATAGGAATGTTATTCTTATTGGAATTTTAAGCTATAACATTTAAAATACTTATAAAATGCACATAAAACACAGAAAAAAAATTGCATTTATTGCTTGTCCCTGCAGTCTCTGATGCTACACTTTACCATAAAATATAATGATTAAAATCTTTTAGAATTTGCATTAATATGTTAATCCATGTGTAATGTTTGTTTTATACTTTTGTACACAGATATATTTACTTTTTTTACACTTAAAAAAAAAACAACATTTTAGTCATGATCCCAGCTTTTTACGCATCCATTTTACACTAACCACCCACCTCCTCCTGAAAAACTGGGGAATTTCCATGAGTCCGTTTTTCAGCAGGTAGTTGCATTACTTGGATCTTTAGAAGGCCATGGGAAGAGCAACTGTAAGTTCTCTCAATTTATTATTTACATATTCCATTATATTGTGTCATTTAAAAAATACTATCCTGTTACTCAAATTATTTCAGAGATTTGATTAGTATAGTTTAAATATGCACACTTTTGATAAATAACTGAATTTGCAGAATTTCCTGATTCTATGATTATGTGCACTATGTGGCTGTTTAGCATTTATTTGATAAAACCTCTGTTGGTTATTTAAATAAAAAAGACAGCCATCTTTAATTTTAAATTTAGTAAAACATTTAAATAAGCTATTTAATGTGGCACAGCGCCCATTTGGTACAGTAACATGTTGCTATTGGAATCTGTCAAGAAAATAAATACATTTTGAAACGTTACAACAAGCAAATGGCACTGATTTGGTGAAATGTCTCCAAAATCGAGCAACACACCACTGCTCACCTGCAATAAAATGCTAAAACACAACAATTACCAGTTTAAGGAAGCTCGAAAAATATGAAATATATTATTTTGCATTCTGTATTACATAAAAACAATATAAAGTCAAGTTTTGATGTTTGATTTCCGATTCAGAATAAAAAAAATGAACATAAGATACGTACACGGACCATTCAACTCTCTTCCTTTTTTTTATTTGAACTGCGTTTTATTTTACCAATGTCTTTGTTGCTCACTCTATAAGCTGTTCTTGAGTGACAAGTACCTCCAAAAATGTATGATTATTATTATTACTCAATCTTTGTAAGTAATATTAAAATGCTCCATGAATGAATGTTTCCAGTCTGAGTCACAGTATATTTTTGTCCATTTCTGTTGAATCACACGTCGCTGACACTCTGTGGCCTCTGGAAGGAAACAGCCCAGAGTGATTACAGCACAGCTCCTTTGGCTTTGATTGGGTTTTGTTGAGACAGGTTTTCTAATAAACACCCAGTAGTTTGAGCCCATTCAGAATCCATATCTCTCTTTCAATCAGTCCCTGAAGATCTTAGCCAAACACGAACCCAGTAAAAACGAATCGCTCTTTCAGGAAAAGGTTACACTTCTAATTAAGGGTCTTAAACTGTGTCCTTAATTCCAAGTCAAGCGTCTGCTTCTCCTGATTGGTATAAATCTTTTTTTCCTTCACAGGTTATGTTAGCGGGTCAGGGGTTCAGCGGAGTGGTGATTTTCTACACGTTTAAAAGACCATTGATCACTAAATTAAGGAGAGCTGACATGTCAGACCAACGAGATCTGTGAGAGAAAATCACGAGCCGGCTTTGAGTTTGAAATTATAAATGGTCTTTATATTGTTTCAATGGCTGTTTAAAGTTTGACAACATTTTAACGGAATGAAACACCTATACTACACCTAAAGACGTACATGGATCTCTTTGGTGTTTCTCAGAGGTGTGTTCCTCGGGATCCGTGTATCTCCTAATTTTACTGAGTAAAGAACTGTGAATACACCAAAAAAAAAAATACAGAAAACATTTCAGCATAGCATTTTTATAAGGAGATACATGCAGATGACTATAGTTTGGAGGTGTGAGCCTTACCAAGCCAAATTTTAAATTTAATAACAATATCTTCAAAAATGAGGGTTCTATAGATGCTATAAGCAGATTCGAAAAATCAAGACACTATGATAGCTTTTAAATGCACCTATTTGTTCAAATGAGCTGTCAATCAAAAGGGCAGAGGTCAGTGGCCATTTTCACATCAATATATTTTTAGTGTTTACATTTTTAGAGACAAAATGTGGAAAAAAAAGATAAGATTATATTTTTTTTGGTTAATTTGAAATCACACAACTACATTTCATCATTGGTCGATTTTAACTTTTTAGAGTTACATGGAGTTAACAGGCCAATTAAATGAAACTTTCTTGTGGTTTAGTCAGTCAAGCAAAACAAAGGTCATGGGTTCAAACCCCAGGGAAAGCAAGAACTGGTGAAATGTGTTAATTCCTTGAAATATAAGCTGCTTAAATGTCAAATTTAATGTAATTTTTTCAAATTTCTCCATTCTGGCAGAGAATCATGGAACCTTCAAGGAAATAAAAGTTTCATTCACTGCGGAATGATTGTCTAAAAGATTGAAGACTAGAAATCTAGTATTATTATGAAAACATAAGCTGTATTAGAAAGGTAAATAACAGCTGAATACATAAAAAAATTGTAAAAACCTACGTATTGAATAATTACCATATTACCTCTCCGTAAAGGTGGTGCATGGCTTGTGGCCAATTGTATTGGCTGTTAGGAGTGGTGGGCATGGCTCGGGCTTGATTTTATTGGTTGTTAGGATTGGAGGGGTGTGGCTTGAGGTCTATCCTATTGGCTATTTGTAGAGGTGAGGCGTGACTTGACATCACAATCGTATTGTCTGTTAGGAGAGATGGGTCATGGTTTGAGGTTGATCGTTTTGGATGTTTGTAGAGATTTGATCTGGTTTGAGGACGATCCTATTGGCTGTTAATAGAGGTGGGGCATGGCTTGACATCAATCTTATAGGCTGATAGATAAATTGGTTTATTAAGTTGACCTTATTAGCCATTCGTAAACGTGTTGCTTGGCTAAAGGCAAATAGTAATGGCTGTCACAAGTAGTGGGGTGTGGCTTGGGGCTGATTGTATTAGCTGTTAGGATAGGAGGGTGGCATGATAGTTAGGCTTGGCTTGAGGTCAATCCTATTTGCTGTGAGGGGAGATGGGTTGTGCCATGAGGTTGGCTAGTTGGGGTGTCACCTCATCAATAAAAATGACCCTCTGGCACTCAGCTTAAGACACGCCCCACCTCAAACAATGACCATTTACTCCAACCTGGCGATACCTTGTACTCAATCATTTTGACATGACTCTCTTTGCTTTACATAAAAAGACACTTTTCCAGATCGCCAGGATTGTGGCATTCTAAACTTTTGACTCCAGCACACAAATCTTGACAAGCACCTATAATTAGCATGAACCCACCCCTAGTTGGCATATAAAGTGGTAAAACCCACTTTTTTTAAGAATTGATACTGCAAAAATGATTGTGCAGTCGTTGGGTGTAAAAGTGATAATAAACAACAGCCTGAGGTTGCAGTGGACACCTTCTGTATAACAGGAGGGGGCGTGCTCCGCTGGAAAAAAGCTATGAGTGTTCATTGGTTATTTTGAAATCATGCTACAACGTTTCATCATTAGTTTATTTAAACTTTACTTTCAATTAACAGGAGGGGGCGGGCTCAGCTGGAGCTCGGGATCATTCAAAAGACCAGGCTACAAAAGTAGTCACTTTGTTTGAAACAAACTCTAAATAAATCGAAATAAATGGACATTCTATTCTCTTCATATTATGTATTATTGTAATAAAATTAAAATAAGTTTTACAAGGATTTTTGATTGAAGTGAAAATGTGTTTTGTGTTTGCATTCGGAATTTGTGTAGTCAAATGTTTTAAACTCATGAACAAATTAACAATTGCCATGAGTTTTAGTAGGAGCTATATACTCTTGATATGAGGATAGATTTCAGTTAATGCATATGAGCAAATGGGACTATTGTATCCAACATCATGGGAAAAAAACCCTTGGCTGTAAAAGGTTCACATGTTAAGATCAAATCTTTTAGTTGAAATCTGGCAGGCCAATCCATCTACCAAGCTTTTATGGATTGTCTGACCAGTGACCGTTCAATGTGTAGAGGCCAAAGTCACCAAAGCAAAATAAACTGCAGGGAGAGGAAGTGGTCAACATTAGCAGAGGCCCAATAAGAAGATGAAATGTAAAATGGTGCTGGGTAATTGATGTGTGCCTCCCTTCTGCTGTTAATGTGCAGGGGGCCTAATTGTTCCCAGATATCCCGTCATTGCTCCATGGGAAAGGCTAATTAGTGTAAGTCTTTACAGTAAATAATTACAACTAATCACCTTAGCTAATAGATATTAGCATATGAGATAGACAAACAAGCTAAAGGGTGCTAGTGACTTTGTGAAAGACATTCACAAGGCTTTAGAAGTGATGCACTGAAAACTTCAATTTCTAACAGGAGCAAAAAGTCAACATTAGAAAATTATAATGAGGTGAAAGTGTCATTTATTATGAACAAATGGCAATTTCGAGAAAATTGGTTTATAGGGCCAAACTGAGAAAATATTAACAACTTAATCGAATTTGGTTTACAATTATATATATTTTTTCTATGCGTGTTGCTAAACTATTATTAATCAGCACATTTCTCAATAATGAAGGCAGTGGTGGGTCAACTCTGCACAATTGTCAACTTTATGAGAATGCTTGCTCTTAGGTCATATCCACATGGGCGGTGGTATTTTTAAATACAGCGGTACCCCGAGATACGAATGCTTCGAGTTACGAAATGATCAATATATGAAAGGCCTCGCAGGAAATATTTTGCTTTGAGATACGAAAAAAATTCCAAGATACGAAAAACACCAACAGTTCTGCTCTTTTATCCGCTTGTTAAGGCTGTCGCGCTGCGCTTCTGGGTCCTGGTGCGACGATCTCCCATTGCAGACAGTGCTAAAGGGGCTGATACGCTTTAAATCACTTTAAATTAGTTTTAAATCAAGCAAAATTGATTATATATAGATTACCAGTACTGTGCTATAAGAAAAGTTAGAGTCAAGGTGTCGTATAAGAAATAACGTTTATAACGTGGAAAGTGCTGTTCTGTAGCGCAGGTTAGATTGTTCTGTAGCAACACTTTGCCACATCGCTTTACTCGCAAGTTAAGGTTTCACATTTGTGTAACTTACACATGTGCTTTGCATGTGTTTTATTCTTTTTTTATCATTTATTGTTGTTTCTGAGAGCCATTGCACGGATTAGGTGTTTTACATGTAAAACTTGCTTTGAAGATACGAAATATTCGAGATACAAAAGACACCCTGGAACGATTAATTTCGTATCTTGAGGTACCACTGTATTTTAAAAAGAATGAATAAAGAAACTGCCACCACACAAGTTAGGTTTTAAAAGAACCTAAGTCTACACAAAAATGGCAAAAAATATATCAATAAAGCACTATAAAGAGCATACCACTCCAATTCATTGTCCATGAAAAACTTTCCTTTGCTGTCTAAATAGTAATAAAAAAATATTTAAAAAAAACTTCACCTTGGCTGGATGTTTTCAAAAATGCTTAGTTATACTGAATCAAAACTGTATAGAAAACTCTGCCTAGATATCCACATTTTAATCATTTAAAATCTAGATATCCTAGATTTTACAGCTAAGTAAAATCATAGAGACTTTTGGTTTATATGACTCAAATTGGCATAGGGGACTTGTATGATGTCACTGACTCCACCATAGCAACTCAAAATTCTACCTTGGCAACCACTCAATTTTTCTAATAAAAATACTTTTATAAAAAACTGCACTTTTACTAGCCAACATCTAAGATTGTGCAGAAACGTCTGTCATCGAGTATTATAATAACTGTATATATGTGAGAAGGGACTTAATTTAGTCTTAAACTTAGATGGTCACCCCCCCCCCCACCTAAACGTGAAAGTAGAAATATGGAAATACATGTTTAGTTCTAAATGGCTTGTTTGTTGAACTCCATAGCGCTACCCAAAAAATCTCATAAACCCTTGTGAAATCTTATGTTTACCATAGATGTCTGGATTAATATACAGAGTCAATTTTTGTTTATTTCCCAGCAGGAATTTTTAACATCTCCTCTGGTTCTTTCAGTTAGGGGTGAATTTGTGTTGAAGAAAAAAGGAAAATGAAAAAAGACACCAAAAATATCTAAAATTGCTCGTTTTAGCCCAAAAAAAGAAGATATCAGAGGAAACTTAATTAAATTTGGAGCAGAGAATACAGAGATATTTATGATAAGAAAACTTGATTAAGTGGTGAAGCCAAGTATTGTCTCTCTATTTTTTTTAAAAATAGGAACCAGTCCAAGATGGAGTGAATCAGGTATGACTTATATAAAGGATTGTAGATAAATTCTTTTGAAAGTGCTTACAGTTGCTGATGATAAACCAAATGGAAATGAACTTTACCTCAGTCAGGTATAATAGAGATTTCAAATTGTATTTGTGACGCATTCCTATTAAAAAACAAAAACAACTAAACACCGATCAACACTTTAAGCAAAGTTTGCCATATACCTACTCCAGAAACATTACAGTTCTGCTACTCATACTTTTTCACTTTGTTTCCAAAGTTTTCTTTAGAATATACGTTTATGCATTTGGCAGACGCTTTTATCCAAAGCAAATTACATTTTGAACAAATAAATACTTTTTTATCAGTTCTTGCTTTCCCTGGGATTTGAGAATTTGAGATGATGACCAGTTGTGCTCTTCCACACGCTGGCTTGCTCCTCATTAAAAATCTTAAATCTCATAAAAAATCTCATTAAAAAAGCAGAGGACATGGCGGTGGGTTTGTTAACCAACAGCTTCCTGCGTCACACAGATACAGACGTTTCCATACTCTAGTTTCCTTGGTTCTAGTGTTAAAAAAAGAATTTCTGCAAAGCCAAAACAGAATTCAATCTCTTTTTATTCTTCACATTCTCATTATATTTGGCCAGACAATTCGCCAATTGGTCAGGTAGCGCCACTCTCAAAAGTCAAAAGCAAAACCCTCACCAACTTTTTATCACTAAGTAGTACTATGAGGATCATATATTGGAGGTACTCCACAACACCTGCCTTTTACAGCTAGAGTATATTTAATGCTCTCCAGTGCAGTGAACTCTTTGACAGTTCTAACAGTGTTAGACTAAATCAATTTGGTGTAGGAGGATGTAGGTGGAGCTGTAGATATTTGGCAAATTCTAATGATGAAAGTTATTGATGGCAATCAGCATGGAACCTGAGAGGTCCAGACATGGTCCTTTCTCATCTTCCACTCGTCCGACACAGATAATGCTCATGTTTTATACGGCAGAATAACTCGTGTTTAACTCCTGATTTTACCCACTTATGCGATTGCTAGGGCAACATTTTGTCTCAGTGTCTGTGATGACAGTTCTTGATTTTTTAAACCTAGAGCAGGGGTGTCAAACTCATTTTCACCGAGGGCCACATTAGCATAATGGCTGTCCTCAAAGGGCCAGATGTAACTTATAAATGTAAAACAATGTAATCGAATGTAATTAAAAAAAAAAGTAACTACTCCTTAATGTAAAATAACTCATTATTTATAACTTATTCAAGTGACAATTCAGTTGCATAGAAACAATTGTATGCTTGTTGTTCTAATATAAATCCTTTTGATTTGTCAGCTTATCAAAAACCACATAACTCCATTAATGAAGGATCAAACTGTCCCAATTCCAATCCTGGACCAGAGTAAAAAAAATGAATCCTGTCCAAAACATCTGAATAGTCTTTCAGTGTCGATTTTACAGGTTGTTTTATTTACAAAGGTCCAGGTGTCTTTTTTATTCAGCTGTGGAATATTGTAGAGGAGTTCCAGTCCAGCTGAAGACCTTAGCAAAAGATAAAAATAAATTAAGCAACATGTTGTAGGAATCAAGAGTGGTTTTAAAGCAGTATAATATAATGTCAAAAATTACACTGTAAATATATTGAAAAACATTATTGTTTGGAATAAACCCTGTGTATAAAAACTTTTGAACTATGACTGTGATTGAGATTGTGACAAGCCCCCTGCTGTTGCTGTTTGTGTTTCACAACTCACAGGGGCTCTCGACGATGGTATAAACATCTTCTTTCACTATTTACAAGTGTTTTGGTACTGAAATCTAACAGTTTAGTGTGCCAAAACGGCGGAAGAATGCGAGGAAATAAGAAAAAAAAGATGCACTTGCGCGAATGCGGAAGAAGAATCACAGACAGAACACGGTAAAAAAAAAAAAAAACAGTTCAAACACTAATAAATCACCTATTACTACTACTATTTAATGATTTCTCCGCTAACACATCGCTAAAGTTTTGGCTAAGTCCAAAGGCATTGTGGGGAATGAAGTTTTTTTTTTTCGTATTTTTTTTTTAAAGACACTTTTTTATAGCCTTGAGTTTGACACATGTGACCTAGAGAGTTAACTAAATTCAGTGGTACACACTATAAAATTGACGACAAAAAGGTTATTAAAGACAAGCACACAGAAAGTGTGCTTCCTGCGTAATTGGGAGTTTATACTAATCTACTTACCATACTGCATCCCGCAATTGGGGTCTCTGGTTGTGAGACCAACCTACCGGACACATTCCTTCCGTAAGCTTCCTTCCAATCTACTTCCTGGTTCCTGGTTTTCTGACCTAACTTTGAAAATCAGTCAATCCACCTTAAATCTTAGAATAAGTGTGATTGTGTACTGACATCTGGTTTTCTGTCCTATGTACCCTTCTGCAGTCAGTAGTGCCGCTTCCTGCACACAGAATGTGGGAGAGGGGCAACAATATTCCGTATGCCCACAATAAATTTTTTGTTAATAATAGTCAAAACGTTTAATAGTTATGCATTAATATGTGTGTGTATATTCATTCATTCATCTTCTAAACCTGCTTATTCCATGGTCTGCTGGTGCCAAGCTTTAGTCCTCATCAGGCGAGGACACCCTGGACAGGTCACCAGTCCATTGCAGGGCAACATTCACACCTAAGGGGAATTTAGATTATTCTATTAACCTGACGCATGTTTTTGGGATTGTGGGGGAAACTGGAGTAGCCGGAGGAAAGTGGGGAGAACATGAAAACTCCTACCAGCAAGCCTCGAACCCACAACCTTCTAACTGGAAGGTCACCGTGCCGCCCTGTGAGTATATTATCCAGTTTCTTATTGAGGCTTACTGGTCCAACTTAAAAAGACTTGACACTTGTGGCATAATCGTACTTTTTTGCATGCAGGAGCTCTTTTTTTTTAATATTCATGCGTTTGGAGTTTATCTGAGTTTCTTGCTCGTGGCAGGTTTACAGTTTCATTTTAAGGCTTCGAGTTCGAACTGTGAGTATGCTGTTATAATGTAAACAAATTGCTTTAAATGACACTTGATTTATACTCAGTTTTTTCACATATGTTAATAAACGTGGAATATTTAATTGTGATTTAAATTTTGGAATCTATAGGACGTTTAGATTACCTGCTAATTGTGCTTTGAGGTTTTCATTTTCTCTTATGGATGATGAACTCTTTGCATCATTATAGTCAGTATTATTGACTGTCAGAATCCAAAATTTAATAATATTTTACAGTGGAATTTTTTAGTTATTCCTTCCTGAACTTGGAATTTGGGGAAAAACACATTTAGTGTAGGGTGCACACAAAAACTGTCTTGGGTACACTTTGAGATTCCATTTATAATTTTCTCTCAGTGATTCCTCTTTATGTCATTATAGTGAGTATTATGACTGTCATATTCCAAAATGTATAAATATTTTGGGGGCACAATAGTGCATTTCTGCATAGAGCACCCATTTGGCCAGCAGTGGCCCTGTCTACAGTTTATTCCATTGAATGTAAACATGAATACATTAATACACTTTCTCTTTTTCATTCATGTTGACAATTGTTCTAATTGAACGTAACACAACAAATGTTTTCCACTGGAAAAGAATAATCCAGGACCACACACCAGGACGTTTCCACTCATAAAATATATAAAACTGTATAGTGTCGGCCACATCACCCATTGGTTTCTGATCAAGAAGCAGTAGGCTTAGATTGGGAGAATCCAGACATGGAAGTGCAGCACTACTGGGTACTCATATTTGATGAAAGGGTGCACTGAGGTGGGAGATAGGGCTGGAAAAGATGCATGGGTGGCTAAAGGATTTTAGTCTCCAGTATAAACCATCAAAATAATTCAATTCATTGAATTAAAAAGTACATTGTAGGAAGTTAAAGATTTCAAACCAAAAGCATGCCAAGTAATTACAAATCCATGAGAGATGAGAGAGTTACAGAAGGAACAGCTTGTGCTAATATACATTTCAAACCTAGAAGGGATAAAAGAATTCACAGGATTGTATTAATTGTATTAAAGGAGTCTTCCATGTCAGCAGAACCCAAGTAGTCAATCAATAAATTTAAGCTTCAGTCACTTCCTGCCATGCACCAGCAGGGAAATTGGGATTTTTACGCTCGTTTTTACTATTTCTGTGTTGCTTGCCTTAAAGAAATTGCAATAAACATGTGACATATCGATTCAAATGCCAAAAGATAAACAGTTTTGTATAAATTAGGTAACAAATTAAATGTTATATATATGTATATATATATATATATAGCTCTGACTAGGAAAAGAAAATTATATCCGCAGCGATGCTGCCTTTGGGCAGGCGCTTTTTCATGTTCCCAACTCTTTTGTACAGTAAACAGTGAGGGTATGGATAGTGTCGGAATGTTAATGGTTTTCCGATAATTACCGTTATCTGTCAGATGTAATAATTTTGTTCGGGATGCTATAAACAAGAAATGTGCATCTGGTTTTTCTCAATCTAAGTGGCCGGCCTCAACAGTGGTTTATTTTGATATATCTAAATAAAGCTCAGGATATCTGTGGTCTGAATCGTGACCGGTGGTCTGGAACAGTAGGTGTGCCTGATGTGAAATCGTCATAATCCAAATCGAAAGAGGAAAAGCATATCTGTTGTTGAGTCCAAGGAAAACGAGTGACCACCCAGCAGTCCGTCTTCATCTCCATTCCCAAGCTTTACATAGTCCAGATGTAGCAGCACACTTTAATTTGTTGATGCTTGACATATGCAACAGTTTATTTTGAACCCACCATTTGTAAGTAGAAAATGGCAGCACACGTTTGAACATTTGAGAGGGGCTTTAATTCGCAATAAAGCCAATATTGAAAGTAGAAACGTGAGAATGTTACGCTGTTAAAATTATCAGTAAATTTAACAGCAAAACACAGTACAAATGCTACCGAAAATACCATATTGCACAAAACGTGATGATAGCATTCACAGTTTTACAGAGTAAGACCTTAAATGTACCTTAAATTTGATTTATTGTCGTAAAATGAACCAAGTACTGTATTATCTTATGCATTATACTGTTGGTGGCTGATCACATAGAGCTATTTGACGAAAATGTGGATTTGTGGTGTGCTATTTCTTTCCTATTTCCTTTACAAAGTCTATGAAAATGTTGGATGAGCCCACCGAGTGGCTCTTTTACGTTCTACCCAGATCATCAAAAGAGCAGCTTTTATTGGTCGTTCTCCTTGCGAAAAAACAATCCATTACGGCTGTCCAAAACTCTTTTTTTTTGTTGCCATCACTTGTTCAGTCAGATGTGTGATGTTCCGTTGACGCCCATGGTTTTCATTCGAGGTGCGTTGTTTCACGAAACTTCGGATCGAAAATCTCTGGTCTTTAGGGCCAGGGCTAAGTAATGGAGATGGACTTCAGCTGTAGAAAAATATTTAAGGTACAACCCTTTGTTGGAAAGGTAGTCAAAATAGTAACATCCGCTGAGCTGTAATAAATTATGATGTACAGAAGACATTACTTTATTTTATTTTTTGAACCCCGACCTTTCAGAATTACAAGTAAAAGAAGGATTTCAGTGCTTTTAAAGCACAGAAGCAATTAAATGTTAATGACCTATTACAGAGGCTCAACCATATTAGCTGTTAGCAAGGCAATATTCAACAATAATTTAACCCCAAACATGCTTTGTCACCCCCTTTAACATCCTTAACCTTTAGTGGGAATTTGTCTTTCTGACAGCTCATTGTCAAGCGAAGTGTTCAGATGTCAGCTTCACTTTCACAATATAGAAGACAGCAAATCTATGGGCAAGCAGCTGAGGGATTATACTATGAGCTGAGAGCTAATGAATGCTGAGAGCAGATGTGAAGGATCATCCTGAATGGAGACGTCCTGCAGAGGGAATCCCAATGTTTGCCTTCTGACTCTTAGAGAACCGTTATTGAAGTACTGATTTTATTGATTTTTGATTGAAGCCCAGTATTTAGATCTTCAACACTTCTCCATTTAAGATTATGTTTCTTATTTTGTACTGCACAATGCAGGCTTGTTAATCCATCCAGAAAACACATATTATTTGTTTTAATATGGGTTTTAATGTAGGTTTTCAATATATGTGACATAATAAAATTCCTATAGTATATCTACTATATATATGTCAATTATATAGCAGAACATTTATAAACATGTATTGTGGGAATCACAAAATAATTCTAGTCACTTCTGAAACTTCTTTACCATGTCTTCTTTTTTTAATTGTATGATATCAAGATATGCATCGTATCCTGAGCAAAGTGTATCGTTATACCCCAGTTTTCTGCCATCCGTTCCGTTCCACCTCCTCCAACACATTGCTTCACTTGCAAGGTAAGGTTTCAGATTTGTGTACATATTATGTATTTTGCTTGTGTTTTATTATCATTTATTACATTAATAATGTGTAGGTAACAAAACGTTACTTTATTTTTCTCTGGCTTTCCATTTTTTTAAGCAACTTATACTGTTTTTTTCTGAGAGACGTTGCAGGGATTAAGCGTTTTACATGGAAAACTTGCTTCGAGATACGAAAGTCAACCAGGAGCAGATTAATTTCATATCTCTAGGTACCACTGTAAATGAAAACCATTTTTTTTTGGAATCTAAAGGTGGTTAAAATAGTGTAGTAAAATATTGTGATGCATATCATATCATAAACATAATAGAGATGTATGTATCATATTATGACCGGAGTATATATATATATATCCATATAGATTTGGCATTTTGTCTACAGTGTTGATAGACTGATACAAAAATGCTTTCAGGAATATAAAAAATGCATATTATTCTGCAAAAGAACAAACATCTTTTATATAAAGAATAAAAATTAGTACTCGAAGGCCCCCACATGCAGAAACATGTGAGAAAGCTACGTCCACAGAAGCTCTTTGAATCACCTACACGCCGAGTTCCTTCTGTGCGCAAATGAAGAATAGCTGAAAATCTGAAAAAGGTGGTGATGACCTGTAAAACCTGTAATCAACATTACCGATTTGGTAGCAGATGCTCCAAGACTCTGTTGGTTCATCGCATGGAATACTGTTATGAAAGGCAATGTACCGTTGGGTCTAATGATTACAAATATCTCACGATGATTGATTTTAACCATTAAACTAATCGTTTCTTGAACACACTTCAAATGTTTATTATTTCAGAGCTGGAAGGCTGTTCATTGTAAAATCCATTGAATCACATAGTTTTTTTTCTTTATGTTGGCTAATTTCTTTAAATCTGTTATGATAAGTCCCATGGATGCATGTGTCACAGCAGACAGCACATTAGTCAATTAATAGTCTGGTAAATGACACATTTCCAGTCAATTTATTTACTAAAGATAATCCATCCACTCTCTCATACGCAACAGACGTCCTAGAGGTCAAGGTTTGGAGTGTTTTTCATTTCAAAGCCTAAACTAAGATTTACTTAGAATTTTCTGTGTTCAAGTTAAATTTATCTCTTCCATGAAGTACATAACAACTGTAGCTGTTTCCCAATCCAGGTTCTGCTTCCGTCTATATATTGTGAATTGTTTCTTTTTTAATGACGGTATTTTATTAGCAGTGAGACAGAATACATGTTTTGAACGAGAGGGAGGGAAGTAGAACAGTGAGGTTACAGGGGGCTGAGGTCAAGAAGGTACAGGAGTTTAGGTATTTGGGTCAACAGTCCAGTGCGATGGGAAGTGTGGAAAAGAGGTGAAGAGGCGAGTGCTGGCAGGTTGGAGTGGATGGAAAAAAGTTTCAGGGGTGTTGTGTGACAGAAGAGTGTCAGCAAGAATCAAAGGAAAGGTGTACAGAACAGTAGTGAGACCAGCTATAACGTATGGGTCAGAGACTGTAGTAGTGAGGAAGAGACAAGAGGCAGAGATGGAAGTATAGATAGAAATGAGAGATGCAGAGATGAGGAAGCCTTGGAAGTACAAGACCTGTGATATGGCTTGTATATTGTGATTAAATTTTCACACAGTTTTGACTGTCTTTGCTTTTTGGGAGGATTTATGAATTTGAAATTTGCCATAAACATTTTTTGTTGTCAATTTTTGCAGTGAAAACAATTACAACCTTATATACTCAATTGTATTTTTTGTGTAATTTCAGGATTGTTGTGGAATTATTGTAAAGTGCAACTGAAAATATTTGTAAAACAAAAATGAAACGTAAAAAAAGCTGGGGTTGTTCTAAAAAAATGACCTCAAGCATTGGCACAGAAACAGTTTTCAAGGAAAGTAGTAAATTCAAGGGTTAAGCTAAAGAGATTCACTGTTAGTTTTTTACCAAAAACATTTTCTTTTTACCTTATTTATTTTTATCTTATACCTTATAAAATTAGATTTTTTTTTTTACAGAAAATATACAAACTTGAAGAAGATGAGCTACATTATAGTGTTTGAGATGAATTGTGTTGGATTTCTTGACTGAATGTATAGCCACCAGAGAACATTTACTGTACCTCAGATATAGGAGAAAAGTAAGTTTATAAAAAGCAAAGGTTTTAAATAAAAAAAGGATCTTTTCTGATATAAAAAATAAGGTTCCAAAGTCTTATTTAAACCTTTTTTTTCTGAAGAAAGGTGATACATGACCTGTTCCATGCCTTTTCCTGATCTTTTCATTGATTCAACACAAGGGAGCGAATGAGCAACACAATTTTAATTGAATCGTGTTGTCAGCACTGTGGGCCTGATGTTACCTTTAGTCCTTCCACACTGGCTATTAAATGTCCATTAGAGTGATATTTGTCAGTCTAACTCAGTACAATTTACTTGATGTATGACCGTCATTTTTTGAAGGTGACAAGGTTTTTTTTTTCTATCAAGTAAAAGTAGCGGCAGAAAATGTCAAGAATACACGTAGTTTTAAATTGTAAGTAAATTAGCGCACATAAAAATGTGTATCAAAATATCAAAATAAAATTTACAGAAATAAGAAAATAAAACAAGAAATAAACAAAAGCCAACTACACACAAATATGAAATGTGATTGTTTTATTTTCTATGAAAATTCAAGGTCAATTTTCTTGATGCTATGAACACCAGCTGTATTGTTAAATCATTTGTTCCAGTATCGTGTATTTTATCAAACCATCTCTGCTATGTATATGGCTCTTTCAGAACCTATGCGCTTAGCAATTTCAGTGGTGTACACCTCAACTATTAACCCTTAAGGTCAATTAAAATCCAATCCTGATGGTTTTGTTAGTGTGTCATTTCTTCATTGTTTACTAGACATTTAGCTAGGAACTAAACAAATAAAAGAAAACTAAGTAAATAATACCAACTAAATAGAAAAAAACAAAAAAATAGATAACAACAAAAAAAGAAGTACATAGAAAAAACGGGAAATGCAACTTTTTATTCACATGGTTCGGTATTTATTTATTTATTTCAACAAAATGTTTTGTCAGCTATTTTTTCATTTATATCTAACGTATATATATTTTTTCTCTGTGGTTACGCTGTCCATCCACACATCGTGTAATAGCACATTTTTGTAAACGCAGACAAAGGAGAATCGTGATTGAATTGTGTGGACAGGGAAACCAGAGTTTTTTGTGTTTGGAGTGAGGAGTTTGTTGTCGTCAATGTTTACAAACAGGAAGTGTACTGGCGGCCGAAGGGAGGACTGCTATTGTGGCTTACGTGAAACACTCGCATGTTTCCCTTTAGATCACTGAACAGAGGCACTTGTGTTGAGTCATTACAGCGTTTCAGGGGGGTTTTAATAGACTCATTGTGGTTAAAACCCGGTTAATTTGAATTTTGCAGTCTGACCGTCTGGTTACACTACGAAAAAAACTTTGACCTGTGATATCAGGTCACATGATGTGTATTGAGTCACCAGAGTGGCGAGGTCAGCTCCATTAACTTTGTGTGACCACTCAATATGAAGCAAATTTTTAGGATATTAGAATAGCTTTACAGTAGATTCGACAGCACCCTGATATAATTTAGACAAGTTTAATAATGATTTGGCTTTTTTATAATGTTGCTGTGGACCGGCGCATAATGCACGCAAACGTACGCGGAGAAATCCTGCATTGTTCAGGAGAAATGGGTGAAAATTAATTGCAATGGCCCACATTTGTGGGAGTATTTTATTGTATAGTACCGTATCTCATAGAAAATGTTGATTCTGAAAGGAATCTGACAAATGTAGTGGGGTGTACTCATGTATGCAGAGCACTGTGTGTATTTATAGGAAAAATATATGTTGGAATGTTGAGCTGTGTATGGACAAAAAAGATTTTATACAGCGTTAATTCTCATATTCTTACCTATTTTCTTTATTTGACATCATAAGAATAAAACATTTGGCTTCACATTAGATCAATTACCACCCAAAAAAATGACAACACCCATCTGACTCAAAGTCAAATGAAATTGCTCATGGCAGAGTAATTATTAGAAAGTAAAATTCAATGTGGCAGGCAGAGCTAAAACAAATGGGGCAACCTCAAGACGAGTTTGTGCCTATTTGAAATCCCACTGAGGTACTTTTTCAGCTGTCACCGGTTATTGATATATTCATTAAAGGAACCTGTTCTCTCTTATCAATTTCTTTTTGTCAGTAGCATGTTGTCACCCTCAGTTGACAATGAATCAATTTACAATTATGATTGTTGATGGCCCATGACACAAACAGTGAGGGAATGTCATTAGATGAACATTAAAATGATACACAGTGTAGTGAGACCCTGACGGAGGCTGCTGGCCTGCATTAGCTTCAAAACGGCACAAATATTTGCCTTGGAATTTGGACACCGATAACATGTTTATTTGTTCATTTGTTGCAAGTTTTGTGATGAACGTAATTCAAAACTTTCTCTGTCATTCCTTGGTTTCCATAATTTTTTTTCCATCTTAGCCATTTTGCTCATTGTGATTTTATTTATTTATTTTTAGACCAGTACATGTTTACTACAGTTTAAAGTAATAAAACTATATTTTAACTTTACAATTTAACTTAAGCTCTTAGGTTACCTACTATATTATAAACATATAAAACAATGTCAATGATTGTTTAGTTATCAAATGCATTGAAATTAAAGCTTCAGGAATCTAAAGACGTCTCCTTGAATAACTAAAGAAACACAGACCTTCTCTGTTCTCTAAAATAATTAGGACAGAGTGTAATAAACATATCCATCCAAATGCAATCAATACTGTGTAGTTTTGCTAATATTACATTAAATATTAAAATATAATATTCTAAATTCTAAAAGATATTTGTTGCATGCAGCAGCGCAAGCTACCAGAACTCATGCGTTTTCAGCCTGAAAGGCTCATTTTGCCCTTTTTTATTTAAATCTATAATAAATTACACTATTAAAATAAGTTAAAATAATATAGTGGCTTTTAGTTTTTTTATAATGTTTAGAGAAATATATATATTTTTATTTTAGTGGAATATAAATGAGTGTGTGTGGTCAGAATCTCTAAACATTTCTTTTTTCATCTTTTAAATATATTTATGTGCTCTGCAGAGATTTCTTTCATGAAGCTGATTTTAATTCATTAGTAAGTCACCGTAAATAACTTCTTGGGTTATAATTTTAACTATTGCTTTGTGGTTTTGATGAAAGCCTTTGCAGACTCTCTGACCTTGTTGCCATGGTAGACTAACGTGACACTGGCGCAGATTTGATTGCCTGCCCCAGCTGAGGTGAAGGGATGAGACAGGGTAAATGAAACTCCATTCATCTTAATGAAATACAATTATTTTCCACTTATTAATCATTGAGAAATCAATATGTCTTTTCTCGGGTGAGTCTCTGCTGGATTTGTCATCCAACATTGCTTGTCGATGTATCATCCTCATACAAAGATGTTCTCAGGTTCAGTCACCTGCGCGTCTAAGGAAAAAAACAGACATTAAAAATGGCCCTGAGTTGCACAGAGATGGATTAATGCTCATTAAAGCAGACTCCTGATAATTGTGTGTTTCTCACCAATCAATTCTCTAAACATATTGCAAAACGGGACATTATTAAAGTCTAAGCGACATGACTGACTTTGAATGAGGGATGTGTCAGTGAAAATGGAGTATCCTCACCTTTTATTGCATCTTGGAAGATTCGTCTGATTCATTATCCCGTTTATCCCCGGCTTTCGCCTAATGAGATAACGGCATGCACTGGATAAATGCTAATGCATATTCAAGCTAGTGAGTAATCTGCACCCTTGTTTGTTAAAAACAATGGCAGCTACATTTGGGGAGGTATTGAGTGAACATCACTTCTGTAAACATTATAGTTTGTTTTTTACTACACTTTCTCAATAAGGGGATTGATGTGAGGCCTAGTGACTCTTTAAAACCATTGGCGTGCAGCGCTCTGCATAAGCAATGCCATGTTTCATTGGAAAGAGTGCTTTACAGTCTGATGAGAATATAATGTTCTACTGCGTGCTCCAGGTCAGCTGGAGGCTTGGGGACTTGAGCTGCACCACCACCCCATGTTTAGGGTCTCGACTTTGTCCCTAGGTTTTTTTATTCAAACAGCACCCATGCATGGCCAGTTAATGAGAAGGTCCGATGAAAAACAACATGGGTTAAAATAAAAACTGCAACAGGGTCCCACCCTGCAACAATTCTATTCAAGAGCTTTCGAACCGCAAGTAAATACATTTGGTTAGAAAAAAATGCATTGATGTCTCTATCTAGAGCAGGGATGTGCAAAGTCTGTCCTTGAGGTTTGCAGCCCTGCAACGCTTCAGCTTCAATTATCATAAAACACACCTGATCTCAATTAAAAAGATTCTCTTGGTTTCTTTGAGGCTAGACTTGTGCTAGAAGGACGACAGAACCCAAATCTCAGCAGAGAACCTGAGCCATGAAGTGGACCAGGGAGCAGCCTTAACAGCAGGAACATCCAAAAGCAGTAAGTTTTTCCTGTCAACAGCACAAGGGAAGTGGGTTGGGGATGAAGTAGCGGACGTAGTGACGTAGAGGAATCACCGGGTTAGTGCTTTCGAGCAACAGACTAAAGGAGTCTACACATCATTCAGAAATGAGATTTGCATGAATCTTCGGATGGCTTCTCAGCAAGGTGCTCTTTCTCTGGATCGAGGACATATTGATGCACTGACGGTCTCTGCCTGAAGATGGCGTTTGCAGTACAACAGGTGCACTCTGCACCACATGTAAAAACAGTCAGAAGAAATCAAAGAACACGTAAAAGAAAAGATGGATGTCGAGTGGTTTATTCTGTTGGTGGCTGATCACAGGGAGCTGTGAAATGTGAAACAAAGAAAAGACTTGTGGCAGTTTGTTTCGTTCCTGCTTCTGTACGAAGACAATTTAAAAATGTGGGATGAGCACAACTGAGCACCGTTTATGTCCTAGTCACATCAAAAGACCCAGCTAACCCACTTGGCAATAAAGCTCATTCTGATTCTGATTCATGTGCAAACTCTCTATTAGATCCTTATTTGGGGGCCTCGTAAATAAAGCCACATTTGTATCCCCATAAACAGACCTCCATTTGTTACAGCTATCTTTAGACTAATGTAAGGGGTTTTCTGTTGTTAATATTGTTGATCTGTGGGCTGCAGCTTCAACAGTTCTTGTAAGGTTTCGAATATTGGAGCATGAAATTCACAGAAATCAGACGATGCATTCAGTGTTCCTTTCCCTGGAGTGTAGCCAACCCCAAATCATAACCCCACATCCCCTATCCATTCCATAGAGTGTGTCTACACAGTGAAAGTATGTTTTTATATCACTTTGTCTGACATTTATCTTTGCCTTTGGTGGTTTAAGGCTTGGGTGCAACAGATTGGCTCTCTACGCCCTGTTATCTACATACTGTCCATGAGCTAGGTTACTCGTATCACTGGAGAAGTCTTAGTCAATTTTTGTGCAACATGCATCATTCCTAATTTACAAATAACTACCACTTGAAGCACTACTTGTGATTTTTGGCATTTCCCCACTTAGCAGAGTACCATGCTAGAATTCCCTGAGCTCCCTGACTCTCAAAGAATCTGAATCGGTACTTGCAATATGATGCACACTTAGATCCTTGTTAGTTTCTACACATCCTACAATTTGCTAGGTAATTCATAAGCATTTACTTAGAAATTCCAACCTTAAAATCATTTAATTTTGAGTTGGTTGATTTTAGTTGCCCGAGTACTTGTTTCAAACATAAACTGGTAAAAATGATGCATCGCCACCTCTAGCCATTGGGCCATTTTACCAAAATAAGCAGGATTTGTACATTATTGTAACAACAAACAGGACTTTGCACATGCTCGGATGCAATTGTGGGTAAAGTGGCGATACCAGAATCCGCCCCGAAGGGCCGTTTCCTCTATCATTAACTGGCCAAAGTGAAAAAAGACATATTGATTACTCAATGATTAATAAGTGGAAAATAATTGTATTTCATTAAGATGAAAGGAGTTTCATTTACCCTGTCTCATCCCTTCACCTCGGTTGGGGCAGGCAATGTTCTATGAAAAATTTTATGAAAGGAACATCAAAAGCAGTCAAAAAAATAACCCTTTTTTTCCATTCAAAATGTTGATTGTGCTGAGATTGACCAAAAAATGGCTGATATAATGCCATGATGACATGTACGCTTTGGGACTTTTTGCTGTACTGGAAAATTAATGGGGCTTTCCTCTGTAACTCTGCCTCGCACTGGAAACAATTAATTAGTGGCAAGGGCTATAACGGCTTTAATGCTTGTTTCTGTGGCTAGATCAGCTTCTTAAAAGCTCAGTGTGGGAGCAGTTTTATCAGGGTGTTAATCCAGTAAGGGGCCACGGACCCCAGGTACCGTGCCACACTGACCAGATGAAAGACTTCCAGCTACATTTATGGCTTGTGAAAGTGGTAGGAAGCAAGCAGATCCCAGCCACAGACAGAAAATTAGGCTGTAAAGTCCCATGAGCCTTATGCTCTTAAAAAACTACGAGCGGGCGGATGGAAATCTCCTGGCCATAAAAGGAGTGTGCAGCAGAGTTCTTTTCTTTCCTGACAAGAACACTACTGTTATTCGACAGAAGACTTAACCAAGAAGTAGCTTAGGATCTAAACAATGCAAGTATCCGAATGGCAGCAAATGCTCAGCGGGGGGTTTACAGGAAAACAGAAAAGATAATTCTGTTTCATGCAGTGCGTCAAATAAGTCTGGCTGCAACCTTGACCCTGCGGGCCAGATGGCAGAAGCTTGGCAGTCATGTCGGAGGTGTGAACCATCATGTGACCTGCATGATCCTGAGAAGAGTGTCCGTTCAGCAGTGGCACATGAGATGAGGCCCATCTGCTGCCCTACTTGCTTTTAAAGTCTTGCAAACTGATGCTCTATTTGTTTATATTCCCTAAATATGGATAAACATATCCCAAATTGGCTAATAGGATATAAACATGGTAAAAAAAAAATAGTCGTTATTTACACTACTCTGATTGCTCACTATTTGAAAATACAGCCATCATACGACCCACTCATTGGTCACATAAGTCATCATACATTCCTCGACTCCATTCGATTGGTTAGAATGAACGCGCACGTGGAAGTAAACAAAGGAGGACAGAATTTCTGAAGACTGAGACATCGAGCTCAAAATGGACAGACGTCGCTGCTTGATTTGGACCTTCTGTATCTTTTACTTTATTATTCATGTTAATCGCTTAAGATGCATGTTACAAAAGATGTTTGGATAACAAACTACTCCAAGTTTGACCACAAGTTACCATGGTAGTCGCTGCATCGTAAACAGACACATGCCAACCCATAACGCCATAGGTAAGGTAGCTTTATTTATGCAAAAAGCATGTTTTTGTCGTCTTCATTCGTTCTTAGTTCAGATCAGAGTTTGATCATGTTGTCAGCTCTAGAGTTCATTTGGAACTATAGCGAGACCAACTCCTTGACAAGTCTCAGACCACTTTTTTAGTTCCTTTTTAGTCTGATTTTTAGTTTTGTTGTTGTTTTCTCACCACTTAGTGAACAATTTGTCTCTTGCATTAATCATTTTATCATAAATCAGATCAAGTGATTTAAAAGTAAGATAGCTTTGAAGCTACTGTTTTATGTTTCGAAACAAGGTTGAAACTAAAGCCTTTGAAACAAAGTTGCCCTCCCTGAGCAAAATAAGTAAATTATTTTTTGACTAGTTATTCCAAGTTTCCTTGACCAACCACTGCATCTACAATCCTTAACGTTGCTTGTGTCTTCAAAAAAGCTTGAACAGCACATTCTGGAACCCCAATTCGCTTTAAAATCTTAGTCTGGGTGGGACCTTGTTGATCTTTAACCGAGTTTGGCTGTTCTTCACTAAGTTTTAAGCCTCATATGAAGCTTATCAGCATATTACAAAACTCTATGCAAGAGTACCAATAAGAATTGATGCTGATTTTGAAGCAAAAGGTAGTAACATTAAATATTGATTTAAAGTACATTTATCTTTTGTTTGGTTACTTTGAATAAATGTGAATTTCATGAGAGTAGCACTGTGGTCAAACCTCCAGTTTGAAGGTTGCTCGTTTGAGGCTCACCGGTGACCTTCCTGGGAAGATGATCTTGCCGTGCATATGTGGATTTCCTCTGGGTACGTTGGTATAAAAATTAAATATGCATCAGGTTAATTGAATAATCTAAATTCCCCTTAGGAGTGAACATGCGTGTTGCCCTGTGATGGACTTGCAACCTGTCCAGGGTGTACCCCTTGTCTCGCCTGAAGTGAGCTGGAGCACTAGCAGCCCCCTGTTACCCTGAAAAATGATCAAGCGGGCAAGAACATGAATGAATTAAGGAATTTTCAGATGAAAAAATAAAACAAATGCAGTGACTTGTGCTTTTTTTCCATTTGTGCATGGAACCAAATCCTGAAAACAACCAATTTATTTTTTTTTTTTTGTTCAAAATTAAAAATGAAATAAAACGAATAATCATTAAAACAATGAGTGAGGGCTTAATTGACTGTTTATATGATTCTGAGAATTAGAACTTATTAGTACTTATCTTGACCCAATCCCTTGTGCTGCATTTTGGATTTGGGGGTGAGCTGCATTCTCATGTCCCAATTCTCAAACCGTCCAATTAAAGTCCAGCACTAACTGAATGTGAGGAGAGAGGCCAGTCAGCGCTGATGACCCAATCTCCTCGAAACCAATGTCGTTTATTGGGTTAAGCACACGGCAATGTGTCTTGTCACTTTGCAGAGACAAGCTCAATAGAATCCAGTGAATGGAATTAGATTGTCATTGATGTGTCAGAGAAAGAGAAAACAACAGATCGATGGCAAATTACCAAGCGTGTTGTGTGCGTGGACATCATCAAAGAGGTGTAGACTCCAACCCACTGTTAGGAGAGTGGGAAAGTTCTGCCTTTCTTGCTTGGAGCGATCGCTACAGTGAAGAAAAGAAAAAAGGGAAAGAAAAAATACCCAACCAATTCCAATAGAGCACTAATGGGCCACATCGTGCCAATACAATAAAAAATGGCTCTTTTCTTTCAGTCAATAGAGAGTAAATGAAAATTTAACCTTTCATTAAATGCACTGCTATTATGTCTCTTCTACTTGTGTTTTCTTTCACTGTGCTACTTTTATTCTTGTTTTTCAATTTGAAGCTAAATATGCATGCTAATGTGCCTGAAATATGTTTATAGATTCTTGAAGAAGAGCGAGTGAAGAGAAACAAAACAGAAGGACAATAATGATTAATAAAAAACTGAGAAAATTGTTTTTTTTTACTTTTGTTACATAAAGTTAAAAATTACACTTTTTGTAAGGATAAATGTACGTTTACCCTGTCTACATCTGCTTGTAGGAAATAGCAGAGGTGGATCAAAATAAGAGGAAATAAATGGATCAAAGTAAAAGGTATTTCGGAAACCCTTCACTCAGGTTAGAAAGTAGAAAGTAACAAAATTACTTTATGCAAAAATGTGAATTCTGGTTGAGCTCACTGACCTCAAACTAATTATATATGGTGCAAAGTGCTCAAAAACCAGTTAAAATGTTTTAGAATGATTTTGGTGGGCGACGAAGCTGCATTCCACACTGTATTTCAATGTTATATTTGTCCCTTACTCCCTGCCCTTTATACATACAGATTAACTGTGGCATTTTACAAATCAGCATTAAAACTCATTACTTCTTCAAAACTTTGAAAAGTAAGTATAGTTGTTGTAGTTTTATTAGCTTTGCACTTTTTATTGGTATATTATTGCAGCACTATGTCTACCCTATCATTCAAGTGAGGAGTGGGACCATAATAATTCTCAATTTTTAGAAGGGAATAGGTCTGCTGGTGATTACAGGAGGATCAAAACTAAGAGTCTCATTCTCATCTGAGGAGCATGCTTAGTTTCCTTAGTAATTCCAAGAATATCCTTAGTCTCGGACACATTCTCGTCTTTTTACTGTCAAAAACCTGTGACAGAACCTTTCTGAGATGAAAAACATTTGCTTAGAGGCCCATTCCAATTGAGAGAGAATAAAGAGAGAGTCACATGCACAAAGAGAAATTGTTTAGAAAGATTCTGTGCAAGTTTTTATGGCTTTGCGACTCCCCTGTATCTCCAAAAAGGTTCTCACAAGTCCGCCCACCCCCATCATGTTAACTATCAGTGGCTCTCGCAATACTGCAGGTATGGTTGTGTCTATTTATTTTTCATTATACCTAATATATAAAAGTACAGTGCATATTATAAAATCATAGCATATTATAGTGACATCAATATCACTTTCATATGTGTACATTTTTTTAATTTCTGTTCTATTAAAGAAAAACCAATCTGACAAAATGTTTACAGGTCATTGAAAAAATAAATTCATGTTAATGAAGTTCTCCCATTAAATTAACAAATGTTATTCAACAGGAAACCAAAAAACTACATTAAGCGAGTGTTGATGAGTAATGCTATTGGTGGTGCATTTGTATTTCTGTGAAACTTAATCTGGTTAAGTTAGTCAACTGAATTCTTAATAATCTAAAAGAAAATTCCATTCTGTTTTAGCTGCTAAATAGAAAAATGATTGGCAACCTGGAATCATACTCATTGTCAATCTCAGCAGGAAAACGAGTCCTACACATAGTCGTAAAGTTAGGTATGGTCACGTAAATCCACTTCAGTCGAAGCCAGAAGTAAAACAAGAATCAGCCAGAAGTAAAACAAGAGTGCCTAATCATGGTAAGGCACTCACCATTTCCTTCAGGAATTTTTCATTTTTTCAGTTTATATGGAGCAAAATAACAAAAACAAAAGTAAAAAAAAAAATTAGAAAAAATAATAAAAAAGCAAAAAAGAAAAATGATGCATCTATAGGGATTCTGTGAGTGAGCAAAAAAGGCTCAGGGCTCAGTTTCCGCTGTGGCCTTCCTGCCCTTTTAATTAATTAGTACTGGCAGAAGTGGCGCCCATGGGGAAAGCAGCCCCTTTGTGTCCTGCCAAGGTGATAATGTCCGAACGTTGAAAGCAGAACTGGACGCAATCCATCCTCTCACACTGGCTGAGCAATTCTGGAGACCACCCGGACTATGGTCTGTTGCGTTCATATGAAGAATACTCGTGGTTTTTATTAATAGTATGTCTGAATACATGATGGGAAGACTGTTTCTGACCTCACCTGTGCTCCCCTTTATGATCCTTCCATTGGCGACTCTACTGCAATTCAATTTGCCTTAAGGAAAAAGATGTTGATAACCAAAGACTTCACAATATCTTATACATAAATACATACATATCAGCTCATATTCAAGGCAAATCTATGACAGGCTAAAGCGATTGGATGTTATAATGACATGTGACCATATCGTAATGTGAAAATAGGGCCTGGTTTAGAAGGGAGAGAGAAAAAATAAAGAGAGAAACTTTTTTTCTGTTTCAAGTAATGAGCGAGTGCACCTTTACTGCCCTAGGCCTTCATACACAATTTAGCCAGAAAGCCAGTGCTGATCATGATTTAGCTTTTGACACTGCCGGCCCTGAGGCGGCCACAGACTAATACAGATATCTGACTCGCAGCCCACCGCGGAACGCGAGGAGAGACAGAGAGAGCCCTTTTATTGACTAAATGATAAAGAGCTTTGTAATGATAAATAACAGTCATTTTATTGTGGAATTCCCAGAAAAGACACATAGTACACAATATATGAAGTACAAATACTGGAGGGTTGCTGCAGTCTGTGTAATAGCTGCTGGCTTCATATTTACAAATGTGCATGCAATCGTTGCTTGATTATCTGCCCTGTTACAGAGAACCAGTGCAATATGTTTCCTGTTCTATTAAAAATGGTGTTTGCGTTTCCCGTTAACTGTTTACAATATAGTTTTAATGAAACAGTTTTATCAAACATAAGCCAAGCTATTTAGTCGTGAAATTAACTGTATTTATTTAGCTCTACATGAAATCCTGATAGAATGAAACAGCAAAAAGTAGAGTGTTGATTTAACTCCCACAGAGTTGATCCATTTAAACACTTTTGTATGTATATATCGATTCATCTTTTCTAGGGTTAAATGAACACTTTTGAAATAGTTGATTTTTCTAACAATACTGAGAGTTGATTAAATAACAGCAAGACAGATGCATTGAACACTTCTCTGAGTTATTAAAAAATCACTCTGGAACAACATGGTAAGGAGTTATTTTGACACTAAATGTGTTCCAATCCCATTTAATAAAACTTTGAGGGAGGTTTTTTTTTTTTTTAGAATTTTACACTCAAAATAATGTTAAAGGGCCACGAGCCTCGCCTGTTTCAGTTCTCATCTGGCTAAGATCTTTTAAAAAAGTAGTGCAAAAAATGGGAGCATACAGCTGCGCAGAACAGGTTGGGATGTGGGTGTGGCTTGGTGGAATAGCTGATAAAGTGCACAGATAGCTGCACTGAAGTGGCACAGAAGTCCTCCCTAATTGTAACCACGTCGCCAGACAAACGTAAACTGCCCACTCTCCAGTTCTTGTAGCTTTCTCAAAGAAAATATTTGCTACAAATCCATAGTTTTGACGTGTCGGTTGTGGATGGCCAAACAACGGTTTGGAGTCAGAGTTTAGCTCTGACTTCATCATGTGGAAAGCCATGCATCACTTCAGCACTTTTGCACCACAAAAACAAACAATTGCGAACTCTTCTGAATTCCAAACTACTGCACGGTCTTGCAAACTTGACCGGACATGCTAAGAGTTAGGCGTCATTAATAATTGATACACCACGTCTTCTCATTGGATAACAGAGGTCAGGCTCATGAATAAATAAAATAAAAATGAGTCATAGATGCCGTATAGGACAAAGACACATCATTTCCTGAGAAATTTCTTTTCAAACAGGAAGTCAGAAATCGCACACAAAAGATAGAAATGACAGTTTTACCAATAATTACACGTAGCAGACAACAAATTTATCGTAAAAATGTTAAATCCATTTAAATTACGGAAAATATCCTATTGTTTACATCATGTGTATCATGGCCCTTTAAATGAATTGAAAAATGCATTTAAATTAAAACATGATAACAAAAGATGGATGATACATATTCATCAGAAACATTGTGTGTTGTTTCAGACAAAAAGCTCAACTTTAATATTTTTAAGATGCAAATAAAACTTAAAGTAAAGTAACTAACTACGAATTATTATATTAACTATTATATACTCAAATTACTGAAATTGAGTAGTTTATCTCTTAAATTTTAATTTAGTGAGTAGATTTAAGAAATGTATACTTTTATGTGAGAAATTTTCTTGTTGTGTATCTGTACTTTTCTATCTTGAACTTGCCTTTATTTTCTTAAACCAATCCAACACTATCACATCAATTCAAATACTAGAAATAGGGTTAAAAGGACAAAGATTATGTGCAGAGAAAGATTAAACCTGGAACTTTATGGCAATCTGGTCATCGGTAACATGAGAGCATAAATGAACTCATCAATTAAAAGAACAGCAATACAAATGTACCAACAACAGCACAATTCAACACAATTAACTCATAAAAACACTGGTAAACAAAAAAAAAACATTCTAAAACCCCCATATAACACACATAGCATCATCTTCCAAAGGATAATGACAATATGAATTTATTTTGGAAACAAACCAATATTTTCGATTATTATAAAATGTTACTGTAAAAGTGGTGCTGTTGGGAGCAAGTCTTTACAATTTAGCACCTCCTCAAATGTTTATGGCTTTGTTTTGATTTTGACTTATGGTCTTGTGAACTTGAAACATGCATGCTCTAAATGTTTTGTGCATGTTAGAAACTGGTTGTATAATTCAAAAGTACACATTTTTAGTGGTTTTGTCCACGTTTATTGAGATTTTTGGACATGCATCATCTATGGAAAATTTTAGAAATTCATTGTGTTAGTTGCTGTTTAATTTCATATTATTGTGTTGGAGAAATATGAAAAAAATCTTTTAAATAATTTTACACAAATAAACTAGAAAAATATATGCTTAATTTTAATTTGTTAATATTTATTATTTTCATAATTTTCAATTAAATGCACAATAAATGTGCAAATTTTACTTTTATTTTAGAAATATTATTTTGTCATTATATGATATATTTTATATATTTATGGTTATTTTAATTTCATTTTGCAAATATTAATTCTAGTCTAAATCTTACTTACTGACTGCAGTATTAAAAGGCAAGGTTGTAGTTGATTAGATTATTAACCTTTTATTATTGTTTTGCACATGCCTTATTTCAATCAATATTTCAGTTAATACTCAGTTTTATATTGGGGTGTTGAAATACAACATTTTTTTAATATAATAATCAAAAATTAACTACAAATCATAATAAACCAGTGATTTTGTTGCATTTTTTTAATAAGTAGTATAAGAAAAAGTAGTAGTCTTCAGAAAAAAATGCACTTTAATATGTTTAAACGTAGGTCTGGGTGAATGGGATAATGCTACTTTGTGAAGTATTTGCTCTGCATCAGAGATTCGATCGGTCCGAAGGATGATCAAACTCCCGCTTTAATTATTCAGTGCTCTAATTAGCCAAAGATGGAAATGTCTGCACCAGCTTTGCTAAATAAGCTTTTCAACACCATTCTTAATGAGAGGGGGGGATTTTAATGTCTTTATGCAGTCTAACTTTTTCCATAATTGTACTTGAGACTCTCTGACCCTTTTTAACATATTAAATTCACTTTTCAAGGTGCCTTTCCAAGGTACAACTGGTGAATAATGAGTTTCAAAATAAGCTTGTTAATTGACTGCCGGTAAATTTAGATTTTCTAGAGCGACATATACATTTCCCCCCTCTTAAAAGTGAACCAATCCAGATAATAAAGTTATTAATCTTGCCCATATAGTAATTATCTCTGTAATTATATTGTAATTGCACATACATCAAGGACACTCTTCCAACCCAGAACCACCAGGTTCGCTGTGACACCAAACCCTGCTTAGGAGGTATATCCTTATGTATTATCTTGTGTGTGACATGGCAGTAAACTAACACAGAAAGCAGAACGCTTCATCAGAGCTGTAAATGCGCTAACATGATAATGCTGGTTTAATTACCCTTGGTCAGCCCACTTACAAACCCATCACTGCAGCAGTCAATATCCCACAGGATTCATTCAAGCTCGGGTTGATGGTTAACATGGGAGTCTTTGCTGTATGCTTTAGCCTAATTGATATCCTTATTTAGCAGAGGGCCATGGGGACTTGAAAAGAGTTAAATGGAGCAGTTTACGGTACAGTAATGCTGATCTCTGGACCGCAACTCATTGATACTCATCATAATTCATCCTCATTACTTGCTGTTTCCGAGCAATGCACTGTGTTTTCTGTTGAGTGGGGAACTCTGATGAGCTTGTGAGATCGTACCTGTGTTTCCTTCGTGTTCGGGCTGATTCCTAAAAATGTTTACCTGCAACTTTCTTGTCACCTTTCACTAGTCAAACCATTTGCTTTCCCAATCTCTATGCTTTCTCCTTCGTCTTCTGGCTCTCCAAGTTTCCAACATGTCCTTACCTCCAGGCTCCAGTGTTCTTCCAGTGTTGTCTGGCTGAACCATTGCCCACATGTGTGTTTGCCTATTCCTGTTTTCCTGTGATACTTCTCTGATTGGCACAGCACCCTGTTGATCACTGACTGTGGTACAACGCGGTACAATCATCCGTTTTTTAAACTGAGCCTTTCATTTGAGCGTTGTAATCCACCACATATACAACATAAATAAATCTCACTTTTATTCATTGTTTCCTGTCATGTACACTTAGCGTTGTGCAAAGTAAATGTTATTTGAATTAGACTGGAGATCAGTTCTTCATGATATCTACCTCCTTATGACAAAATCACATTACAAATATTTTATGTTTCACTTCTTCTTTATAATAAATGCTTTAAACTGCTGCAGTTGTCCAAATATATAATATGGGGAATGAATAATTTAATTCACTGTATAATAGACTCCTGGCCCCTTAAAAGTCTAATAAGAAAATATCTAAGTTAAAAATCATGTATTTTTGTACAATGAATGATTTTATATTTATATTGAGAGAGCGACACTAAATATTCATGTTTCAAACCTATCGATAGAACAAACAGCAAGTTCAAGTTCGTTTAATTTTCACAACAGACATTGTCTCAAAGCAGCTTTACAGTAAAACAGAAGTTTATACTCAACAAAGAGAAAAAATAATTAATAAGTGGTGTATATGTCCCTGATGAGCAAGCCTGGGGCGACTGTGGCAAGGAAAACTCCCTTTTTGAAAGAAACCTTGAGAGGAACCGGACTCAAAAGGGGAACCCTTCATCATTTGGGCGACAACAGCAGTGTGATTTATATAAACTATAGTATAAACAGATGATATAGTAGTATAAACAGATGATGACTGTGTTAGGTGTAGGTCCAGGGGCGCCGGAACATCTCCAGGTAAATCTGGTTGTTAGGTTGACGGCTGGCGGGGGGGGCCTCCAGGGCACTGGAACATCTCCAGATGAGTCTGGTTATTAGGGTGAAGAGCTGGTGGGCGGGGCCTCCGGGAGTCTCGGGATGAGTATGGGAAAGAAGAGTGGAGCTGGTGGGCGGAGGTCCAGGGGGCGCCGGAACATCTCCAGGTGAATCTGGTTGTTATGGTGAGGATCTGGTGGGCGGAGCCTCCGCGAGTCTTAGGATGAGTATGGAAAAGAAGAAAAGAAGCGTGGAGCGGATTTGGCATAGCTGCTGTTCATTATATTAATACAGTTTAATGTAAGTTCGCAGTTTTTCGCGGAGTTAACTATAGGGCTTGCTAAAAAGATACGTCTTTAATCTACACTTAAACTGGGCGAGTGAGTCTAAGCCATGGACGCTGTCAGGGAGGCTATTGCAGAGTTTAGGGAAAACAGCAACTGGGAGACACAATCCGAAGATTGTGAAAATTAGAAGTGATTGTCTCAAGCAACAATGAGTATTTTTCATCTGATTCCTCTAGTCACTGGTGATATACAAGGTTTATGTTAGCGGTTAGCAATTTTCCAATTTTCTGGAAATCTAAAGGGTGATTGCTAAAGGATACAGAACTCCTTTGAAAAGCCCCAAAATCCTCCAAATTCTAGTTGAGGCATTACAAAACTGGTGAAGTGATGTATATGGATTTCACAAAAGTTTTGGTAAGTGTACAAAATATGGTACTGTTACAAAACACATCAGTGGAAAATTAGCATAAAGGGGTTACAAAAAGTTCTGGAAAAGGTACAGAGCACAGTCTAAAACCCCTCAAAAGCATTCAGAGTCTAGCTGTGCTGTTAAAAAACACATTAGTGGAAAACTGCAATAAATGGGTAACAAAAAGTACCCATACAAGAAATTGAATGCACTGAAAAGTATTTTCAAGATGAGCTGTGACAGTAAAAAACAGATTGGTGGAAAAGTGGCCTAAATTGCTACCAAAGAGTTCTGGTAAAAGGTACAAAACATATTGGAAAAGCCTCCAAAAGCATGGGAACTTCTGCCATTTTGAGTTGTGGTGTTACAAAACAGGTTTGTGGAAAAGTGGCCTAAAAGGGTACCAGAAAAGGTTCCGATAAATGGTACAGAATGCAAAAGTGTGCCAAATTGAGCTGAGTTGAGCTATGCTGTTACAAAACAAGTGGTGGAAAATTTACTCAAATGGGTAACAAAATGTACTCATATAAGGAACCAAAAGCAGTGGAAAAGCCTGCAAAAGCACTCCAAGTCACACCGAGTTGAGTTGTGGTGTTATAAAACCTCACAAAAAGTGGCCTCAATGGGACCCAGAAAGGTTTTGGTAAAGGGCACAGAATGCAGTGTAAAAGCAGCTAAAAGTGTGCAGACATCTGCCAAATCGATTTGTGTCATTACAATTAGTTTGGTGGAAAACTGGACTAAACGAGTGTCAGAAAAAAACGTTCTGATAAATGGTACAAAAAGCCCCCAAAACCATGCTGTTACAAATGGTGGAAAATTGCCATAAATGGGTAAAAAATGGTACTCATATGACGGACTGAGTTCAGTGGAAAAGTCTCCAAAAGATCTCCCAAGTCTTTAAAACAGCTCGGTGGAAAAGTGGCATAAATGAGTACAAGAAAAGTTTACGGTAATGGTCACTAAACACAGTGTAAAAGTTCCCAAAAGCATGCTGAGTTGAACTGTGCTGATTCCTGTGCAGAACTGTTGAACTGTGCAGATGGAAAATGGCTATAATGGATAACTAAAAGTACTCCTATAAAGGACAGAGTGCACTGGAAAGCTTCCAAAAGCACAGTCTTGCCAAGAGTTGTGACAGCACAAAAATTGGCACCAAAAGGTTCTTGTAAAGGGTACAGAACACATTGGAAGTCGAGTTGTCATTAGAAAACAGGATGGTGGAAAAGTGGCCCAAATGAAAAGCCCTCAAAAGCATGCCAAGTTGAGCTGAGTAGAACCATGATGTTACAAAACACTTAGTGGAAAATTACCATAAATTGCTAACAAAAAGTACTCATACAAGGGACTGGGCGCACTGAAAAAACATCCAAAGGCACTCCAAGTCTTGCCAAGATGGGGTGTGGCATTACAAAATAGGTTGGTGAAAAAGTGGTAGAAATGTGTGCCAGAAAAAGCTTCTGGTAAAGGGCAGAGAATGCAGTGAAAAAACCCCCAAAAGCTGTCCAAGTCGAGTTGTGGCATTACAAAACAGGTTGGCGGAAAAGTGGCCCAAATGTAGTACCAGAAATGCTTCCGGTAAAGGGTATAGAGTCCTGTGGAAAAGCCTCAAAAGCATGCCAAGTTGAGCTGAGTAAAGCCAAGACGTTACAAAACATGCGATGGAAAATTACCATAATTGCTAACAAAACGTACTCAAACAAGTGACTGGACGCACTACAAAAAACCTCCAAAGGCACTCCAAGTCTTGCCAAGATGAGGTGTGGCATTACAAAATAGGTTGGTGAAAAAGTGGCAAAATTGTGTGCCAGAAAAAGCTCCCGTTAAAGAGTAGATAACCTAGGGGAAAAGCCCTCCAAGTCGAGTTGTGGCATTATAAAACAGGTTGTTGGAAAAGTTACTCAAATGGATACCAAAAAAAGTTCTGGAGTTGTAAAACAAGTTGGTGAAAAAATGGGTGCCACAAAATTACTGTTAAAGAGTACTGAACATGACAAAGACCCAGGATAAATAGGATAAAAGTACCCAGAGGCATGACCAGTTGAGCTGAGTTGAACAGTGATGTTAAAGAAACACTGATAAAGTGCCATAAGTGTGTAAGAAAAAAAATACTGGTACTAACGGCAAAACGCAATGGAATAGTAATTGAATACGGTTTGAACTGATGCAAGCCGGATGTTTCATTGTGGCAGAAAGTCTTGGTCCATGAGCACTACTACATAGAATCTGGTGAATTACAAAATGTAGTTGTCCAAATCTAAGGTTTGACTTACTGATTGTTGTGCAGAGACTGACATGTCCCTCAGGGTTTAGTTGAGTAGCCCTCACTTGTGCTTTAAATAATCAATTAAAGAATGAGGAGCAAAATAAATGAAAATTGTGATTGCTCTATTTAAGTAGGTTTTTAGGTCTGCTACGCTTTATCCAGATACATCTCATTTTCATTCCAAATTAATTAGCAAGGCCACCGTGTGTGCGATGGCACTGGTGTTGTAAACTGGTTTCATCATTTCTTTCTCAATAGCAATTCTTTTATAAATAGGTTGCCTTCATATATATATATATATATATATATATATATATATATATCTCTATATATATATATATATATATATATATACATATATATATATATATATATATATATATATATATATATAAAACAGAAAAAGTTTTCTACATTTATCCTATAGTTCACGTGAGTGATGTGTTATTCCTCTATTCCTTCAGGCCTGACAATTTTTCACAAACTTTCAGCCAGACAGCCACAAATGGCTCCCAATTTCTAGAATGTGCAGCCAGACCATTTCTTCATGTGTCAGAGAACTAAAGCTTCATAATTCATTTGTTCCTTTAGTCATGTGGTTTAGTCAATCGCTTCCATTATTTTGGTCACACCAACATTTGAATTCAAGACATGGTCCAATGCAAAAGATTTTGCATATACTTTAAACTAGCCTTGTCTCTTCAAAGTTAGCCATAGCCTCTGACTACACTGATCCATTTCTTCAATTCTCAACTCTACAAAGCACCTATATATATATATATATATATATATATATATATATATATAGATGGCACATGATCCAGATATACTGGTTGTAGTACTTGGGACAACTCATGTTCAATCTCATTGTCATTCCCACCAGCCCTGCTCAATCTCTCCCTAACTCCCATCACTCTCGACTTTCCTCTCCATAAAATAAATACATACAAATAATAAATGCTGTGGCCAGAAAAATAATCGTAACAAGAATGGTGTCCATGCAGTCTTAAAAAAATCATTTGCAGTTATCAATTGCACAACAGATTTTTCCCATTTTCAGTGTTCATGTTGGTCAAGTTAAATATTACATCATTCAGTCATCTTTGTAGGCCACACCCAGCATCTATGCACTGTTTGACCAATTAGAATTACCCAGTAGAGGCACAGTTTAATCCTCCAAGGACTTGATCAGCAACCTATGAGTGACAACATGGACACTACGTGAATATTTTATAGTCTATAGTAGTTGCTAGACAAGTTGTGTGCGCCGCTGCTTGATGGATATGTTTTAGGTTTACTTTTAGTGCCTTTGCATTGATGGTAAATAGTTCGAACAAATTAATAAACACATGTGAGGAGCTCTTCAGATGTGATTACTGTTGTAACCCTGCCATCTGCTGGTCCCTCGTCTAGCTGTCTCTCAGTCTTTCTCTGTCATCTCTTTTGGTCTGTCTCTGTATATCTCATGCTCTTTTGTGTCATCCATGCAGAAAAGCATGGGAAACAGAAGAGAGTGATTGTTATCGAAAAATAAGCATGGTGTTTGAAAGGGAATTTAATTGAGGCATTCGTTATATTTGAAAAGGTGAATTCCTCTGGGGCAACTGCAGGAAACTCGACCCATTTCATAGCCTCAGACATTAATAAAGAATGGCATCTTTTGACTTTAGCTTTCAGACCACAACCTTAAATGGGCTAAATATAGGGGGAGACACAGTAATTCCCTGCACCTTGGGGGATGAGACGCAGGACAGGAGTGCAGAATGGCCGAAGCTTCAATTAGCAAAGCAGGGAGACAGACGAGTCTCACAAACATGGAAACACACAACTCTAATGTCTATAGAGACACACGTTCTCTCTCAGCCCTGGAAGAAAACGTGTGGGTCTTTTTTCCATAATATTTGTCCCATTAATAATCCAGGGAGCTCCGATGGTTCAACTAATGGAAGCCATCCGGTCTGAACTCTAGTAACTAATAAAAAATAGGAAGTGAACATTGTTTTTGTCTGGTCGCATGAGAACACCCACCGGGGCCAGTGGGAGGAAGGGTCGCATGCTCTTAATTATTTCTTCCTGGTCTTCTTATTACTGGATTACAGGATTATTTTTACAGGACATTGAATGAAGAACTGTGTGTGTTTATATGAACATATGCACAGCAGGAATGATCTTGAACCGCTTCACAACTAATGTCTAATTCAAACAGTCATCCACCCATCTATACATCTACACATCCATCCAACTATCCATCTAAACATCCACCCATATATACATCCATCCAACTATCCATCTATACATCCACCCATATATACACCCATCCAACTATCCATCTATACATCCATTTATCTATTCATCTATACATTCATCCATCTATACATCCATCCATCTATACATCCATCCAACTATCCATCTATACATCCACCCATCTATACATCCACCCATATATACATCCATCCAACTATCCATCTATACATCCATTTATCTATTCATCTATACATTCATCCATCTACACATCCATCCAACTATCCATCTATACATCTATCCAACTATCCATCAATACATCCACCCATCTATTCATCTACACATCCATCCAACTATCCATCTATACATCCACCCATATATACATCCATCCAACTATCCATCTATACATCCATCCAACTATCCATCTATACATCCATTTATCTATTCATCTATACATTCATCCATCTATACATCCATCCAACTATCCATCTATACATCCAGTCATATATACATCCATCCATCTATTCATCTACACATCCACCCATCTATTCATCTACACATCCATCCATCTATCCATCTATACATCCACCGATCTATACATCCATCCAACTATCCATCTATGCATCCACCCACCTATACATCCATCCAACTATCCATCTATACATCCACCCATCTATACATCCATCCAACTATCCATCTATACATCCACTCATCTATACATCCATCCAACTATCCATCTATACATCCACCCATATATATATCCATCCAACTATCCATCTATACATCCATTTATCTATTCATCTATACATTCATCCATCTATAAATCCTCCCATCTATACATCCATCCAACTATCCATCTATACATCCACCCATCTATACATCCATCCAACTATCCATCTATACATCCATTTATCTATTCATCTATACATTCATCCATCTATAAATCCTCCCATCTATCCATCCAACTATCCATCTATACATCCACCCATCTATACATCCATCCAACTATCCATCTATACATCCATTTATCTATTCATCTATACATTCATCCATCTATACATCCACCCATCTATACATCCATCCAACTATCCATCTATATATCCACCCATCTATGCATCTATACATCCACCCATCTCTATATCCATCCATCTATACATTTATACATCCATCCAACTATCCCTCTATATATCCACCCATCTATGCATCTATATATCCACCCATCTAGTTATCTATACTTCCATCCAACTATCCATCTATACATCCATCCAACCATACATCAATCTATTCATCAATAAAACCATCCATCCATCTATTCGTCCATCCAACTGAACATACATCAACCATGTATCAATTAATCCATCCATCCGACTAATCATCCGTCCATCCATACATCTTTTCGTCAATCCATCCAACTAACCAATCATCTATCTATTCATCCATCCATCCAAACCAAACATGCACCCAACCATCCATCCACCAATCAATCCATCCATACTTCCAACCAACCATTGAACCAGCTTTCCAAACAACAATATTTCCATCCAACCATTGAACCATCTGCTCATTCATAGATAGGCACTGCTGGATATCTTCTGTTTTGGAAGGGCAATTAGCTTGATGTGTCTTGCATCGACTGCACAAGTTTCCATGGCTGACCACTGCATTCCTCTATGGTCCTCAATTGTTATTTGTTTATTTGTGCTTTTTCAAAAGAGCATAAAAAGCACCATGAAACCCCAATCTGCTGAGAGTCTGCTTGGGTGGGGTCCTCTCGTTCACAGACTTCTAGTGTCCCTTTCAGCTGAAGGAGTCTTTTAGCACTAATGCAGCAAGCATAAATATATTACAGCCTCATCATCTCTCAATTTATACAGTCGTCTCCCTCTGACTTGATTTTTCAGAGAGTGTAAGTTTTACTTTACCAAGCGACAGAAGTTGCAATATTATTATAAGAAGAAATGCATTCATGATAGCAGAAGCCCAACTGGCCCCTTGCGGCTTTGTAATATAATATGGCCTCTCTTTATCAAATTTAACAGATTATTGAAAACAGGTTGTAGACAATGTTTGACCGTGACGTTTGGAGGCAGGGCCTGCAGACCTTCTCTCTTTCTTCATGGTTCTTTCAACTCTTGTTCCATTTCTGCTGTTGTCTGTATGTAGCTATTTGTTTTTTGGACAATGTTTGGATAAAATCTGGTCTGAGTTTATCATTTCACCTGGCACCATTTCCTACTAACAGAACTATTGCCAAACTACATTTAAGGGGACCTCAGGTGATTTAACATCACTGTATTTTCCAAAAATATGTGTAAAAATAAGATTTGTCATCAAAAATTTGCTAAAATAGAGAAAAAAAGACTCAAAATCACACTGAAGTGACTAAAAATTTCGACCCCCATCCCCCCACCACAAACGATCATGTAATTGGCACAACATTAATCCCATATAGATGTCTCTTGTTTAGATTTTGTGTAAGTGAGAAAAAGAGATTCACAGGTCTGCTGTGTAGAGGAGTGGAGAAGGGGAGCAGCCATTCTAAATGTAAATTATTATTATTATTATTATTATTATTATTATTATTATTATTATTATTATTATTATTATTATTATTATTATTGTTGTTGTTGTTGTTGTTATATTTTTTTGTCTACACATAACTTTTTGTCTACCGACTCTTTGGTTCATCAACCTACAGTTTTAGTCTTGTTTTGTCATTTGGAAACAAATGTAATGTAAAATCTTTTGCCCAGCCTTAGGATCTCTGTTATTGGTATTCAAAGTTACCTGTGCTCACCGTTTTATGGTTTATGTAAAACCAAAACAAGCAAAACTTTCAAACCCAATACATCTTTATTAAACTAACTGTGGAAAATCTGTCCTCTATGAGAAAGCATAAAATTACTCACCTCATCTGATAAAAATGAATATCTAATTTAGAAGTGTATAGTGTTGTAATATTTATGTGAATGTTCTATTAAACATCTGTGGCCATCAACTTTTGCATCGTCAGAAAAAAAACACATTTGAATCCTCGGAACGTGAATATTTGAAATGTATATACATATATAAATGATTTGACTTTTTTAATTGTTTTATTTGGTCTTTGCTTTTTTGATTTGATGTCAAACATAGCACGGCAAATTTGAATATGCAAACCATTGAATTTGAAAGTGCAAATGAGATTAACAAAAATGGCGTTGGCTTCATGGATGTGATTGTTCCGCTCTGATCTTAATTTGTTTTTCTCTTCTACTGGAAGGGAACTTGGTAATCCTGGCTGTTTTCTGTTTATAAAACCCCTCGATGACTTTAGGTTCTTATCCTGAAGAATATCAACACGAGTTCTTCTCCAGACTGAGTTTCCCAGAAGCTTCAGAAGCTGAGATGACACTGCTAGTTGCCCGGCCTGAGGGCAGATCAGGGGCAGGGGGATAAATTGTCAAGCTGAAGGGGTAGTGGAGTGTTTCTCAGGTGTCAGGTTATTACACTGCTATGAGAGGATCCTGAGATGCAGTCCTGCTCCTTCATGTGGGATTAGGTACACCAGGGTGTGAATTCCTACAGGTTGAAAGAGATCTGCTGAATTTTTGTGTGAATGAGAGAAACATTCTTGAGGATAAAAGGTCTTAGTTGTGGTTGAAATATAAAGAATAGTAATGGACCACTGGATGAAAAACACTTGTGCTCAGATGTCTATATACTCTTGCAAACTTTCTGTTAATATTCATATTTTAAAAGCATTTTTTTTTCTCTAAAGGAAGTACTATTTTCTATCTCTCAGCCTGAATTCAAGGCTTTACCGGAGTTTCTCTCCACAGATTTCAATCGTTGCCTCTGTCCAGACCTGGGTTTTCATTTATTCATGTTCTTACCCTTTTCATGCTTACTACTCCAGCTCACTTAGGGCAAGAGACAGGGGTACACCCTGGACGGGTCACCAGTTCTTCGCAGGGCAACTAACCCATTTAGTCGCACATTCATACATAAGAGGAATTTGGAATATTCAACCTGATCCATGCTTTTGGGATTGTGGTGGTAACTGGAGTACCTGGAGGAAACCCATGCAAGCACTGGGAGAACATGCAAACTCTTTCTAGTAACATCACCGGTGAGCCTTGATCTGGCAACCTTCTGACTGCAGGGCCACAGTACCACCGTGGTGCCGAACTTGGTTTTTCTTTATCAAAAAGAAAGATGGCTCACAGTCTGCAGTGTTTATCGTGGTTAGAATGAGATAACAGCTAAGAATCATTGTCATAGACTGCTTTAAGCATGCCTCTCAGGCACTTTGGGCACTGAGTTCTGCCCTGTGGCCTCAGTAATGCCTCCACTGTATTCCAGGCATTAATTTTTATTTGTTTACTCAGATGTTTTTTTTTTCTCCTGACCTAGTGACTTCGCACCATGTCCGCGTTATCTTGCATTGCTTACTTGAAAACCACCTACATTTCAAGGTGGAGAAATGCGCCCTGACCTCTCTCAGCCACATAATTAGTGTCGTGGGAGTTTCCGCAGCCCCTGAGAAGTTCTGGACTGTCTCAGAATGGGCGGTGCCAGAGTCTTGTCCAGGGTTTTCTTTTATTTAAAACTCTTTACCGCCACTGTATCCAGAACTTTGGGCACATATCGCTTCTGCTCACCAAACTCACATATGTGAAGCTTAGGTAGTCCTAGGAGGCACATAAATCTTTTGACCATCTGAAGAGATTCTTTACCTCGTCTCCTATTCTCGTTACCCCATATCCATCTAAGCAATTCATTGTGGAGCTGAGACAGCGGGCGACCAGAGAGCTCCTGGCCATCTATCTAGCTATTGAGGAGTGGCATCATTGGCTCAACAGTGTCAACATGAAGGATCACCTTCTTTGACTGAAACAAACCCCAAATCCTTAGCTTCATTAGAGTGACCCGCACCCTTGCCTTTATCTTTTAATCGTTTAGACTTTGTTGTGTCTTATCTCGCAGGTTCTAAGAACGTTAAGCCCATCACACTCTCTCAACAATTCAAGAATGACCACGAACCTGCATAATGCGGAAATGTCCTTCCTGCCAATAAGATCTTTGAGCAGGATCGAGCGGGAGTTCAAAAGGATTTTTTCCTCTGAGACACCCATGTCCAAGTGCCCTGGGTACAACTTCTTCATAATCAAAGATTATGAGAGAGGGTTTTGCAATGGTGCCACGCCTCCAAATTTTTTGCTCACCCCAGAGTCTGTTCCACAGAAGTTGTCATCTGCCATGGGAGTTTCCCCCTTTGCTTGCTTGTTGGGGTATCAGCCTCCCTTTTTCCATCCCAGGAGAGAGACGTGGCTGGTCCCTAAGACCGACACTTCATTACACACACATCATTCCTGGAGACTGGCCAAGTCCCCGTAGAGTAATTCCAGTAACCACTATGTCTGTGGTCAAGGAGTTTTGTTGGCCAACCACAATCTACCTCTCCAGCACCCATCTCGGAAACAGACCCCTAAATTTATTGGGCCATTTCCAATCACCAAAGAAATCAAACTGTTGCTTTTCGTCTGCGTCTCCTGTATTATCTGTCTAGTATTCACCCTGTCTTCCAAGTCTCCTGCATTAAGCCACCTTCCCCCATCATACCTGCTGCCAGTTTCTTTGCAATGTTACACCCTTCCTCTATGTGTGAGCAGACTCTTTTTATTCAACTGTTAACTGTTTAATTGGAAGCCACATTGGTTTCTAATCAAATGGCCTTCATATACCCCCCTCACTCTCTCCTTAGACTGTCCTCAACCAACCCTCAGAGAAAGTGCTGCATCCATACTTAAAGGATCCTTTATTTCAATTTGAGTCTTGTCCTGTCTGGAGTGTGTGGATCTGTGTGTTACTCCCCAGCTGTGAATTATTCTCTCTATCCATTTGGGGACGGTGGTTGTCAGGAACTGGGAGACTCTTTAAGGCCCTGCTAGCTCCTAGCTGCTAGGCACCTTGTGCAATGCTGCCTCACAGCGTATTACAGAATGTCACCCTTGAGTTTATTGAGCCGTCTGGCTACTGTCTATCTCTGAGTAAATCTGAATATCTTGTATTTGGGTCCTCAGTGCTAAATTTGCTAAACATACACCAGCAGTTGTGATTTTCCTGTGTACAATCTTTGGTTTCAAGCAGCAAGATTCACCTGTGATGCTCACTATCAAACAATTCTGACCTTAACAAAATGATGAATTTTGATAATAGGACCACTGAACTGAACAACACACAAGGGTCTGAATACTTTAGAGTCTAGATATTGGCATTGGTATTTACAAATCAACGCTGTCACTTTTAGGTCTGATAAAGAGAGTTGATTGCACTTAATTATAGTGCTCTGGCAGCATGAGACAAGTGAGAAAGATCTGTGCTGAACACATGATATTAAGAAAACAGACATAGAGAGAGAGTGTCTGCCGGCATGACAAAAAGCAAGTGGAAAGGCTAGAAGGCATCTCGTTTATCACACAGGTTTAGCATGCACATGTGAAACTGAACAGCTCTGTTATCAGCTAGTCTGCCTGAGCTTAGTTTATAGCACTTGCCATTTATTGTGTGTAAATGGCACACAGTCAGGACCCGCGAGTCACTGATTTATCAGCTGCTACTGTCCTCTCTTATGGCAATGAGGTAACATTCACAAAGTACCTAGAGCAACTCTGATCTTTGGCTAAATTTGAATAAAAATAATGGAGGGGGAAGGGTATGAAACTTAAATATGCAGTCATGTAATTTCTTTATAAATCAAAAAGGTTGTTGGGTTTAGTAGCTTGTTTGATCAATACTTTTTTTTTCTTTGCCAGCTTAACTCAATTTTCACACTCGCTTACAAAACTTTAAAGGTACTTTTTAAAACAGAATTCCATGCACACCTCTTGGAATGTTTTGGAACTCTAATATGTATTGAACTTGTATTGGAACTTTCACTCTGAAACACATTTCATCCATAAATTATGAATAATCCAAACATTTCATTTCAAGGCAGGGATTGTTCTGGTAGGAAATATTTACATTGGAATTTACTAAAACATCCCTTTTGATCCACAACACACTAAATTCCTTTTTACATGCCTTTTTGATCGGCAACAAGTGTATCTTGCTGTTCGGCCTCATTCTGTTTTCAGAAGTATTTTTGAAAAATCACCAAACCCTGCTTTTAGGATGACTCCTACAGTGACCAATTTATTATAGGAGGCCCCAGTAGTGTTAACGACACTTGAAATGTATCTTCAAAAGAGATACTACTAAAACAATTTCCAAATATATGGAAAATGGAAAGGTAATACAATCCTACAATCTGCATACAATGTACACAGGAAAATGCTCAAAGTAAAATTAACTCTATTCAGAGGGGGATTGAGTATACTTTGATGACTTGGACATGATCTGCCAAGGAGTGGAACTTTGCAAAACTGCCAAACAATTACAAGAAAGATTTGACCTCTGTGCATTTTTAAATTCTATGTATTTTGGTTTTATTGTATAGACTTATTTCAGTGAAGTTTGACCAAACTAGTTTCAGGAGCCTGCCATATTATCTACTGGCTCCATCCTCACTAGAGGAGGGGGTACTCCCAGACCTCTGTTATGTTCCAGGGTCCAGCTTGCCTTCTTATGCTTACCGTGCTCGCCAGATCTGCATGCCAACCAAGAAAAGCATGTTTGTATCAAAGCACCCTTGTCAACATCTGCATAAAATTCCCACCATGTTTGGATGTTGACAGTCCATCGAGGACAACACATTTATACCATTGAATCGATAAGTGACTAGATGATCTCAAACATTCCAAGCCCCTTCATTTACTCCATAGTAAAATGTTGAAAATGAAATGTAAGGCTAGGTCAAGCGTGAACTGTGAAGCATTAGATGATGTGTTTTAGCACCTGCAGGCGGTCTGAAATCTGCAGCAAATTTTTTATCAGAAGATGAAACGTAGGTTCCTTCATCGCCCAATCACAGTGTGAATATGAATGAGAGTCGTGTCATTCAGCTAAAGCTGTGACAGACGCTGTTGGGCAGAACCACACACTGTAACAAGTGACAACATTGAGAAACCAAACCTTCTCATATCTGACAGTGTAGCACTAATATCCAGCAGAAAAAAAAATCGCTCATTAATCTCTTTTACATGTCTTTAAATATTCAGCACTTTGACATACACATTAATGAATTTTGCTCAAGCTCATGATTTTGCTTTAAACTTTACAAAGAGTTTTTGATGAGGAAAACATCCTGTAGCCTCACAAGACAGTGCTTGACATTACTTTGTAAAATATTTTTTTCTCAAGTTACATGTCCAAATTATAATTCTATTTAACAGTTTGACAATTAGCTACTGACAATTAGTTTGACAATATTGAATGTCTATGAATTGTATAGGTAATATTCATAATAATGTATATATTTCTTCCACAAAGACACTTTCTGGCCAGACTTTGCATTTCAGAGTTTGGTCATTGATCACCTAGATTTAAGCCTCCTCCACAGCTGTTTCTGTTTCCATTTATGACTAGGTTTCAACCTGTAAGAGTTTGACAAATTATGTATATATTTAAATCTAACAGAGCTGCAACAAGCTTAAACCAGGGGGAGTTCACTGCTTTAGAATGGTTTTGATGCAAAGGGTCCAACAGGAATACAATTAACATGTGATTTATTTTGGTCAACAATAACTGTCTGCCGTCTCTGAAAGACGCCTTTTTTAGTTATGTGTTTCTAGAACATGCTGTCTCATTTACATTTCAACTAGACCCTCTCGTGCGAGGTGGGGGGAAGAGTTCGAGGCTTCTTCGTCTAATCACAAAGCCCTTTGGATCATGTAACCTCTTGGTATTGTTTTTCCTGTTCAATTTGTAACATTTACTAATATGAACTATTTGTTAATAAATTGAGATGTTCAATCTTGTCAACAGTTACTCTCTAATCACTTTATATAATAATGTTAAATGCTAAAAACTAAAGTATCACATTATGTAACAAAATGGTTTAAAGGGTTAATTATAAGTGCATTTCTATAAGTATTAACAATTACGAATACATACTTCAATCAAAGCTAATGAGTAAGGTATATATATATATATATATATATATATATATATATATATATATATATATA